>CM056612.1:12511329-12634958 GCA_029721355.1 Tegillarca granosa | reverse complement strand
CCAATATTTTGATACCAGTTTTATATTTGTTTAATCTATTAATCTATAATAACAAAACTTTCCCATGTTAAATCTTTGAGTGTAAGAGTTGCCTCCCTTACCATCACAAATAATGAGCTTAAATACTTAATATCATTAACAAGTTTTATCTAATACGGTCAAACCTTGGTTAATAAAACTTCTATTATTTGAATACCTTAGGTTATTCTAAGTTCTTAGTAGGTCCTGACTGCCCTCCCTGCACATAACTACTTATTATAAACTTTGATATGTGGCAGCTTTGAGCATTTTTTTAATGTAATAGTTGCCTCCCTTATCATGTTACATAGATTGTGAATATTTTGCATTTCACAAATAATGAATTTACATTATAATTTTATTATTGTCAATTTATATTCATAATAAGTTTTATCTATAAATTGATTACATCTGGGTGCGTAGATAGGAAGAATTATAACCAGTCAAAATATAGAAGTGCCAGATTTAAAGACTCTTCAAATCCAGGGGTGCTTGGAAATGCTTCAAATAAAATGGTGCATTCTGGTGACACCTGAACTTGATATTTGCTAAGACTGTGTGATTTTTTACTGAGCTATGCCCCTAACATCCAAACATTTACATGCGCCTTCAGATATTAATAATGTTTTAGTATGGGAAAGGGTTACTTTGTAGTTTTTATCCAAAATCTTCGGATTTGTACCAGAAAATCTTCAACAAAAAAATGTTTCCTCGCAATTTGAAGAGGAAGAACAAATGTTGAGACAAAAGATAAATTGCTTTATCAAGTTATTCCACAAGTTATAGTCAGTTTTAAAATCTCAACAGAGCTTATATTATTTGTCATATAACTCTAGACTTCAAAGAAAGATTATTCGTACTTATATTTGACCCAGTTTCTATAATCTGGCAAATTGTTAATGTACTTATAAATCACAAGTCACATGATGAGACTTTTTTTATTCAAACAGATTGAAATTTACTGTTAGAGTCGCTGTGTTTGTGACAAAGAATTTTGATTAGTTTTTATAGAGAATCCAATTAACTTGAATTAGGTTTGGTAGTTTTTGCTGACTTGAGTCCAGTTGTAACTGAAAACTTCAATGCGCATCCATGATTACAAAAAAAAATTTTATATCAATTAAGTTAAGTGCAAAAATACCAATATTCAAACACAAAAATCCAAAAATATGAAAATGTTGTGCTGCATTACAGTGAATCTACTGTATCTAAGTGGCCTTACCACTGTTTTGATATGTTAGAAGTATAGAGTTTAAAAAATTGAAATAAAATACACATGCTAAGGAGTTGAGTGGAGTAACAATTTTTTATGCCTCAATCAAAATTTCTGAACTATAATGATGCAGTTAGTTCAGGGATGGTGGAAGAACAATTTTTATGCCCCAGTCTAGAATTTCTGAACTATAATGATGCAGTCAGATCAGGGATGGTGGAGAAAACCAGAGTGCCCAGTAAAAAACCACCAACCTTTGGCATGTGAGGAATTTTCACACCAGGATCTGCCCTGAGTGAGATTTAAACCAAGGCAGTATGAGAATTTCGATCCATAAGGCAGAACTAAAAACCATTTAGACACTTATGTTCCCCAGCTAAGGGAGTCTACCTATAGCCCAGTTGGTAGAGCATTGACCCAATATGAAATAGATGCTGATAAGGAATCCCAAGGAAGGCAGTTATATCTTCTAAAAACTATAGTGCTTTTTCTCACCTTGGTAGAAGGAAATTTCCCTTTTAGCTAATTATGAAAAAAAAAAATTCTAAAGGTGTCGATTCGGAACATAGAAATAAAAATATCATTTTTTTAACGTCTATGTCTAAGAGAAATTCCCTTTAGCTAAATCATAAGATCAATGGTCTGATATAACCCCTTGTTGGCTAGGTGGTAGAGTGTTTGCCTGAGATGAGGAGGTCATTGGTTTAAACCTTTCCTGGGTCATACTTAAGATTTTAAAATTTTAGATATTGCTCTCTCACCTTGCACTTGGTATTAAAAGATGGATTATTGACTGATTCACTTGGTCCAAGGAAAATGGGCTAGGGGAATAGCATGCTGGTCTAGTCCTGGTGTTTGTGTATATAGTAGGTATAATGGTGTGATTTACTGCCAGACTATCTGGTCCGGATCTTTTAGCCTCGTGGTAGAGCGCTCACTTATCACCAAGAAGGGCTGGGTTCCACTAGCCGGGGCACTCGGTGAGGATGTGTTTTTCAAGGGTTTCCTCCCTCCTGTTACATCCATGGCTGTCATTGTATATCAATGAAAAATTGCTAATGTGATGTTAAAACATTAAAACAATGACAACAACAACAATTGGTCTGGACCAGGTTCACAATCATTCACTCAGCTGAGTGTACACTCAACTCAAATATTCTCATTTTTCTCATCCAATATTTTTAAAATTTTTAAATTTTATAAGACAATGTTTGATTTGTTCAACAAACCTACATTAAACAATTTAAATATAAGATTAGATACTCAATTTTAATTGTGTAATACCTTAAAAATTCACATTAAAATATTCCCTAATTTGAGTTGAGTGTACACTCAATTGAGTAAATGATTGTGAAACTGGGGCCTGATGTGCTGGAGCACTGATTTTAAACATCAACAGAAAAATTAATATTTTTGTAATATATTTTCAACATTTATTTTACAGGCTGGTCATTCTACTTGTGTATTGTTGGAACAATCCTAGTGTTCTTGTGTTCAATTTTATCCATTCAAGCGGAACATTCCACTTCAAGCAGGAAGGTAGAAGAGGAAGTCTTAACTGGAAAGAATCTCATCTGTGTCCTATAAATGTTTGAAGTCTTCAACAAGTTAACTTAGTATATTCCATTAAAGTAAATCAGGGAAAATAGGACAGTTAAAATGGGATCTTCCTGTGTGCCATGTCATAATCAATCAGATATTTTGAAACTTCTTCTTTTTCTAGTAAAATTGTACCTACCAATGAAACTGAGAATTTTAATTAAAAGAGAACTGTGAAAATATTTGAGAACGCCATAGAAGCTTCCCTAACAGTTCAGATATCAATTACTCCACGATGTCAACTTTCAAAATAATTATGCCAAGCTTTACATCATTATTCAGCAAACATTGCCAAACAGTTTGTATTTCTCACTAAAATACAGCAATTTTGCATCAAACAGTTTGTATTTCTCACTAAAATACAGCAATTTTGCATCAAACAGTTTGTATTTCTCACTAAAATACAGCAATTTTGCATCAAACAGTTTGTATTTCTCACTAAAATACAGCAATTTTGCATCAAACAGTTTGTATTTCTCACTAAAATACAGCAATTTTGCATCAAACAGTTTGTATTTCTCACTAAAATACAGCAATTTTGCATCAAACAGTTTGTATTTCTCACTAAAATACAGCAATTTTGCATCAAACAGTTTGTATTTCTCACTAAAATACAGCAATTTTGTATAAAATCTGATAATGATAAGATAATGTTTTTGGTAGAATTTATTTTGATTGTTAAGATACTCTTAAGATTCTCACTTTAATTAATACTTTAACCACACCTCTGGACAATTACTGCACTATCCATCAAAAGTCTGGGTCTATATTTAGTTGTCACAGTTGTGTTTGGCAATCTTGTGATGTTTTGATTGGCTGATTTTGCCATGCTTTATAGAGCATTGGCTCATGTCGCTTCATATTTTTAATCATAATATTTTTGTTAGCATTTTATTTTTATATAAGTTTGCAAAAGTAACAAAATGCAAAAAATCCAACCTTCATGAATATTTTATTGTTTTTATAATTTTTTTTTTTTTTTTTTTTTGCACTGACTGATCAAAAAAAAAACCCCAATAAATAAATAAATTAAAAGAACAGAAAATATCTGAAAAAGGCGAAAATCTATAAATGAAAAACTTGTGAAGTTTAACTGACATAAAAATTTCCACATTTACTTTATCAACAAGAAAATCTCAATTTTTTGCATATTATTGTATCTTTGATATTATATATGTTACAAGGGTTGAATTCATTTCCAATGTAAATAATCGATACATATTTGATATAATTCCCTTATTTATTATTTTTTCATAAACAACACACACACACACACACACACACACACACACACACACACATATATATATATATATATTTGTGATTACTGCTTAAAGTCATTTCTGACTTTATTTTGGTCAAAGTTTATAATGTTTTTATGATAGCAAGGTCAAGGTCATATAATTGCAGGTTAAATGAAAAATAAGATGGCAATGTATGAAATATGAATTCTCTAGCAATTAAAAGCAATCTAACACAGTTAATTAAGATCAAAGTTAAAGAGAATAAAAAGAAAAGAAAACAGCAAAGTTTGTAATCAAGGTTCAGAGTTCATTGAGGTCAAGGAAATAAATTTATCCAATGACATTGAATAAAAGATGTACAGGTCACAAATATTATTGTAACTGTACATTGCAAACAAATAGAGTGGGTTAGGTCAAACAAAGCTCACTTGTAAATGTAAACCAAATATAGAAATTATGATATTTTATGAACATTTTTATATATCACAACTGGACCAAGGATGGACTTCCATTTTGTAACCGCCTCTTGCCTTGTTAATTATGCATTTAAGAAACAATAAAAAATTTAAATAAAGAAGGAGTAAAAGAACTGACTTATGTGTAATTTAATCTTATATCAATAAACAATAACAATATAATTATTCTTAACAATTTCTTTATGTTTGTTCTACCACAGTGACCTTTGAATAAATAAAGCCTAAGTAATTGGAAGTTCTAGAGTGGGATGGTGGAGGAAACCGGAGTGGTCAAAGAAAATCCCCGACCTTCGGCCAGCAAATTGACAAACTTTCTCACACTTGGATCTGTGCCGCCCTAAGTAGGGTAGTAGTCTAAAGATTATACAAATCAGGTTCTTGTGGCATCCAATATGGCCACCGTTGCTATAACATGAGATAACATGAGACGCAACCTGTCCAGGTTCATATTCAAAGTTTATTTTATATGACATCTTAGGATCTAATAACATCTCTACATTCAGTTTATTTATAAACAATTTAGATAAGTAATCGTTTCCTCTAATTTTCATAGTTTTAATACGCCAGATGCATAGTTGTTAAGGCCCTTTTACAGTCATGCATGTGATAATGCTTGCAACGAAATCGCAGGTCGCTAGAGGGTTCAGGGGCATGCTCCCCCGGAAAGTTTTTTAAAATAATGATGTAAAATCATATTTTCTCGTGCATGTTAGGGCATCAAATTACCTATTTTAACCGTATTCAACTACCCGTCCGGTTGTGATGTAGTTTCCCTTCACGAAAACCAATGAGTGACCGGCAGCTGAAATTATCTTCATCATATTAAACATGATACTTTTACCCGCTAAACTTGTACAACTTATATAGGGTATCAGTTTTTCATTTTCCAGATTATGCGTGTGTTTATTAAAGTTTAGCGTGTGAACGTGATTTACTTCAGAAATGCGTGTGACTTGACAGGTATGTAGATGTTATCGCCTCTCTCCTTATGGATGAAACAACATCATCGTTGATTGTCGACTTATAGACCGAAATATCCCTGCCATCCACAGTCCACGATGAGAGGGTTATTAGCTCAACTGGCTAAAGCCAGATGAGCTTATGGCATGATGCGTGCGTCCGTCCGTCCGTCCGTTAAAAGCAAAAACTCAGAAACTATTGGGCCAATTTTAACAAAACTTTGCAGAAATGATCCCTAGAAGAAGTAGATGAAAATTTTTACAACTGGTTTCCATGGCAACCAAAAGTAGGTCACAGCGATCTAGAATGCAAAAAACCTAAAATAAGCTTCTTCTCTGAAACCATAGGTTATATGCAAAATCTGATGTGATATTTAGCTTCTAGACACCCTTAAACATACAGGTTGTACATTTCGTGAAATTCTGTCAAAAACTAGGTTATGCGTTTTTAGCGTTTTTCTGTCATACTTCGTAAAAAGTGAAAATAAGGCTTATAATGAGATATCAACTTTGAAAATCTTCTTTTCTGAAACCAAGAAGCCTTAAGCTTTCATATTTGGCAGTTAATATCAGCTTGAGGCCCTTTTCCAAGTTTGTACAAATGGTGGCCCCCGGTCCATTTTTGGCCGAATCTCAGGGGTCCATATATCTGCATATGCATATATGGCTTATAGTGGAAAATCAACTTTGAAAATTTTCTTCTCTGAAACCATGAAGCCTTAAGCTTTCATATTTGGCAGTTAATATCAGCTTGAGCCCCTTTACCAAGTTTGTACAAATAATGGCCCTCGGTCCATTTTCGGCCCCACCCGAGGGGTCCATATATCTGCATATGCATATATGGCTTATAATGAGGTATCAACTTTGAAAATTTTCTTCTCGGAAACCATGAATCTTAAAGCTTTCATATTTGGCAGTTAATATCAGCTTGAGGCCCTTTACAAAGTTTGTACAAAAGGTGACCCTTGGTCCATTTTCGGCCCCACCCCAGGGGTCCATATATCTGCATATGTATATATAGCTTATAATGAGATATCAACTTTGAAAATCTTCTTCTCTGAAATCATGAAGCTTTAAGCTTTCATATTTGGCAGTTAATATCAGCTTGAGCCCCTTTACCAAGTTTGTATAAATGGTGGTCCTCGATCCATTTTCAGCCCCACCCAAGGGGTCCAAATATCTGCATATGCATATATGGCTTATAATGGGATATCAACTTTGAAAATCTTCTTTTCTGAAACCATGAAGCCTTAAGCTTTCATATTTGGCAGTTAATATTAGCTTGAGCCCCTTTACCAAGTTTGTACAAATGGTGGCCCCCGGTCCATTTTTGGCCAACCCCAGGGGTCCATATATCTGCATATGCATATATGGCTTATAGTGGAAAATCAACTTTGAAAATCTTCTTCTCTGAAACCATGAAGCCTTAAGCTTTCATATTTGGCAGTTAATATCAGCTTGAGCCCCTTTACCAAGTTTGTACAATTGGTGGCCCCCGGTCCATTTTCGGCCCCACCCGAGGGGTCCATATATCTGCATATGTATATATAGCTTATAATGAGATATCAACTTTGAAAATCTTCTTCTCTGAAATCATGTTGCTTTAAGCTTTCATATTTGGCAGTTAATATCAGCTTGAGCCCCTTTACCAAGTTTGTATAAATGGTGGTCCTCGATCCATTTTCAGCCCCACCCAAGGGGTCCATATATCTGCATATGCATATATGGCTTATAATGGGATATCAACTTTGAAAATCTTCTTTTCTGAAACCATGAAGCCTTAAGCTTTCATATTTGGCAGTTAATATCAGCTTGAGGCCCTTTTCCAAGTTTGTACAAATGGTGGCCCCCGGTCCATTTTTGGCCAACCCCAGGGGTCCATATATCTGCATATGCATATATGGCTTATAGTGGAAAATCAACTTTGAAAATCTTCTTCTCTGAAACCATGAAGCCATTAAGCTTTCATATTTGGCAGTTAATATCAGCTTGAGTCCCTTTACCAAGTTTTTACAAATGGTGGCCCCCGGTCCATTTTGGGCCCCACCCGAGGGGTCCATATATCTGCATATGTATATATAGCTTATAATGGAAAATCAACTTTGAAAATCTTCTTCTCTGAAATCATGAAGCTTTACGCTTTCATATTTGGCAGTTAATATCAGCTTGAGCCTCTTTACCAAGTTTGTATAAATGGTGGTCTTCGGTTCATTTTCGGCCCCACCCGAGGGGTCCATATATCTGCATATGTATATATAGCTTATAATGGAAAATCATTTTGAAAATCTTCTTCTCTAAAATCATGAAGCCTTAAGCTTTCATATTTGGCAGTTAATATCAGCTTGAGGCCCTTTACCAAGTTTGTACATATGGTGGCCCCTGGTCCATTTTTTGCCCCACCCCAGGGGTTCATATATCTGCATATGCATATATTTGAAATCAAGTTTAAAAATTTTCCTCTCTGAAACTCTTAGGCATAATGCTTTTATATTTGGCATTTAATATCAACTCAAGTCCGTTTACCAGGTTTGTACAAATGGTGGCCCCTGGGCCATTTTTGGTCCCACCCCAAGGGCCAATATATCTACATATGCATATATGGGAAATCAAATTTAAAAATCTTCTCTGAAACTGTAAGGCTTAAAGCTTTCACAATAAGCTCAAGTCCCTTTACCAGGTTTGTACAAATAAAGGCCTCTGGGCCATTTTTGGTCCCACCCAGGGGCGCATATATCTATATATACTTACATGGGAAGTCAAATTTAAAAATATTCTTTTCTGAAACTGTAAGGCCTACAGCTTTTATATTTAGAATTTTACATCAGCTCAAGTCCCTGTACCGAGTTTATATAAATGGAGGCACAAGAACCATTTTTGTCAGTTGAGCTCCACAGGCCCTTTTGGGCCTTTTGTTTTTTAAAAAGGGATCGTTAAATCACCTCTATCATTCATAAAAAACCGTTGACGACTGAAAAAAATCGTTTTTTAAATTAAGCTTAAAGAATATTCCGATTAGTCTTAAGTGTTTTGTTTTGTTTGGTTCATTGCATATAACATCGTTTATGATTGTGTTCTATTCAAAAGAGATCGTTTGTTGGTTTTTTTGCTTGCAAATGGTCGCTTTCTCAGGACATTTAGATACGTTCCTCGATCCTCCATCAATTGCCTGCTTAAATATCACGAGTACACACCGAGTCATTTTCTATTTTTAGAAACTTGTCAATTATTTTTTGTTTTTATTTACTTCTACTTTATTTTTCAAAATGGAACCTATTTCTGTTATTTTATGGAACAATCTTAGCTTATTACTTGGAATAGAAGAGCAAGTATGCATCAGAAGGAGAATATCTTTCTTAGTTGAAAGCTTATTCATAAAACACCAAGGATTCAGGGTGTTTAGTAGTGGAAGTAGAGCAGAAAGATTATCAATAATCGGAAGTGATGTTGATATGATGGGTGTTTTCAAATGATTCTAACAGTGACTTTGTCATAGATACAAATGGCACTAAACCGGGTTTTGCAAAACTTCGTTTTTAGGAGGAAAAAATTCAAACATCTTAAGACACACAAAATCAAAATCTCAGGAGGATCTGTTTTTGCCCAGTTTACAGTTTCGTGATTTAATTGTTAATATTTTATCAAACGGAATTCCCGGTGCATATGCACACGGACCTTGTGCAACCTATCAAGCACCATTGGAAGTCGAAGCGGACATCTTAGTCTGTTTGGCATGCAAGTCATGGCCTAGAAATGCATTAGAATGGATACACAGAGATAGACCTAATGGCTGGCCATCACCAAACTTAGTTCAAGAGATTGTGCAAGACGGTTGTTTTCTTGTTCCTATCGGAAGTCCTAACTCACAAGAAAGTCACATAGAGTGGCGAATATCCTGTTCAATTGCTGAAAAAAAACTTGTGCATTCATTTAACCACACTCAATTTTTGTGCTATGGCCTACTAAAATTATTTCAAAAACATGTTATCAACTCAAATTTGCATGTTAAGAATTTACTCTGTTCTTATTTTCTTAAAACAAGTTTATTTTATTGCATTGAAGAAGAGAACATAGCCTGGAACGAGGAGAATTTCCTTCATTGTTTTTGGACATGCATAAGACGATTACTGAAGTGGGTTCGGGATGAATATTGTCCAAACTATTTTATAAAAGATAATAATATGTTTGAAGGTAAAGTTTGTGGAATTAATTCCAAGATATTATTTAATCATTTATTTGAATTGTATAACGATGGATTAGACAGCTTACAGCTTATTCCGTATGTACATAATTTCAAATTGACCACTGGCATAACCACAAACAGATTTTCTATAAGTAATGAAATGAGAGAATATCTTTGTGACATGGAACTGTTAATACAAACACTTGATATTGGCAATTACGATTGCAATGGTTTGAAAAAATTAAATGACATAATTATCCAGATGTTGCAAGAAACAACCGATTCAATCGGAAGGGTATTCCTCAATTTATGGTATTTAAATAATACGTGCTACATAGTTCCCTTTGTGTACATGGATATACAAACAACAATAACACAAAAACAACGCTATAGACAAATTTTAGGATTAAAACAATTCATTAAAGATAACTGTTTGGTCGGTGATATAAGTACCGGGATGTTAATGCTTGCTACGTTATGTTATTTGAATGGAGAATATAAAGAAGTGATCATTATAAGTCAGAAAATTATCAAAAAGTTCAAGTCTCATACGTTCTATGTTGGACATGTTAGACCCATTGTATTTGATCACCCATATATAAGTAAAATGTGCGGTAAACATATGACTCTCAATCAGAAGCTTGCACATGGTATTTTTGCAAGACATTTTATTTGTCTTATAGATCACAAATTCTATCCACAAGAAATAGAAACAGAACTTGTACACCATTCCAATTTACGAACAGTATATATACCACCAGTTGTGTATTGTAACGTTCTTTTGTGTCTATCGTACTACCATATGGAATGTAGAAACAGAATGAGAGATACTCTGAAAGAACTTTATATTACAGCGGTAGATGATAGATTCATTGCTGAACAGGAAAGACCGTTAGCAAATGATTTGCTGCAAAGATGTTTGCAAATTTGTGAAAATTGACAACTGTTAACAAACCACAAAGACATTTGTAACTTTTAAATGCATAATAGATAATTTTCACTTTTATCATATTTGAAATACATTCATTTTTGATAGTATTTCGTTATAATGTTATTACGATTCATCGAAATAATGATGTCAGTGTGGTAAATATCGAAATGCGAGTATTTAAAGCTTTTCTATTCTATCCAATTTAAATTAGAAAAGTAACATACGTATTTGCGTTTATGCATTGTACCTTGCCAACGTCTTTTTCTTCATCTATAAATTTATTTAACAAATATGAATAACCTGAAAATTCGTATTTTGCCACATTTTGAAATTTTCTAGATTATTTTTTCACAGAATTTTGAACTTGTTATCTTATCGTACCTTGAGTCTCTTAATCCAAAGTGGCTCAGTGGTAGAGCGTCCGTCACGAGAAAGGAAAGTTAGGGGTTCGATCCCTGTTCAGCTAATACATAAATCTATGTCATGGTATTGATCTCTCGCACGTCTCTTGGCATTTGGAGGATAGAGTATCGACCATTGTCAAGATAATGAATAAAAATGTCTAGATTGTCCCAGTGAACGTATTTAAAAATAATTAATGAAGTAAAAGAACTTGCAATATTTAAATTTAATGTCATTTTACCATCTTTTTCGATTTGATACAATTTTTTTGTGTCATTCTGTTGTAACAATATACTATCAAGAATATTGTTGTGGTATTATTTATTAAAACATTTTTATTTATTAATCTTATTTTTGTGGTTGATGTTGGTTTTTTTATCGTCGCATCAGCAATTTTGCAGCTATTTGCAACGACAGCAAGGTTTTGAATCTATTTAGATTAATTAAAAACAAGTTTGTTGATGTGTAAACAGTCACTGTTAATGGTCTGCCGTGGTACTGTGCCAGCTCAACGATGCATTATTTCGGAGACAAGAATACCACTTTCCCATCTATTATCAATGGTCGATACCCTATTGTTTTCTACACGTTCTATCGATTTAGAATGAGGAATAATGATGTGAAGTGTAGAAAAATAGAAATAATTTATACTTTTTTCTCAAGATAAAGTATAAGAAAAAAGATGTTCAAGTAATTCTTTACAATGATGTAGAATCTACAATTGATCAATGCCAGATGTAGTCAAGAATTTTTTTAAATAAGACAGAAGGCCATCTTTGTCGACCGTCAAAATTTGTCTTAGAATCGAATAAAACACAAACATACCAGTGCATGTCCAAACCAAAATAAAAACAAAACTTAGAAAACTGGCCAATTTAGTTATACTCGTAAACTTTCACCAAGGAAGTGGGTCAGGGTGTTCCGGAAGGCTAAGCAACTGCTCTCTATCCAGCTACACCCGTCAGATTTGAGAATGAAAGGAAAATGGAACTACGTTTAGTCAAATATAGCCAGAATAAGTTTAAATACAGTGACATCATACTTATCAAAAATATTGTGATGCCTGCCATAAAAGGTAAATGATTCAGATATGATTTAGTAGAACATTTAGAAGAACCTGCAAATTATCTTCCCTTGAATTTTTGTTTTCAAGTTTTAGAATCTAATACAATAATGTAAGACCAAGTTCTTCTTGTTTTAAATTGACAACAAAAGACAAGAACAGAGAACTATCCGTTGGCTGGAAAGAATTTCATCTTTCGTAAAATCAGGTCTGGTATATGTAAGGTATCCTAATATACTATCCAAACTTAGCACTGTAATAAGACATAATAAACAAAAAAAAAAAAAAAAAATAAAAAAAAAAAAAAAATAAAAAAATAAATAAATAAATAAATAGATAAATAACTAAATTGAAAGCATACATGCATAACTGAATAGATAAATAAATAAAATAAAATAATAAATAAATATATATATATATAAATAGATAAACTATATATATTAACCCGTATATTACCTCCTAAGATAAGAAATTTAGTGATAATAAAAATTGTATACAGATTTGGCTTAGTTTTCTATTCTTTAAGCGCAGTATTAACATTTAAATAAACCATTAGACATATATATTCGTAATACATTTTGCGTCATTTAACCTATTTTTAGTAATTGGGAAATTTTATTGTAAATAATTTCGGTTCGTATCTTACCTTTGTAAAGAAGTATTTTTTGTTTCAAAATGGAGCATATTTCATCTGCCTTATGGGAATATCTTAGCATCATGCTGGGAACAGAAGTGCAAGTTTATATCAGAAGGCGGATATTTGCCTTATATAACAGCATAGAGGAACAGGTTGAAGGGTTACGGAAAATCCCTAGTGGAAGTAGAGCAGAAGGTCTGTCAATACCAGGTAGTGATATTGACACAATGGTTGTACTTGACCATATATCAGTTTCTGAAAATCCAGATGATTTGGACATTGATATTGTCATGATCACAAAAGATATCAAACCGGGTTTTGCGAAACTATGTTGTCAAAAAAATTATCATAATTATTTTAGGGGCGAATTGATAAAAACTCACGAAGGATTTTTTTTGTCAAGTTTATTTACGCGAGACGCATTAGTAAAGGGGGCGTTGAAAAGACACCCCGATGCAATTGCACACGGACCTTGTTCGTCTTTTCAGTTACAAGTAAAATTGCAAAATGATATGCTAGTATGTTTGCATTGTAAGACATGGCCTCAAATAGCTTAAGAATGGATAAACAGAAGACGACATTATGGGTGGCCATCGTCAGATTTAATTCAAAACATTGTACAAGATGGATATTTCTTAGTCCCTATCGGAAATCCGAATTCTCAAGAGAGTCATTTGCAGTGGCGATTTTCTTTTTCACTTGCTGAGAAAAAACTAGTGTATTCTTTTAATCACACTCAATTTCTATGCTATGGTCTACTTAAATTATTTCTAAAACATGCCATAAATTCGAATGAGCAAGTGAAAGATTTACTTTGTTCTTATTTTCTGAAAACAAGTTTATTCTATTGCATTGAAGAAGAAAACATTGTCTGGAACCAGGAGAATTTTCTCCATTGTTTTTGGACATGCATAAGACGATTACTCAAGTGGATTCTGGATGAATACTGTCCAAACTATTTTATAAAAGAAAACAACATGTTTGAAGGTAAAATTTGTGGGCGTAATTCAAAGGTTTTATATGATTATTTATTTGAGTTGTACAGAAATGGGTTAGATAGTTTAAGGCATATTCCATGGTTTTCAGAGTTTAATTGTAAGATTTTTGCAACAAACTCTCTAGTTATCAGAAATGAATTGAGAGAAACTCTTTGTGACATTGAAGTTGTACGTAAATTACATTTTTATCATGACATGAATAGTTTGAAAAAGATTATGATACAATAATCCAGTTGTTGCAACAAACAACCGATCCCATTGACAGAGCAATTTTGACATTACGGTTTTCAAGAATAGTGTATTCTTTTGTTCCTTTGGTGTGTAAAGACATTCAAACAACTTTAAATAAAAAACGTTATAGACAAATCAAAGGATTTAAAAAGTTTATTATAGATAACTGTCTGTGCGTTGATAAAAGTACCGGGATGCTACTGTTGGCTACTTTATGTTACCTTTGTGGAGAATATAAGGAAGTGGTTATTATTGTACAGAAGGTACTTAAGAAGTTTAAGTCTTACACGTTTTATATTGGATATGTTGGAGAGATTAACTCTAATCATCCATACATAAGTGCAATGTGTGGTAAAGGTTTAACTCTGAACCAGAAGCTCGCACATTTTTCAAGACATTTTATATGTGTAATAGATCACAAATTCTATCCACAAGAAATAGAAACCGAACTTGTTCAACATTCTACTTTACAAACAGCATTTATCCCACCAGTTGTTTATTGTAACGTTCTTCTTTGTTTATCTTACTACCATATGGAATGCAAAAACCGAATGAGAGATACTCTGAATGAACTTTATATTGCAGTGGTACATGATGAAAGATTTATCAATGAGAAGGAAAGACCGTTAGCAAATGCTTTGCTGCAGAGAAGTCTGCAAATTTGTGGAAATTGATAACCGTCCTTTAACCACATTGGCAAATGTAACTTTTAAATCGATTAGATTGATGTTTGCATTTCATATATTAACTATAATATTGTTTGATAGCATTATATATATATATATATATATATATATATATATTATTTCAGACATTCAGCGAAAGTCTGAAAAACCCCACTCTGTCAACGTCGAAATCAACGAAGTATTTGGAGAGATCGTAGATGTTTGTTGTATCTGTCAATCTGGGTAAAGCAAAAAAAAAAACCTAGGCAAAGTATGCATAGTATATATGTATATAAAATGAGAGAGAGAGAGAGAGAGAGAGAGAGAGAGAGAGAGAGAGAGAGAGAGAGAGAGAGAGAGAGAGAGTAGGTTTAAAAATGAGAATCATAATAATGTTTCTTTATATTAAATATCAAAAAAGTAAAAAGGTTCTTACAGAAAAAAATCTTTAAATATGAAAAATTTCTGTTGAATCTGTATAGCTGAGCTACTTATATCATAATAGTATGTTACAAAAATGTCAATGTAAACGTATTTTCAATATTTTAATGATTTTCAAACACATATAAGGGTTTTGCATATACTTTTTTTGTTAAATATGGATATGCTTAATTACTGAATAAAACAGGAGACAAAAAATAACACTTTTTTATATTCTAATTCATATTCTGCTGACTATCAAAAGGCAAGTGAAAGAAACCATGACGATGCATTTTTTGGTACTCTTGACTTCCTCTAACCTGACACACCAACAAAAACAAACTAAGAAGAAGAAGAAATAAAAAAAAGAAAAGAGAGAGAGAGAGAGAGAGAGAGAGAGAGAGAGAGAGAGAGAGAGAGAGAGAGAGAGAGAGAGAGAGAGTAGTAGTAGTAGTATTTCGTTAGTTTTGACAGAAACTAAATACATGTATTTTAATGTGAAGATTATAAGTCACGAAAGTTAAAAATGATGTAAACATTTTAATCTTAAAAAATATTATTATCGAAAAAAAAATCGATGTTTATCTTTATAATTTAAGTGCCAGTTACAAATAATAAATGAAACCCTGTACAACATTTTCGAATAGTAACCTTTTTCTTTTCTACAAACAGAAAAAATCCCAGAAAAACTAGTTTCATCACCACCTTTTTCCAAGAACGTATTGATGGGCTTTACAACATTTACACAAACAAATAACAGTTTCGCTACATAAAGAAGATGTCAAAATTAAATGAAATAAAAAATTATAAAACAATCTTTGATTAAAGGCATAAGTTTTTTTTTTCTCTGTCAATAAAATATGCATAAGTTTTTAATAAAAACAACCCTTTTTGTTAGTCAGCACAATAAAATAACAATTTAATAAAATAAATAATTAAATACAAAATTTAATAATTAAAAACATGATTTAATAAATAAATAAATAATTTGATAAATAAATAAATAATTCGGTAAATAAATAAATAATTTAATAAATAAATAAATAATTCGATAAATAAATAAAGGTAAATTAACTCGATCTGTCATTAACGATTATCGTGCATAAATACTAATATGACTTGAAAATATGTTAAAAATTTTTAGCATTATATTTTTAATATAACAAATATCAATTCCCACGGACGGGTGTCGCTAGGAAATAAGTAGACCCGAGGTCTTTCAGATTAATGAATCTCATCTTTCTTAGATCCATATGTTTTAAATTTTAATCCTGAAATACAAAGAATGTGTCGTTGGTAAATAATTCAAAATTATGTCTTCTACTTAACTTGCAAATTTTGTACTATTATTTCCTGACAGGTTCTTGAGAGTCAAAGTGATTAAGGTGTTAGACCTAAAGATGAGAGTTTGTCCATGTGATTCGATAACAATGAACCTCAAATAAGAAAGTGTTTTTTCTTGCGCAGACTCTTGCTCTTGTGTTAGAGGTCATTCTGTATAATTGTTTGCTGAGATTCGGTTTCAATTTATTTATTAAATATGTCTCACTTCTAGAAAGTCGACGATGGTTGGTTAATTCCAACTTCCAACTTCACAGAAAGAAAAATAAGTACTGAAGTAATATCAACTGAAGCATTGTGTCGTAGTCTTTTCCTGAAATAATTGATGATATAATGAAATTTTCATTGACGTACACCTTTAAAGTCACAAAAATTCTCTAAATTTATTTCTGATAGCTAGAAAGATTGTTTCAATACACATACAATAAAACATTAATAAGCATGGAATAAGCCTTAAACCACGCCCACAAATGTTATGCTCAAACATGTTGTTTTCTTTTATAAATACTTGGACAGTATTTATCCCGAATTCACTTCAGTAATCGTTTGAAGAATGTCCAAAAACAATGAAGGAGATTTTCCTTGTACCACACGATGTTCTCTTCTTCAATGCAATAGAAAAAGCTTTTTTTCAGAAAATAAGACCAAAGTAACTCTTTCATATGCTCGTAGGATTTTGAGACATTGTTTAGACAGTATGCATTCCGAGTCCACTTCAGTAATCGTCTTAAGCGTGTCCAATAACAATCAAGGAGATTCTCTTGGTTCCAGACAATGTTTTCTTCTTCAATATTATAAAATAAACTTGTTTTCAGAAAACATGAGCAGACAAAATCTTTAACTTGCGTGTTTAAATTAATGGCATCTTTCAGAAAAATTTTTAGTAAAGAATTGCATAAAATTTGAGTGTGGTTAAAATAATGCACTAGTTTTTTTATCAGCCAGTGAAAAAGAAATTCGCCACTGCAAAAGACTCTCTTGAGAATTTGGATTTCCAATAGTGACTAAGAAACATCCATCTTGCACAATATCTTGAATAAATTTTGGCGATGGCCACCCATTATGGCGTTTCTGATAATTCATTCTAAATCTAATGGAAGCCATGTCCTACAAGAAAAACATGCTAGAAAATTACTTTCTATTTTAAATGGTACCTGGAAAGACGAATGCGATCTACAACTGCATCGGGGAAATCGTTCAACGTTATCTGAAAAAATCTTTAACGGGCCAATAAACATGAAAATACAATCCTTTGTGAGTTTCTATCAATCCGTCCATAAAGAAATTTTAAATCTTTTGACAACATAGTTTTGTAAAACGCGGTTTGATATCTCTTGTGATCATGATTGTTCATTGTCCAAATCATCTGGATTTTCAGACACTGATATAAGGTCAAGTACACCTATTGTGACAAGATTGATATTCCTTTGAAACGGCAGTTTTTACTGTTTATCGACAAAAACCAATCATCAATTACGTGCTATGTCAGTTAATTCAAGCAATTTAATATTTTCGGTGCAGTCTTATTACGTTGACCTACTTCCTCCAGCAGAGAAAACGACACCTACATTTTCGCCGGTATGTTTGCATCGAAATAAAAACAGCTTAAAATATACGTTACATCATAATACCTTTATTTATTACAAACGTCTTATTTCAATTTTATTATTTCAATGAGACAATAAAATGTGTATTTTTTAAATAAACTTTTACATAGTTTAACCTTTACGTCATTATGGAAATTAGCTAATGTTGTCCCCGACGTTAGTAATTATCGCCCTATCTCATTGATTAGCATTCTTGGTAAAGTTTTTAAAAGATGTGTCCTCAAATATCTTAACAATTACTTACTGTATAACCACATATTGACATCTTTTCAATCTGGTTTTGCCCATGGCGATTCTACTATTAACAAACTTTCATACCTAACCAACCAAATATTTCAAGCCTTGTATGATGGCAAAGAAGACCGTGCATTATTTTTAGACATTAGCAAGGCTTTTGATAGAGTCTGGCACAAAGGTTTATTACTCAAGCTTAAAAATATTGGTATATCTGGTTCTGCACTTTCTTGGTTTAGCTATTACTTATCAAATAGAAAACAAAGAGTTGTTATCAAACATTCTTGATCTGATTGGAAATTTATCTCTGTTGGTGTTCCCCAAGGCTCTATACTTGGCCCTTATCTCTTTTTCATATACATAAATGACATTGTTGATAATGGCATGTGTGATATTAGACTTTTCGCTGATGATACTTCGCTTTATGTTATTGTTGAAGATCCAAGATCTGCCAGTATCTCCCTTACCAATAGTATCGATGCTATTTATTCTTTATCTCAAAACTGAATGTATGACCTTTTCAAAAAGAGGAAATATCAACATCCACCATTATATATGATTAATATTCTGCTCAAGGAAGTTTTTAGTCACAAACATTTAGAGATAACCTCTTCATCCGATGGCTCTTGGTCTCCCCAAATTGACTCTACAATAAGTAAAGCTCGATCTTAACTTTCTATACTGCGTCTTTTAAAATTCAAACTAGATAGGAATACATTACTTGAGAACTAGAGAACTTGGAAGCAGCTCGTATTGTTACTGGAGCCATACAACTAACTAGTACCTCACTCCTCTTAAAAGAATCTGGCTGGGAATCGTTAAGTAACAGACATAATAAACAGAAACTTATTTTATTTTATAAAACGCCAGACTATCTTTCTTATATAGTACCACCTCACAATTTTGAAACAAACTCTTACAATACACAACAGCAGAACAATCTCGTACACATCTCTTGTAAAATTAAACATTATTTTGATTCTTTTTACCTTCTGTTATTAGATATTGGAATGAAATTCCAGAGGAAATAAGAAACTCTTCCTTAAATACTAGTAGGTTTAGATCATATCTGGATAGAAATAAGTTAAATATTCCGAAGTTTTTTGTTAAAGGCAGTCGATTGGGGCAGGTCCTTCACGCACTTTTAAGAATAAATTGTAGTTCGTTAAATAGTCATCTGTTTCAGAAAACGATAATTGATTCCCCCAACTATCTCTGTGGAAAAACCTAAACCAACAAACGCTATTTATTTGATTGTCCAAATTTTACTCGCCAAAGCTTTGAACCTTTTAATTCCCTAAATTCCCAGAATATAAATTTAGATACTTTTTTATTCGGTAGTCCAAACTTATCTGATGTTAAAAACACAGAAATCTTCTTAAAAGTTCAAAAATGTATAATCGATAGTAAAAGATTCCAATAAGTTACCCAACTTGCATTTTTTCAGAATTTAGTTTTTCAATCAGTTAGTAATAGTGTTAATTTATATTTATAACAATGTAAACATTTTTTTCCAAACCAGTTATGTTTTTTTTGACGTAAGTGCATATCATTTAGATTAATATTTATTGTCGGTCTTTCTAATTTTAATTACGTTGACCTACATCCTCCAGCAGAGAAAGGACACCTGCATTTTCGCCGGTATGTTTGCATCGAAATAAAAACAACTTAAAATATACGTTACTTCATAATAACTTCATTTATTACATACGTCCTATTTCAATTTTATTATTTCAATGACACAATAATACATTATAATCATGATGTCTGATCCGACCCGTTCACATTTCATGATAGTTATTTGAAATTAAAAAGATCTAAAAAATACAACCAACCTATCACAAATATTAATTATCACTTACGTTGTATTTTCTATTTATTGTTTTAAATAAACCACATGTTCATCTGTTATCCATAGCTACACGACAGACACAATAAATGAGCCGAAATATTCTTCATTTTGAAAGAAAAACTGTTTGTTTATTACCCTAAAATAAATGTAAATCATTATCATAAAAATTCCGGAAAGGATTCGGTGACTAAATTACCTTATTAAAATTAATATCAAACCTTACTGAAATGATATACAATTTTTATCATCACTATATTGCTTAACTTGCCCGTTTAACGCGTTACATATGAAAAATAGATATTTTGGTAATGTAAAAAATGTGTAGGATATTTTTGATCGCAAAATTTAGAGTATTTAATTAAAGTAAATTCAGACAGGTCATTGCTAGTTGCATTGCTTTTGATTAAATTACACACTATTTTTGGGCTAGGTCACTGATGAAGAATGATTTTCCGAAATGTACACATATGGCACATCAAAATTTTGCAGGTATTTGTTATATATTTACTACCCCTGAGCGGATACCGCTGCTGGTGGAGTAAAACTCTCTGAGGATATCCATAACTCAGTATGCAGTACTTTGTGCTGTCAGAAAATATACAATTTAGCCAAATTTCCAGCCGTCTTAATTTTTGAAATTTATTTTAAACTAAGGTTTTTTTCCCTCATGTAAAGCATTCCTTAGCTCTATTTTGATTCATATCATTTTGGAAGTTTATTTTTTATCTGTTTGGCTTATGTTATTTATTTATCAAACTTTTCTGGCACTAGTGTTACTGATGAGGAATGAATTTCCGAAATGCTTACATCTGGCACATCAAAATTTAACTGGTATTTGTGTTATATATTAACACAACTCATTTTAATTAATTTTTGAAATAACAATTAATTGAGTTAAAAGATTAAATTTAACTTATATCTGTGTTTTTTTAAAAAAAATTAAGGCATAAAGTTAAAGAGATCAAGATAAAATGAATTAAATATAAACCCATGAAAATCAGAAGATTAATATCTTTCATTTATCAGCCATAAGACAAACAAAACATATTGTTCAAGGTATAAGAAGGATTTTGCTTCATGATCTCCGAATGCAATAATTGAGACTTTTTTAAAGCTCTTACAAACAACAATTTTGCTCCTGAAGAATTATCATACTTAAAAATAATGTGAGATGGCTCTTAAGTACAGTACTACGAAATAAACTTACAAACGTTACAAACAACGAAGCCAGCTGCTGAGCATTCAATTGATGACCCAGGAATATGTTTTTTTTGTTTTACTGTTATTTGCAGATTTTTTTATCATGTAGATAAAATATTAAATGTTATTCAATATAACAACATAGAAAAATACTCTTTCAAAATCCAAAATAACAAGATATAAAAATATTGGTTCAAAATTCAAAACAACAACAAATAAAAATATTGTTGTTCTAACTAATATATAAAATGAATTTTAATATTTGTTATAACACCTTAATGACACACACACACACACACACACACACACATACACACGTGAGATTAAAAGTCAATCAAAGAAGCGAAGGGTTATTTATTTATTTATTTTATTTATTTTTTTTTTACAAATTTCAGTTCTATTTTAAATGCAGAAACATGACATTACTAAGTGTTCAAAAATTATTTATATTTTTAAAGTACTTTTTACATTTATAATTACCGTATCTCCCGCAAATAAATACATACTTAAGAGAAAAGGAAATAATTCAGAGAGAGAGAGAGAGAGAGAGAGAGAGAGAGAGAGAGAGAGAGATGCAACTTTTGTTAAGGTTTTATATGTATGCTCTCTCAATCTCTCTTTCATATATATATATATATATATATATATATATATATATATATATATATATATATATATATATATATATATATATATATATATTCGTGATCTGATTGTGTGTATACTTGTGGTGATATATTTCATTTCATATTGTTTTGAACCCTTTAGTTAGTGAAATTTAAAATATGGTTTTCAAAAATAAAAATGTTAATATAACCAATAGACTGTTTAGATGGTATTTCGTGCAAAGGAAAGCAATTATCACGCTCTCTGTCTTTGGTAAACAATTGTTATTTTTTATTTTGTTTCTAAATAAAACATTTATTACTGTTATTAAAATTTAACATTTTTTAAAAACCAGCACAGCCATCCATAAAGTTAATATTGCTAATAAACTCCGTTTCTCAGGAAATGATTTATTGAATATGCTTACCTATGTTTCTGTAAAGATATAAAAAGCACCTAGATGTTCTAGATGTAAACCTCATTTACACAGTATCGAAACATATAAGGTTACATCGTATTGTCACCAAAATTAACAAGTTACTATGTAATAAAGATCACTTTTTATGAAGTGTTTGTACTAAAAATGTTACAGATTGGCATCTCAAACCACTATCTTGCAAAAGACTGTTGTAAAGAAAAATAATTTTCCTTTTTGTGGTTCATTGGGATTGAACCCAAAATGGTAAAATATATTATGTGTAGCTCTAATGTTTCAATTACTGTGACTTTACTACTGCGGCTATTCAGAACTTTATGTAGGTTAAAATAGTTCAAATTTTTTCCATAACGTTGGAGAGATTAATTTGAACAATTTTTCTTTTACATGTTCACTGTATTACACGGGTAAAATTTAACGCAAACGCATGATTTACAGAAGATTTAGTGATTCTACTAATGGATCTTGACGATTCCTGCTTATTTACTAACAAATCCAGTACTTTTACCACATTGACCTATTTCATTTAATTGTGAATTTTGATCTTTGACAGAATACATGCAATTTAAACCTTTTTAAATCTTTTCGGAATACCAAACATTTTTAGAGTGTTAATTCATTAAAGATTTCGTATTATAAAATGGTTCAATAAGAAAGATTAAAAATACCAACAAACAATTAACAAACTAATGTAAACATGATTACGCACATGTTCATATTTTGGTTGCAAAACCCTTGAGTAATCAAAGAGATTAACAATTTTAAGTTACGGTTCAAGCCATTCCTCACTACCTTGGTTACCATAGGCTGCATTGTCGGTTTTTTTTTTTTTATAAATTAAGCTCTCAGTGCGAAGTCCCGCTTTCTCAAAAACTTTTATTAAATCCTCGTTTATTGGATTTACGTGTATAAGGCATTAAGTATTAAAGAAATAAGTTTAATTAATATTTTTTATGTAATATTGAAGACGGATTAACAGAAACAAGATTACGTAAATTTTATTCCAACTACAAATATTTACACAAGACCAACCTCCTCCTTTAATGATCTCTAAGGATCCGCTGTATGAGAGAGAGAGAGAGAGAGAGAGAGAGAGAGAGAGAGAGAGAGAGAGAGAGAGAGAGAGCATTTTCTTGTCTTTGAAATTGACATATATGAAACTGGCACATGATGACATCGGAATTCGAATAATTTCAATTCCTAATTACAAAGAGTTGGTAAAGTAAATATTTAAAACAAAATAAGAATATTAGGGTAAAGGTTATTATTTTATACATGACCAACAAGTTACGAAGTGAACATATTGAAGTAAGAAAGTAAGAAACCAGTCACAAAAGATAATCATAAACTGACAAACTCTACTTCAGTTGGATATGAACTTTTGGAGTCAGAATAAAGTTCAGAGGAAAAATGGTGATAAGCTTCTCTCTCTGAATATTCATAATTATATAAACACACACACACACAAACACACACACAACACAAACAAACACACACACACACACACACACACACACACACACACACACACACACACAGACCAGAAATTTTTGAATAATACTAGTACCTTTGTATATTATGTGTACTGCAGATTCCAGAAAAAATCCACTGTTATTATTATTTTTTGTTGAAAAATAGACGCAGAAAAACCATATTTATTTATTTATTTTGGACATTATGGCCAATTATTTAATTCAAAAGTCGTTAACATACTGCTTCTTCTTTATTAATTATATCTCTAATTATTACATATAAATAATAATAATTTTCAAGTAAAAGGACTTCGAAGAACAGATATCATCAACAAAATTAATTAAGTGATTAATACACTTGATCATCAAACACCATCTTGCTGATTGATGTGAGATATACGTTTGATAGATAAAAAAATATAAGCAAAACAGTTAAAAATTGATAAATCTAAAGTTCTAAAATTATGTTGATCCAAATCCAGCTAAGGAATGCTTTGCATGAGGGAACAAACTTTAGTTTTAAATAAATTTTAAAAAGATTAAGACGGCTGAAAATTTTGCTAAATGGTATATTTAATGACAGTACAAAACACTGCCTACTGAGTTATGGATACCCCCGGGGAGTTTACTCTACAAGGTGCGGTACCTGCTCAAGGGTAATAAATAAACAACACAAATACCTGTTAAATTTCGATGTGCCATATGTGAACATTTCGGAAAATCATAAGGCTTAATTGAGAATCTTTACCATAACAACCCTCTTTCATCCTCGAAACCTTTGAGAAATATTGGCATGTATTATCATTACTTTGAAAAGAAACAATTGAAAAGTTTAAACCACCTGATGCCAAACGATTGTCTTAAAAATTACTTGACCATATGAACCCGAATGACATCTGTTGTTGTGTTTTATGACTAATGAATGAAAAGTATAATCTTTTTTTAAGTATGAAAGGTTTATATCAATTTCATTATATTTTTATCTCGTTTTTATTTAAAATTTTAAACTAAATGTTATTGAAACGTGTTGGTAAATTGTTACATTATATTTAATTAATTTTAATTTAAAACAAGAATTAGGTCGTTTAACAAATTCCAGCAAAACATAGTGCTCAATAAATTTTAGTTGAAAGCTATGTAACAATCAATAAACTTTCTGAAATTGATTAATTTTTTGTACATTGACATTAATCATCACATATATATTATATCTATATCACAAATATTATTATATCTATATTAGGAAATTGAATTTTGTACCTAGCTATATAACTGGTTACAGTAACGATTCAAGCAATATAGTCATTAAAATATATAGACTAATATAGATAAATAAAGATAATCATAGATAATTATAGATAAAAATAGATAAATATATAAAAGTTTAGATACGTGATATATTTATTTTCACAAGGCATATCAAATGCACACAATTTATAAAGCGTTAAAGAAATACATTAACAAATTTTAGCTGTTGATTGCTAGAACATATAGTGCGTCATTAAACCTTTTAACGTTTAAAAATTCGGTTTGTACTTACCTTTGTAAACAACTAGATTTGTTTCAAAATGGAGAGTTTTTCAGTTTGGTTTTTTAGCTTGCTTAGGGGTATGTCTTGGCGTAATACTTGGGACAGAAGAGGAAGTTTATATCAGAAGGCGGATATTTGCCTTATTAAATAGAATAAGCAAACATTTGTACGAATTTAGGGGAATTGTTAGTGGACGTAGAGAGGAGGGTCTGTTTCTACCAGATAGTGATGTTGACAGAATGGAGGTAAATGGAAATATATCGGTGTCTGAAAATCCAAACGATTTAGACATTGACATAGTCATGATAACCAAAGATATCAAACCGGGTTTTGCAAAACTACGTTGTTCAAATATTCAAAAGAATAAACTTTATTTCGGGGACGGATTGATACAAACTCACGAAGGATTGTTTTTGTCCAGTTTATTGTGTTGAAGGATTTCTTCAGGAGATGTTTAACCAGTTCCTCTGTGCAGTTGCACACGGACCTTGTTTGTCTATTCAGGTACCATTGCGACTAGATCTTGATTTAGTAAGATGTTTGTCTTGAAAATGGCCTGAAATAGCTTCGGAATGGATTACCAGAAGACGACATAATTGGTGGCCATCGTCAGATTTGATTCAAGATATTGTGCAAGACGGATGTTTATTAGTCCCTTTTGGAAATCCTTATTCTCAAGAGAGTCACTTGCAGTGGCGAATTTCCTTTTCACTTGCTGAGACGAAACTAGTGCATTCGTTTAATCACAATCAATATTTATGCTATGGTTTACTTAAATTATTTCTGAAACATGCCATTAATTCAAACACACAAGTTAAAGATTTACTTTGTTCTCTATGGTCTTCAATAACAGTGTATGTTTTGTTCCACTGATGTATAAAGAAATTCAAACGACAACTACAAATAAAAGACGTTATAGACAAAATAAAGCATTAAAAGAATTCATTATAAATAATTGTTTGTTTAGTGATATATGTACTGGGATGCTACTGCTGGCTACTTTATGTTACCTTTGTGGAGAATATAAGGAAGTGGTTATCATTGTACAGAAAGTACTTAAGAAGATTAAGTCTTACACGATATATATTGGATATTCTAGAATTAAAGATTCTGATCACCAGTACATAAGTAAAATGTGTGGTAAAGGTTTTGCTCTTAACCAGAAGCTTGCACATGGTATATTTTCAAGACATTTTTTATGTGAAATAGGTTACAAATTCTATCCAGAAGAAATAGAAACTGAACTTGTACAACATTCTAATTTACAAGTAGCATTTATACCACCAGTTGTGTATTGTAACGTTCTTCTGTGTTTATCTTACTACCATATGGAATGCATAAACGGTTTGAGCTTTACTCTGAATGAACTTTATATTGCAGTGGTACATGAAGAAAGGTTCATTAATGAAGTGGAAAGACCGTTAGCAAATGCTTTGCTACAGAGATGCTTGCAAATTTGTAACAATTGATAAAAGTCAAAGACGTGCATTTATTACGTGAAATGCATTTATTTTTCATAACATTATATATATATATATATATATATATATATATATATATATATATATATATATATATATATATATATATATATATATATATATATATATATATATGAGCGGACCGTTATAGAGAATTATCAGAAATAATGCCCGTATAGTGGTAATAAAATACAAGTATTTAAAGCTCAATGTCCTTTAAAGATAACATTATAGGTTATGTTTGTATATTTTACCTTGCCAACATCTTTTATTTAACTTTTGATTTAATGTATCTAAATGTCTCTATGTTATAATATTTTAAGATTTTCTGGATATACATTTGCACAGAATAAAGAAATCTGTATCTTAACATACATTTAGTCTTAATTCAGAGTGGTTCGGTGGTTGAGCGTCTGCCGGGGTAGTTAAACTCGAGGGTGAAAACCTCGATATGGTAATACATACGACTGTCGATATTATAGTATAGTATGTGGACTGGTCGACTTGTTGCCGTGATTATAAACTGGGAAAATCGTATGTTTGTCTGAGAAATACTGACTCTGTAAACAAGCGCCTTGTCAGAGATTACGGTAGGCCATTAAATACGCTTGACATCTCTTACGTACTCTAATATTAAACCAAAATGTCGTTTAATTTTGCTGTTCCATATGTGCACATTTTAGAAAACCATTCTTCATAAGTAACACTTGGAGACAAATAATTTGATGGATAAAAAAATGTTATTCATTCAAAAATAAAAACATTTATGAACCGAAAGCTAAAAAAATATATTAATTCAAATTCAACTAAGAAATTCTTTGCATGAGGAAAAAACTTAGTTTGTAATTAATTTCAGACAACTAAAAATTTTGACACATGCTAAACAAGATTTATCTATAGAGAATTAAAATCTTGTCGGAAATAGCTGATTAATTGTTTATATAACGGTAAACAATACAATAACAACAACGACGTCGACAACAACAACAACGAAAAATACAATAACAATCCAGGAAAAATGCCTTGATTGCCCAAGTAATGGTATTTAACAATAAATCACTTACGATCTAAAATGTAATGCGGTATTTTATTTTTCAGTTTGTTATAATTTATGTTATGTATTGAAATAATGTAATGATATTGCAATCTGAAATAACCATTGATCACGTAACTTGCAATTTGTTGATTGTTCGTATAGTTACGTATAATTTTTGCGACATATATTAACTTTATTTCGTTTCTAACCTTTTAGGATAAAAAACCGAAATATAGTTTTAAAAAATGCAAAATGAGTTGTTTGTAATTAAATAGAAAAGAGATGTATGCATTTTTTTTAAAGTGTTCTTGGAAATGCTGATTTAATTAGAATAAAAGCTTTATACAACGAATATTTAACATGTTTTAAAATCAGATACTTTGATCGATGATCTCCTTTTTATTGCAGGAATTGGAGCTAAAGTAATTATAAGGTTAATCAACAGCCAAATATTCTCAAGTTCTCCTTTCACACGAATATTAAAATTGTTTTAAAAAATCATCTGATTGTTTAAGAATTTAACTAAAGGTTTCACAACATACACAGGAAATGACACAAAAATCATTTTGGTTCTTCATTTACAAATGAATTTATTTATATATGTGTTGAAAACCAACAATTCAGTTTTGAAAAAGAAAGATGGAAAACAATACATTACTTTAAAGAGAAAAAGCCGATAAATATTTATTGGATGCAGAAAAAAGTTATATGTTATTATAAAAAACAACCTTAAACCGAAAAGAAAATTTTAAATACATCGCTGTTAAAGGGTGACATTTGTTTGGTACAAAAAAAATCTATGTTTTTTTAAATAAAATAAAATTTAAACCATACAGCAAACTTAATCGTATTTTATTGACAGAGAAAAACATATAAAACATATGTTGATCTGTATGATTATTCCTTTTAATTCTGATTATTTTTTAATTGTTATATTCCATTAAATTTTGACACATTTTAATGAAGCGACTGTTTTTTTTTTTTTGAAATGTTTAAAAGCCCATCAGTATGTTCTAAGAGAATGGTACCGATTAAACTTGATTGATTTGTGTTTTTTTGTTCGTATTTAGATTATAAGTAAAAGGTACAATTTAAAAATATAGTACAAGGTGTTATTTAGGATTTGTAACTAGAAATGAAATGATCAAGATAAGAAAGTTCTAAACATCGTAATTGTTTTGTAACCCCCGGAATCCTTTTTTTATTTCTCTCTCTCTCTCTCTCTCTCTCTCTCTCTCTCTCTCTCTATCACACACACACACACACACACACACACACACACACACACACACACACACACACACACACACACAGAAAATGTATGTAGAACCATCGCATGTGTTTGAAAACTATTAAAATAGAGAAAATACGTTTATGTTTATATTTTTTATGTTTAATAGAATTATAATATTAGCATAATCTTTTCGGCTGTAAAGCTTCAACACAATCCCTAAAAGTTTAAAGATATTTAAAATTGAAAAGGTTTTGATAGATCATATTTTTAGTTATTTTTGTGTAATATTGTATATAGATAAAAACATAATCTTGTTCTTAATTTTTATATGTATGCTCTCTCTCTCTCTCTCTGTCTTTCTCTCTCTCTCTCTCTCTATCACTCTCTTTTTCATATGAGAGAGAAAAAATTAATAAATAAGAAACCGCCACATTTGTGGAAGTAATAAACACACGATTTATACAAAAATGAATTATTTCCTTCTCTCTAAAAAAGGTACTGAAGATACAGTAATTATAAAAAGTACTTAAATTATATAAATAATGTTTAAACACTTAGTTCTCATGCTCTGCTTTTAAAATAGAACTGAAATTTGTAAAAAAAAATCTCTACCTTGATTGACTTTTAAAGAATTTTAAAGATAAAAACACAATTGATCGGAATAATTATTCCTTTAATCGAAGATTGTTTTATAATCGTAATATTTCATTCAATTTTGACACATTTTAATGTAGCGAAACTGTTTTTTCTTTCCTTTTTTGTTTTTGTTTTTGATTTTTTGTTTTTGTTTTTTTTTTGAAATGTTTAAAAGCCAATAAGTTTGTTCTAAGAAAATGTTTGCGAATAAACGCAATTGATTTGTGTTATTTTTTGTTCGCGAATAGATTATAAGTAAAAAAGTTATAATTTAAGAATTTTGAACAAAGTGTTATTTGAGATTTGTAACTAGAACTTAAATGATCAAGATAAAAGTGTCCTAAACATCGAAATTGTTTTGTTAACCCCGGATTCTATTTTTAACTTTTATGTTTACATCATTTTTAAATGTAGCGTTTTACAATCTTAAAGGTGGAAAAGGTTTTTCTGTCAAAATTAACGAAACCCTCTCTCTCTCTCTCTCTCTCTCTCTCTCCTCTCTCTCTCTCTCTCTCTCTCTCTCTCTCTCTCTCTTCTCTCTTTCTTCTTCTTCTTCTTCTTCTTCTTCTTCTTCTTCTTCTTTCTTCTTCTTTTCTTCTTCTTCTTTTCTGTATTTTTATCTTGATGTGTTAAGTTAGAGAATGTCAAGAGTAACAAAAATTCATTAACATAATTCTTTCACTTGTTCCATGAAAAACTAGAGAATACAGATTCGAACATAGAAATAACGTTGTTTTATGTCTCCTGTTTAATTCACTATTTAAGTGTACTTTATTTGACAAATATAATATGCAGGACCCTTGCATGTGTTTGAAAATCATTAGAATATAGAAAATACGTTTACATTACATTTTTCATGTTACATACAATTTTCATATCAGCAGCATCTTGTCAGCTATAAAGATTCAGCACTTTGCCTTAATGTTTAAAGATTTTTGGATTGAAAAGGTTCTGTAAGATCATATTTTTTTAGTAATTTGTGTACAATATTTAACACAAAGAAAAGTATTTTTGTTCTTGATTTTTATATTTTTATATGTTTGCTCTTTTTCTCTCTCCATCTCTCATAGCTGGATTTAGAGTCATTTTTTTATTTTATGAACTTGAGATTTAATAATTTTTTTTAATTGTTTGGTTTATGTTTTTATCCATCAATCTTTTCGTCCTCTATTGTCACTGATGATGATTGATTTTCCGACACAGTAAACAGTTCTTTGTGCTGTCAGAAAAATACCATTTAGCACAATTTTTAGCCGTCCTGTTTTTTAATTTATGTAAAATTAAAGTTTCTTACCTGATACAAAGCATTCTATAGTTGGATTTGGATTCATATAATTTAATAACTTTTATAATTTAGTCATCTAAATAATATACTTGTAACGTTAGATGCATCAATTTTACACATGTTAGCCCGTCGTGTCACTCATGAGGAATGATTCTCCGAAATGTTCACATACGGTCCATCAAAACTTAGCATGTGTTGTTAAATACCTATATATATATATATGTGTGTGTGAGAGAGAGAGAGAGAAAGAGAGAGAGAAAGAGAAAGAGAGAGAGAGCAATAAATAAATAAATAATGCAAATGTGGAAATATTCATCACACGATTAAAACGAAAATGAATTATTTCCTTGTTCTTAAATTGATAAATTTCCTGAAAATACTATAAATATTGAAGCTATCTAAAAATAATATAAATAATTTTTTAAGCATTTTTTCTTAGTTTTTGTCATGTTTTTGCATTTAAGATTGTACTGAAATCTTTCAAAACATTCACTACTTTGCTGGCCTCTTAATATTACTTTCTTTACATATAAAAGCGTAGTACGTATATTTTAGACCTACACTAAAGATGCGTCTCACATTATTTTTAAATATAAGAATTCTTTACTATCAAATTATTGTTAGTAAGAGCTTTAAAAAATTGTTATTTTTGTATTCTAAGATCACGAAGTAAAATGCCTCTTATGCCTGGTTAAAAAAATGTCTATCACGATGTATTTTGGAAATTTCATGGGTAAAACATGTCGACGTATCAAGAATGTCGTATAGCCTCAAACATAAACGCATTGGTAAAACGCCAATCACGGCTTTTGTTAAACTTTAAGACGTTTTACAATGCCACCTGATATAAATTAAAGAAGGATGAAAATACAGTGTAACAGACACCTGTCTCACCTTACCTTATTTGTTAATATTATTTTTTTATAGTGACATGAGGAAAAATTAACAAAAAATCTAAAATGCCTGATACACACTACTCTTTACCTTATTTATGCATCAACATGTTTACTTACATCAACCTAAACCATATGTGTTGTTTGTCTTATGACTGATAAATAAAAAACATAATCTTCTAATTTTGATGGGTTTATATTTGATTCATTTTATCTTCATCTCTTTAACTTTATTCTTATAATTTAAAAAACACAGATATGAGTGAATTATGATCTAATATCTGATAAATTGCTATATCAAAGATGAATAAAAATTAAGTCTTGTTTAACTTATTCTACTGTGATATCATTAATTTTCTTCGTTTTCCAATTTTCGTTGTTTTCGTGGACGGACATCTTGACCCATGAATTTACATGTCAACGAACTTATTTACAAATATCTAAATATGGATAAATTTATCCCTTAAAGGCGTGATTACAAACTCACTGCCTTCATTCATAATAACATTGATATGGATTGTTTTAACATTATTAACATAATTTCTATGGACACAGTTGACTTTGTTACCTGATTTATACTCAACCTGAAAATAAATCGCGAAGTTTCCAGTGGGGAAAATCGTTCTCCAAACATTAATGGCAGTTACATTCAAAACAATAATTTTACAGGTGCTTAACCCACGAATTCGTCCTCCCACGAAATGGTGTTTTTTCTGATATCAACGAAAATTGGAGCCCACGAATTTAAATGTATTCACAGTAGCCAAAACATATTGTTTTATAAATCTTAGTTAATGGCAAAGCAACTATCAATGCCTTTTTTGAATGAACTTTAACTGAATACTGTCAATTTTGAGATCAAAAAATGCGCGAAACAATTCTTCACATTTATATAAAAAAACCGAAATTTGTATTCAGAATGCATATCCGGTAAAAAAGACAATTTAAGCAATTAAAAAAGAATAAAAATTGTATATAAATTGAGACACATTTTATATTGATGTAAATAAAAAACATCAAATGCACACACTTACAAAGTATTACAAAAATATTTAGACACATCAATGAAATCTTGATTGTAAAAAAATAAATTGTGTTATTGAACCTATTTTTAGCATTTTAGGAATTCTAAAGTTACTAATGCAGATTTGTACTTTTAGTTTATAAACAAATAATTTTGGTGTCAAAATAGAGAATATTTCAGCTTAGTATACCTTTGCATATTACTTTGGACGGAATAGGAAGTTTATAATAAAAGGCGGATAACTGGAACAAGGGATACAAATACAGCCAATAATGAGTTTAAGTAGAGTAGAAGGTCTGTCAATGCCAGGTAGTGCATTGACATAATGGGTGTACTTGACCTGATATCAGTGTCTGAAATCCCACATGATTTGGAATGAATTGAGAGAATCTCTTTATGACATTGAAGTTGTCCGTAAATAACAACTGTATCATGAGACCAATCATTTGAAAAAAGATTATGACACATTGAGTCACTTGATGCAACAAACAACCGATCCCATTGGCGGAGAAATTTTGATATTGTTGTATTTAAGAATAGTGTATTATTTTGTTCCGTTGGTGTATAAAGACATTCAAACAACAACTTTTAATACAAAAAGTTATCGACAAATCAAAGGATTGAAACAGTTTATATTAAGTAACTGTTTGTTCGGTGATATATGTACCGGGATGCTAATGCTAACTACGTTGTGTTATCTTTGTGAAGAATGTAAGGAAATGATTATTATTGTAAAGAAGTACTTAAGAAGTTTAAGTCTAACAATTTATTAAACGATCAACCAGTAACAGGTGCAATGTCCAATACAAATATGACATTGAATCATAAGCTTGCACATGAAATTTTCGCCGGAAGATTTATTTATGTAATATATCACAAATTCTATCCACCAGAAATAGAAAATGAACTAGTACAGCATTCTACTTTACAAGAATCATATATACCACCAGTTGTGTATCGTAACGTTCTCCTGCGTTCATCTTACTACCATATGGAATGTAGAAACAATATGAGCTATACACAATATCAATTTTATATTGCAGCGAAAAATGTTTTGCTTGACAGATGCCTGCAAATTTGTAAAAAAAAAAAAAGATTACCGTCACAGATGTTCATTTCATATAAGAAAGTCATATATTTGTGATAGCATTCTATTTCATATTTTTTAATTGGCGCAGACGTTATTATGATTTATCAGAAATAATAATGACAATGTGGTAGTTATCGAAATCCGAGTTTTTTAATATATTTCACTCTCTGTGTCATTTTTGGAAAAATAATATCTCTATAGCTTACTTTACCAACATCTTGCTTAATTACACTTTAATTGTTAATAATCTGAAAGTCTAAATATAACAGTGTTTTCTGGATATACATTGCAGTGAATTTACAACTGGGTGACTTTACATACATTTTGGCTCTTAATACATATTGGCATATTGGTAAAACGTCAGCCACTGAGCATGATGACAAGTGCGTAGACATTCCTTTCTATTTGGAAAAAACTCATCGAACTCTAATTTCTCCTTCAATAAGAATTTTCAACAACGGATTATGTTAAATTAGTATGTCTGTAATTTACATTTACAGCCATAAACTGGACTTTTAGAGAAAGAACCTCCGATAGAATAAATAAGAAATATTTAATAAAACAGTGAATTTACACTTTGAAATATATTATTTGTACGGAATTTGTGACTGATAAACATATCATTGAAAGCTTCTAATGCTAGGAAGACAAGACAAGTAGAAGAGGAGATAAAGAACCAAATGTTACAAGTAAGGAAAAACATATTATGATCAGAATATATTGATTTTCTACTGTTGGTTGTAAAATAATATATAATTAATATTATTTTTTCTGTAATATTTTATTCCAGCTGCAAACATTCATACTTATCGACTTTACATAGTTGCATGACGCAGTAATGGTTTGACTCTGAACAAAAGCTGACACTTTTATTATTGAAAAGCATTTTATTTCTCCTATTTTTTTAAAGTTCTATCCACAAGAAATACAAACAAAATTTATACAATAAGTAATAATTTCAAAGAAATTATATCAAACACGTTGTTTATCTTATTTTTTAAGAATGTTAGGTTTCTATTAATTTCATTATATTTTAACCTCGTTTTTTAAATTTTAAAACTACATGTTTTTGAAACGTGTTGGTAAATTGTTACTTTATATTTAAATTAAATTTAATTTAAATCATGAATTAGGTTGTTTTACGAATTGCAGCCAAAACAAAGTGCGCAATATAATTTTAGTTGATAGCTATGAAACAATCAATGACCTTTCTGATATTGATTACTCTTTTCTGCATTGAAATAAATCATCACAATTATTATTATTTCTATATCAGGATTTTGTATTTAGCTATAAAACCGGTTACAATGACGATTTAAGCAATATAGTCATAAAAATATATACAAGTTTAGACACGTGATATATTTATTTTCACAAGGCATATCAAATGCACACACTTTGTAAAGCGTTGAAGAAACCTAAATACATTTTTGCTGTTTATTGCTAGAATATAAAGTGCGTCATTAAACCTTTAAACGTTTAAAAATTCGGTTTTTATTTAACCTTTGTAAACAACTAGATTTTGTTTCAAAATGGAGAATTTTTCATCTCGGTTATGGACACATCTTAGCGTAATACTTGGGACAGAAGAGGAAGTTTATATCAGAAGGCGGATATTTGCCTTAGCAAATAGCATCAACAAACATTTGGATAAATTTAGGGTAATATATTGTGGAAGTAGAGCGGAAGGTCTGTCACAACCAGAAAGTGATATTGACCAAATGGATGTAAATGGAAATATATCGGTGTCTGAAAATCCAACTGATTTGGACATTGACAAAGTCATGATCACCAGAGATATCAAACCGGGTTTTGGAAAACTACGTCGTTCAAATAGTCAAAAGAATAAACTTTACTTCGGGGACGGATTGATACAAACTCAGGATGGATTGTTTTTGTCGAGCTCATTTTCTCGTGACGATTTTCTACGGCAGATGTTAAACCATTTCCCCTGTGCAGTTGCACACGGACCTTGTTTGTCTATTCAGGAACGACTGACAGTAGATCTTGATATACTAAGATGCTTTTCTTGTAAGTGGCCTCAAATAGCTTCGGAATGGATTGACAGAAGACGACATTATGGGTGGCCATCGTCAGATTTGATTCAAGATATTGTGCAAGACGGATGTTTATTAATCTCTATTGGAAATCCTAATTCTCATGAAGGTCACTTGCAGTGGCGAATTTCCTTTTCACTTGCTGAGACATAACTAGTGCATTCTTTTAATCACACTCAATTCTTATGCTATGGTTTACTGAAATTATTCCTGACACATGCCATTAATTCAAACACACAAGTTAAAGATTTACTTTGTTCATATTTTTTGAAAACAAGTTTATTTTATTGCATTGAAGAAGAGAACATTGCCTGGAACAAAGAGAATCTCCTTGATTGTTTTTGGACATGCTTAAGACGATTACTGAAGTGGATTTGGGATGAATACTGTCCAAACTATTTTATAAAAGATAACAACGTGTTTGAAGGAAAAATTTGTGGAAGTAATTCTAAGGTATTATATGATTATTTATTAAAATTATATAACAATAAGTTTTATAATTTAAGCCTTATTCCATGCTGATCAGTGGATCTAATTTTTCATGACAGAATGTTTAGTAAGGCAAAAAACTCTCCGATTGTAATAAAGGAATTTAGAGAATATCTTTGTGATTCGGAACTATTAATGTATTCACATCGAGATTTCATTTTTTTTCGCGAAAATTTTAAAAAGTCCCATGAAACAATTATTAAAATGATAAAAATAAGAGCAGATCTAATTGACAGAGGAATTTTCACTCTATGGTCTTCAATAATAGTGAATTCTTTTGTTCCATCGGTGTATAAAGATATTAAAACAACAACTACAAATAAAAAACGTCATAAACAATTCAAAGGATTAAAACAATTTATCATAAATAATTGTTTGTTCAGTGATATATGTACTGGGATGCTACTGCTGGCTACTTTATGTTACCTTTGTGGAGAATATAAGGAAGTGGTTATTATTGTACAGAAAGTACTTAAGAAGATTAAGTCGTACAAGTTGTATATTGGATATTCTACAAATACAATTTATGATCACCCATACATAAGTGCAATGTTTGGTAAAGGTTTAACTCTGAACCAGAAGCTTGCCCATGATATTTCTGTAACACATTTTTTATGTCAGTTAGATAACAAATTCTATCCAGAAGAAATAGAAACTGAACTTGTACAATATTCTACTTTACAAGTAGCATTTATACCACCAGTTGTGTATTGTAACATTCTTTTGTGTTTATCTTACTACCATATAGAATGCATAAACAGAATGAGCTTTACTATAAATGAACTTTATATTGCAGCTGTACATGATAAAAGGTTCATTAATGAAGTGGAAAGACCGTTAGCAAATGCTTTGCTGCATAGATGCTTGCTAATTTGTGATGATTGATAAAAGTCAAAGACGTGCATTTATCATATGAAATGCATTGATTTTTGATAACATTCTATATAAATATATATAAAAGGAGCAGACCGTTATTGGGACTTATCAGAAATAATGCCCGTATAGTGGTAATAAAATACAAGTATTTAAAGCACAAAAATAATGCCCGTATAGTGGTAATAAAATACAAGTATTTAAAGCACAATGTCCTTTAAAGATAACATTATAGGTTATGTTTGTATATTTTACCTTGCCAACATCTTCTATTTAACTTTTAATTTAATTTTCCTAAATGTTTCTTTGTTATAATATTTTAAGATTTTCTGGATATACATTTGCACAGAATAAAGAAATCTGTATCTTAACATACATTTAGTTTTAATTCAGAGTGGTTCGGTGGTTGAGCGTCTTCCGGGGGAGGGAAAGTCGAGGGTGAAAACCTCAATGTGGTAATACATACGACTGTCGGAATATTGATTTGACGAACAGCGCTCGATATTGATAGTATAGTATGTGGACTGGTCGACTTGTTGCCGTGTTATAAACTGGGAAAATCGTATGTTTGTCTGAAAAATACTGACTCTGTTCACAAGCGCCTTGTCAAAGATTAAGGTAGGCCATTAAATACGCTGGGACATCTCTAACATACTCTAATATTTAACAAAAATGCCTGTTTAATTTTTCTGTGCCATATTAGCACATTTAAGAAATCCATTCCTCATAAGTAACACTTGGAGCCAAATAATGTGATAGATAAAAATGTGATTCATCCAAAAATCGAAAAATTGATGAATCCAAAGTTCCAAAAATTATATGAATCCAAATCCATCTAAGAAATGCTTTGCATGAGGGAAAAAACTTAGTTTTTAATAAATGTCTGACAACTAAAAATTTTGACACATGCTACATAAGATTTACCTATAGAGAATTAAAATCTTGTCACTATAAAATCATATAGCTGATTAATTGTTTATATAACAGTAAACAATACAATAACAACAACGACGTCGACAATAACAACAATAACAACAACAAAAGCAACAATCAATGCAGCAAAAATGTCTTGATTGTCCGAGTAATGGTATTTAACAATAAATCACTTACGATCTAAAACGTAATGCGGTTTTACCGTTTTTCACTTTGTCATAATTTTTTGATATTGTATTGAAATAATGTAATGACATTGCAATCTGAAAAAAAACATTGATCACGCGACTTATAATTACGTATAATTTTGGCGACATATATTAACTTTATTTCGTTTGTAACATTTTAAGATTGAAAACCAAACTAGTTTTCAAAAATGCTAAATGCTAATGCAACTATTGGACTGTTTAGAAATCGAACTTGTAATGCTTAAATTCCCCTTTGCCCTGCAAAGAAAAATTCATAAAAATTTCCGTTTATGGCAAATTTATGTTTTGTGTTCATTTATTAATAAAACAATTATAATCCCTCTTCTTACATAACTGTAACATTTAATTCAATGACCATCAGAGGCATACATAGAATAATCTTGTTAACAATCTCCTAGTTTTACTAAATGATTCATTGGAATATCTTATCTTTCTGTGAAGTTAAAATAAACACGTTCTAGAAGTGGGACATATTAAAACCCGAAAAAAATATTTTAGAGAATGATTTCTGAAACCACTATCCTGAAAGAGTCTGCGGTAAGAAAAACTACTTTCGTTTTGGGGTTCATTGGGATCGAACCCACATGGAAAAACACATCACTTTTAGGCGTAATGCCGTAATCACTGTTCTTTCACCACTTCGGCTAACAAGAACTTGCCAGGTGGTCATATTACAGAATTTTGTTGTTACGTTCGAATCATTTACCTACGACACATTCTTTGTATTACGGGATTAAAATTTAAATCATATGAATCTAAGAAAGATAAACCTAATTCGTCTAAAAGAATCAGGATCTGCTGCTTTCTTAGCGAAACCTGTCTGTGGTAAACTTTTGTTACATTAAGGATATAATGCTGTTAATTTTCAACCTTAAATATTTTCAAGTCTTGCTGGTATTCATAAAAAATAGACGTAAACGGTAGACCAATTCAATTTACTTTATTTATTTATTGCTTTATTTATTCTGCTGACAAAGAAAAAGGGTTGTTTTCAATTAAATAGAAGAGAGATGTATGCATCTTTCAAAATGTTCTTGGAAATGTTGATTTAATTAGAATAAAAGCTTGATACAACGACTATTTAACATGTGTTAAAATCAGAAATTTGGATCGATTATCTCCTACTTATTACAGGCATTGGAGCTAAAGTAATTATAAGGTTAAAGGACAGTCAATTATTCTCAAGATTTCCATTCAGACGAACATTAAAATTGTTTTAATAAAATTATCTTATTGTTTAGGAATTTAGCTAAAGGTTTCCAATCCTTTTGAAACTACAACGTAAATGAGACAAATATAATTTTGATTCTTCATTTACAAATGCATCTACTTATCTATATGTATTTAAAACCATTAATGCAGTATTGAAAAAGAAAGATGGAAAACAATACATTACTTTGAAAGGAATGAAGCCTATAAATATTTATTTTTGCAAAAAAAAGTTATATGTTTTATTGTGAGGAATAGATTTTTTGAAATGTGCACATCTGGCACATCAAAATTAAACTGGTATTTGTGTTATATATTTACTACCCCTGAGCGGGAACCGCTGCTGGTGGAGTAAAACTCACCGAGGGTATCCATAACTAAGTAGGCAGTTCCTTGTGCTGTCAGAAAATGTACCATTTAGCAAAATTTTCAGCCGTCTAAAATTTGAAATTAATTTAAAACTATGGTTTGTTCTCTCATGAAAAGCATTCCTTAGCTGTATTTGGATTTATATGATTTTGGAACTGTTGATTCATTATTTTCAACTGTTTGGCTTATGTTTTTATCAAACTTTTCGTTCTTAGTGTTACTGATGAGGAATGAATTTCCAAAATGTGGCACATCAAAATTTAACTGACATTTGTGTTATATTTTTATAATAAAAAGCAACCTTAAACCGAAAAGCAAATTTTAAACACATTGCTTTTAAAATAAGACATTTTTTTGGTACAGAAAAAAATCAATGTTTTTTTAATAAAATAAATTTTAAACCTTAAAGCAAACTTAATCGTATTTAATTGTCAGAGAAAAACATATAAAACACTAATTCATCTATATGATTATTCCTTTTATCGAAGATTGTTTTATAATCGTTATATTTTATTTGATTTTGACACATTTAAATGTAGCGAAACTGTTTGATTATTATTTCTTTTTTAAAATGTTTAAAAGCCCATCAGTATGGTCTAAGAGGATGGTGGAGATTAAACGAGATTAATTTGTGGTTTTTTGTTCGTTATTAGATTATAGGTAAAAAAAGGTTACGATTTAATAATATTGTACAAGTGTTATTTAAGATTTGTAACTAGAACTGAAATGATCAAGATAAGAATGTTCCTAAACATCGTAATTGTTTTGTTAACCCCCGGAATATTTTTTTGACTTTTAATGCTTCATTATTTTTTTAATAAATGGGGTTTAACAATCTTGATATTTAAAATTGGAAAATTAATATTGGTTTTCTGTCAAAATTACCGAAATACTAGTCTCTCTCTCTATCTCTTTCTCTTTCTCACCCACACAAACAAACAAACACACACACACACACACACACACACACACACACACACACACAATGTATGTAGAACTATCGCATTCGTTTGAAAAACATTAAAATAGAGAAAATAAGTTTATTTCCACATTTTTTATGTTCAATAGAATTATAATATTAGCATGATCTTTTCGGCTGTAAAGCTTCAACACAATCCATTAAAGTTTAAAAATTTTTTGAATTGAAAACGTTTTGATAGATCATATTTTCAGTCATTTTTGTGTAATATTGTATATAGATAAAAACATAATTTTGTTCTTAATATTTATATGTATGCTTTTTCTCTCTCTCTCTCTATCTCTCTCTCTCTCTCTCATATATAAGAGAAAAAAGTAAAACAAAAAATCAATAAATAAAAAACCACCACTTATGTGGAAGTAAAAAACACACAATTAATACGAAAATGAATTGTTTCCTTGTCTCTGAAAAAGTGTTTATTTCCCGAAGATACGGTAATTATAAAAAGTACTGAAATTATATAAATAATTTTTAAACACTAAGTTCTCATGTTTCTGCTTTTAGAATAGAACTGAAATTTGTGAAAAACACCACTTGATTGACTTTTAATCTTACGTTATTTTAAAGATAAAATCACAAAGCAAGAGCAATAATCTAAACAGTAACGTTTATATGCTACGCATGTTTTAAAATATTTATACAGAAGACTGTGATGTTACAACAGACAGAGACATTCTACTTCCTCTCTTATAATCAAGTTTTATTCTTCTTATTTTATGCCAATTACTAGCAGCCAGTGTGTGTGTGTGTGTGTGTGTGTGTGTGTGTGTGTGTGTGTAAATCTTGTTATTGATAAAGGTTTAACTTAATGTTTAAATATTTTTTGAATTGAAAAAGTTCTGTAAGATAATATATATTTTTTTCGTATTTTTTGTACAATAATAATTAAGATAAAGAGGCATAATTTTGTTCTCTAATTTTTATATTTATGCTCTCTTTCTCTCTCATGTCTGATGATGCCTTTGCAAAAAATTTGAAAAGTTTAAATTTCCTTATGACAAACGATTATTTGTCTTAACAATTATTCGACCATATCAATCTGAATGACATCTGTTGTTTTGTATTATGTCTGATAAATGGAAGATATAATCTCATTTTTTAAGTTTGTAAGGTTTATATTGTGACTTTATATTTCAATTAGATTTAATTTAAAACATGAATTAGGTCGTTTTACGAATTGCAGCTAAAACATAGTGAGTAATATAATTTAAGTTGATAGCTGTGTAACAATCAATGACCTTTCTGAATTGATTACTCTTTTCTGCACTCCAATGAATCAACACAAAAGTTTAAAGATATTTAAAATTGAAAAGGTTTTGATAGATCATATTTTTAGTTATTTTTGTGTAATATTGTATATAGATAAAAACATAATCTTGTTCTTAATTTTCATATGTATGCTCTCTCTCTCTCTCTGTCTTTCTCTCTCTGTCTCTCTATCACTCTCTTTTTCATATGAGAGAGAAAAAATTAATAAATAAGAAACCGCCACATTTGTGGAAGTAATAAACACACGATTTATACAAAAATGAATTATTTCCTTCTCTCTAAAAAAGGTACCGAAGATACAGTAATTATAAAAAGTACTTAAATTATATAAATAATGTTTAAACTCTTAGTTCTCATGCTCTGCTTTTAAAATAGAACTGAAATTTGTTAAAAAAAATCTCTACTTTGATTGACTTTTAATCTTACATTCTTTTAAAGTTAAAAACACAATTGATCGGTATAATTATTCCTTTAATCGAAGATTGTTTTATAATCGTAATATTTCATTCAATTTTGACACATTTTAATGTAGCGAAACTGTTTTTTCTTTCCGTTTTTGTTTTTGTTTTTGATTTTTTGTTTTGTTTTTTTTTAAATGTTTAAAAGCCAATAAGTTTGTTCTAAGAAAATGTTTGCGAATAAACGCAATTGATTTGTGTTTTTTTTGTTCGCGAATAGATTATAAGTAAAAAAGTTATAATTTGAGAATTTTGAACAAAGTGTTATTTGAGATTTGTAACTAGAACTTAAATGATCAAGATAAAAGTGTCCTAAACATCGAAATTGTTTTGTTAACCCCGGATTCTATTTTTAACTTTTTATGTTTACATCATTTTTAAATGTAGCGTTTTACAATCTTAAAGGTGGAAAAGGTTTTTCTGTCAAAATTTACGAAACCCCCTCTCTCTCTCTCTCTCTCTCTCTCTCCTTCTTCTTCTTCTTTTTCTTCTTCTTCTTCTTCTTCTTTTACTTCTTCTTCTTCTTCTTCTTCTTCTTCTTCTTTTCTGTATGTTTATCTTGATGTGTTAAGTTAGAGAATGTCAAGAGTAACAAAAATTCATTATCATAATTCTTTCACTTGTTCCATGAAAAACTAGAGAATACAGATTGGAACATAGAAATTACGTTGTTTTATGTCTCCTGTTTAATTCACTATTTAAGCGTACTTTATTTGACAAATATGATATGCAGGACCCTTGCATGTGTTTGAAAATCATTAGAATATAGAAAATACGTTTACATTACATTTTTCATGTTACATACAATTTTCATATCAGCAGCATCTTGTCAGCTATAAAGGTTCAGCACTTTGCCTTAATGTTTAAAGATTTTTTGCATTGAAAAGGTTCTGTAAGATCATATTTTTTTAGTAATTTGTGTACAATATTTAACACAAAGAAAAGTATTTTTGTTCTTGATTTTTATATTTTTATATGTTTGCTCTTTTTCTCTCTCCATCTCTCATAGCTGGATTTAGAGTCATTTTTTTATTTTATGAACTTGAGATTTAATAATTTTTTTTAATTGTTTGGTTTATGTTTTTATCCATCAATCTTTTCGTCCTCTATTGTCACTGATGATGATTGATTTTCCGACACAGTAAACAGTTCTTTGTGCTGTCAGAAAAATACCATTTAGCACAATTTTTAGCCGTCCTGTTTTTTAATTTATGTAAAATTAAAGTTTCTTACCTGATACAAAGCATTCTATAGTTGGATTTGGATTCATATAATTTAATAACTTTTATAATTTAGCCATCTAAATATATACTTGTAACGTTAGATGCATCAATTTTACACATGTTAGCCCGTCGTGTCACTCATGAGGAATGATTCTCCGAAATGTTCACATACGGTCCATCAAAACTAAGCATGTGTTGTTAAATACCTATGTATATATGTGTGAGAGAGAGAGAGAGAGAGAGAGAGAGAGAGAGAGAGAGAGAGAGAGAGAGAGAGAGAGAGAGAGAGAGAGAGAGAGAGCAATAAATAAATAAATAATGCAAATGTGGATATATTCATCACACGATTAAAACGAAAATGAATTACTTCCTTGTTCTTAAATTGATGAATTTCCTGAAAATACTATAAATATTGTAAGCTACTTAAAAATAATATAAATAATTTTTTAAGCATCTTTTCTTAGTTTTTGTCATGTTTTTGCATTTAAGATTGTACTGAAATCTTTCAAAACATTCACTACTTTGCTGACCTCTTAATTTTACTTTCTTTACATATAAAAGCGTAGTACGTATATTTTTAGACCTACACTAAAAATGCGTCTCACATTATTTTTAAATATAAAAATTCTTTACTACCAAAATTATTGTTAGTAAGAGCTTTAAAAAATTGTTATTTTTGTATTCTGCGATCACGAAGTAAAATGCTTCTTATGCCTGGTTAAAAAAATTTCATGGGTAAAACATGTCGACATATCAAGAATTTCGTATAGCCTGAAGCATAAACGCATTGGTAAAACGCCAATCACGGCTTTTGTTTAACTTAAAGATGTTTTACAATGCCATCCTGATATAAATTAAAGAAGAATGAAAATACAGTGTAACAGACACCTGTCTCACCTTACCTTATTTGTTTATATTATTTTTTTATTGTGACATGAGGAAAAATTAACAAAAAATCTAAAATGCCTGATACACACTACTCTTTACCTTATTGATGCATCAACATGTTTACTTACATCAACCTAAACCATATGTGTTGTTTGTCTTATGACTGATAAATAAAAAACATAATCTTCTAATTTTGATGGGTTTATATTTGATTCATTTTATCTTCATCTCTTTAACTTTATTCTTATAATTTAAAAAACACAGATATGAGTGAATTATGATCTAATATCTGATAAATTGTTATATCAAAGATGAATAAAAATTAAGTCTTGTTTAACTTATTCTACTGTGATATCATTAATTTTCTTCGTTTTCCAATTTTCGTTGTTTTCGTGGACGGACATCTTGACCCATGAATTTACATGTCAACGAACTTATTTACAAATATCTAAATATGGATAAATTTACCCCTTAAAGGCGTGATTACAAACTTACTGCCTTCATTCATAATAACATTGATATGGATTGTTTTAACATTATTAACATAATTTCTATGGACACAGTTGACTTTGTTACCTGATTTATACTCAACCTGAAAATAAATCGCGAAGTTTCCAGTGGGGAAAATCGTTCTCCAAACATTAATGCGATTACATTCAAAACAATAATTTTACAGGTGCTTAACCCACGAATTCGTACTTCCACGAAATGGCGTTTTTTCTGATATCAACGAAAATTGGAGCCCACGAATTTAAATGTATTCACAGTAGCCAAAACACATTGTTTTATAAATCTTAGTTTATGGCAAAGCAACTATCAATGACTTTTTTGAATGAACTTTAACTGAATACTGTCAATTTTGAGATCAAAAAATGCGCGAAACAATTCTTCACATTTATATAAAAAAACCGAAATTTGTATTCAGAATGCATATCCGGTAAAAAAGACAATTTAAGCAATTAAAAAAGAATAAAAATTGTATATAAATTGAGACACATTTTATATTGATTTAACATCAAATGCACACACTTACAAAGTATTACAAAAATATTTAGACACATCAATGAAATGTTGATTGTAAAAAAATAAATTGTGTTATTGAACCTATTTTTAGAATTTTAGGAATTCTAAAGTTAATAATGCAGATTTGTACTTTAAGTTTATAAACAAATAATTTTGGTGTCAAAATAGAGAATATTTCAGCTTAGTTTACCTTTGCATATTACTTTGGACGGAATAGGAAGTTTATAATAAAAGGCGGATAACTGGAACAAGGGATACAAATACAGCCAATAATGAGTTTAAGTAGAGTAGAAGGTCTGTCAATGCCAGGTAGTGCATTGACATAATGGGTGTACTTGACCTGATATCAGTGTCTGAAATCCCACATAATTTGGAATGAATTGAGAGAATCTCTTTATGACATTGAAGTTGTCCGTAAATAACAACTGTATCATGAGACCAATCATTTGAAAAAAGATTATGACACATTGAGTCAGTTGATGCAACAAACAACCGATCCTATTGGCGGAGCAATTTTGATATTGTTGTATTTAAGAATAGTGTATTATTTTGTTCCGTTGGTGTATAAAGACATTCAAACAACAACTTTTAATACAAAAAGTTATCGACAAATCAAAGGATTGAAACAGTTTATAATAAGTAACTGTTTGTTCGGTGATATATGTACCGGGATGCTAATGCTAACTACGTTGTGTTATCTTTGTGAAGAATATAAGGAAATGGTTATTATTGTAAAGAAGTACTTAAGAAGTTTAAGTCTAACAATTTATTTAACGATCAACCAGTAACAGGTGCAATGTCCAATACAAATATGACATTGAATCATAAGCTTGCACATGAAATTTTCGCCGGAAGATTTATTTATGTAATATATCACAAATTCTATCCACCAGAAATAGAAAATGAACTAGTACAGCATTCTACTTTACAAGAATCATATATACCACCAGTTGTGTATCGTAACGTTCTCCTGCGTTCATCTTAGTACCATATGGAATGTAGAAACAATATGAGCTATACACAATATCAATTTTATATTGCAGCGAAAAATGTTTTGCTTGACAGATGCCTGCAAATTTGTAAAAAGAAAAAAATGATTACCGTCACAGATGTTCATTTCATATAAGAAAGTCATATATTTGTGATAGCATTCTATTTCATATTTTTTAATTGGCGCAGACGTTATTATGATTTATCAGAAATAATAATGACAATGTGGTAGTTATCGAAATCCGAGTTTTTTAATATATTTCACTCTCTGTGTCATTTTTGGAAAAATAATATTTGATGTTATGTCTCTATAGCTTACTTTACCAACATCTTGCTTAATTACACTTTAATTGTTAATAATCTGAAAGTCTAAATATAACAGTGTTTTCTGGATATACATTGCAGTGAATATACAACTGGGTGACTTTACATACATTTTGGCTCTTAATACATATTGGCATATTGGTAAAACGTCAGCCACTGAGCATGATGACAAGTGCGTAGACATTCCTTTCTATTTGGAAAAAACTCATCGAACTCTAATTTCTCATTCAATAAGAATTTTCAACAACGGATTATGTTAAATTAGTATGTCTGTAATTTACATTTACAGCCAGAAACTGGACTTTTAGAGAAAGAACCTCCGATAGAATAAATATTTAATAAAACAGTGAATTTACACTTTGAAATATATTATTTGTACGGAATTTGTGACTGATAAACATATCATTGAAAGCTTCTAATGCTAGGAAGACAAGACAAGTAGAAGAGGAGATAAAGAACCAAATGTGACAAGTAAGGAAAAACATATTATGATCAGAATATATTGATTTTCTACTGTTGGTGGTAAAATAATATATAATTAATATTGTTTTTTCTGTAATATTTTATTCCAGCTGCAAACATTCATACTTATCGACTTTACATAGTTGTATGACGCAGTAATGGTTTGACTCTGAACAAAAGCTGACACTTTTTATTATTGAAAAGCATTTTATTTCTCCTATTTTTTTTAAGTTCTATCCACAAGAAATACAAACAAAATTTATACAATAAGTAATAATTTCAAAGAAATTATATCAAACACGTTGTTTATCTTATTTTTTAAGAATGTTAGGTTTCTATTAATTTCATTATATTTTAATCTCGTTTTTTTTAAATTTTAAAACTACATGTTTTTGAAACGTGTTGGTAAATTGTTACTTTATATTTAAATTAAATTTAATTTAAATCATGAATTAGGTTGTTTTACGAATTGCAGCCAAAACAAATATCAGGATTTTGTATTTAGCTATGTTTACATTACAAATGCATTGCCTTATTTGAATCTCTTTGGAACCACTGCGTTAATTTTTCGATGACAGCAGTGTGTCACGCGCTCTGTGATAAAGCGATACGTCAGCTATATCTTTAGCCAATCCGCTTTCGATGTAAATCGAATGGCGGAGGAATACATACCACCAAGGAACTACTTATTCATTCATAATTTTCTACGGGTTCATTGATAAATTCTGTCCGGCGACTGTAGGGACGCTCCTTACGAACGGTAACAAACGTAGAAATTTGTCACACTGCACCAATTTTAAAATAATTCAAAAAAAAAAAAAAAAAAAAAAAAAAAAAAAAAAAAAAAAAAAAAAAAAAAAAGAAAAGAAAAGACAAATATAAAAACCAATATTTGTTGTCTTTTTATTTCAAAATAATTTTTTAATGGATAAAAATATTTGTAAAATCAAAACAATTCTATGTCAGAGTGGCACACAGAGGTTTATAATTATGGTGAAAGATTAAATTTTTCAAAAGGTACACCAGAAGAGTTATCAGAAAAACTTAGAAAATTTTACTCCGAGGTTAGAACCAAAAAGGGATATCCCTTACCATAAAAATACCCTAAAGAACATGAGTGCAGATCATGTAACCGTGTGTTAAACTGATATATGAAAAACATGACACATACAGGTGTAGCTAGACCTACTTAACATTACCAACAGATTGCAGCAGCTGATTTACAAAAAATTACTGAATATTTAAGGGCAATGTCAGTATATCACCCATTGCATTAAGGCATTATGTTTGGTATATCTTAATTTTTCAGTTTGTTTCAAGAGATCTTGAATTCCACAATCAACTCTCTATTGATTCTCCTGATTTCAATGTAGATGACAATGGTTTGGAATATGTAACTTTTACCCACCAAACTCAGGAAAAAAATTCCAAGGTGGCCTATACTCTGATGACTTTTACAGAGACAAATGGATGTATGCCACTGGCGGTGATCTCTGTCCAGTGAAAATGCTGCAACTTTTAATAATAAGAACATCTCCAGATTCCCAATCTCTTTTTAATAGTATGACACATGAAGCCCTGAAATTTTCCCCATTTATGCAATATCTGGTACAAAAATTCTCCCATACAAAAACACTCTTTTTCAGGTTTTATGCCAGACATCAGTAGTAATGCCCACTGTAGCCAGAAATACACAGCTCACTGTCTTAGGGCAACTGCAATCACTGGAATGAGTGATGCTGGATTTGAGGCACACCATATAATGTATATGTCTGGGCATAGAAATGAAGCTTCCTTACGGAGTTATAACAGAAATCCATCTCAACTCCAATCAAAAGATCTTAGTCACACTTTTACTGCTGTTGCTACTGGAGAATGTCACAGGGACCTGGCCATTGCTCCAAGAACCCCAACTACACCCACAGTGACCCATTCACAAAACACTGTCAGTTCTGTTAACCACACAAATTCAACTAGTCCCTCATCAGCTGGCCAGTCTGTTGTTATGTCCAATACATCTTCATCATCAGGGCTGTTGAACAATTCCATATTTTCTGGTTGTACCTTCAACATAGTTATGAAAAACTAAGTTTTGTTGGTTATACTTAAATATTGGTAAATGTAACAATTTTTCAGGCTTTCATGATGAAATCAAGGTTATTTACCCCTTAAGATCAAATCCTACACATTTTTGTGTTTGTGATCTGCCTAAAACACTTGTGGCCTGACCTGAACCCATCCTGCACAAAAGTGAGACCAAAAATATGAAGACCAATTACTAAACCACTTGGCTAACACCGCCCCATAAAAAAGTATATAATCCTGTAACATTAAACATACATAAAGAACCCAGAAGTAAACACTACATACTGGTTCCCATACAAGTAATGGTTTCTTAAAAGGGTCTTTTCACCCAATAAGATAAAATTATAAATAGGCTAGTGTGACAAATGAAATTTTGTTTCTCTGAAACATATTTTGGAAAGTCATGTGCCAGGAAAGTATGAGGCATGTGTAAAGCCCCCCCCCCCAGTTATCATTTATTTACCCAATTTTTGGTGTTTTGTAAATCAAATGATGAATTGAAATCAGATGTGAAAGATTCGTTAATGCATTTTGACAGCAATAAGTCAACGTACTTACCAATCACTGCACTATTCCATGCCAATCCCCACAATCCACACAGAAGGTGGCCGACTTTCTGAAAATTTGATCCTAATTTAAGTAGGTCAGCCTATTCACACTTTCACTATTAGTGAGTCCGAGTACACCACATTGAAATTATGAACAACTGTTTGTTATTCGACTAAATAACTATATTCATTGTAATATCTTACCAAACAGATTATTGTTTAATTAAAAAAAGGAGAAATAGAATTTGATTTACAAAAGTGTTTTACGGAACTATATTTTTACGATCGCCAAGCAACAAAACAGCTATTCTATTTATATGGTTTACAATAAGAGTTATCTCGCTTTAAGTGTTTCTAACCACATTTATGCACCGGCTTTCGGAAAATTAACAATACCTTTTTGTGGATAAAAATAATGTAAACATAGGGATTGAATGTCATTTTGAATGTTGTCATTGAGGTATGACAACATCAGACCACGTTCAAAGTTACATGAATCGCTTCGCGATTCACTTACTTTGAATGTGGTCTGATGTTGTCATACCTCAATGACAACATTCAAATTGACATTCAATCCTTAAATAAAACCGGTTACAATAACGATTTAAGCAATATAGTCATAAAAATATATACAAGTTTAGACACGTGATATATTTATTTTCACAAGGCATATCAAATGCACACACTTTGTAAAGCGTTGAAGAAACCTAAATACATTTTTGCTGTTGTTTGCTAGAATATAAAGTGCGTCATTAAACCTTTAAACGTTTAAAAATTCGGTTTTTATTTAACCTTTGTAAACAACTAGATTTTGTTTCAAAATGGAGAATTTTTCATCTCGGTTATGGACACATCTTAGCGTAATACTTGGGACAGAAGAGGAAGTTTATATCAGAAGGCGGATATTTGCCTTAGCAAATAGCATCAACAAACATTTGGATAAATTTAGGGTAATATATTGTGGAAGTAGAGCGGAAGGTCTGTCACTACCAGAAAGTGATATTGACCAAATGGATGTAAACGGAAATATATCGGTGTCTGAAAATCCAACTGATTTGGACATTGACAAAGTCATGATCACCAGAGATATCAAACCGGGTTTTGGAAAACTACGTTGTTCAAATAGTCAAAAGAATAAACTTTACTTCGGGGACGGATTGATACAAACTCAGGATGGATTGTTTTTGTCGAGCTTATTTTCTCGTGACGATTTTCTACGGCAGATGTTAAACCATTTCCCCTGTGCAGTTGCACACGGACCTTGTTTGTCTATTCAGGAACGACTGACAGTAGATCTTGATTTACTAAGATGCTTTTCTTGTAAGTGGCCTCAAATAGCTTCGGAATGGATTGACAGAAGACGACATTATGGGTGGCCATCGTCAGATTTGATTCAACATATTGTGCAAGACGGATGTTTATTAATCTCTATTGGAAATCCTAATTCTCATGAAGGTCACTTGCAGTGGCGAATTTCCTTTTCACTTGTTGAGACATAACTAGTGCATTCTTTTAATCACACTCAATTCTTATGCTATGGTTTACTGAAATTATTCCTGACACATGCCATTAATTCAAACACACAAGTTAAAGATTTACTTTGTTCATATTTTTTGAAAACAAGTTTATTTTATTGCATTGAAGAAGAGAACATTGCCTGGAACAAAGAGAATCTCCTTGATTGTTTTTTGGACATGCTTAAGACGATTACTGAAGTGGATTTGGGATGAATACTGTCCAAACTATTTTATAAAAGATAACAACGTGTTTGAAGGAAAAATTTGTGGAAGTAATTCTAAGGTATTATATGATTATTTATTAAAATTATATAACAATAGGTTTTATAGTTTAAGCCTTATTCCATGCTGATCAGTGGATCTAATTTTTCATGACAGAATGTTTAGTAAGGCAAAAAACTCTCCGATTGTAATAAAGGAATTTAGAGAATATCTTTGTGATTCGGAACTATTAATGTATTCACATCGAGATTTCATTTTTTTTTTGCGAAAATTTTAAAAAGTCCCATGAAACAATTATTAAAATGATAAAAATAAGAGCAGATCTAATTGACAGAGGAATTTTCACTCTATGGTCTTCAATAATAGTGAATTCTTTTGTTCCATCGGTGTATAAAGATATTAAAACAACAACTACAAATAAAAGACGTCATAAACAATTCAAAGGATTAAAACAATTTATCATAAATAATTGTTTGTTCAGTGATATATGTACTGGGATGCTACTGCTGGCTACTTTATGTTACCTTTGTGGAGAATATAAGGAAGTGGTTATTATTGTACAGAAAGTACTTAAGAAGATTAAGTCGTACAAGTTGTATATTGGATATTCTACAAATACAATTTCTGATCACCCATACATAAGTGCAATGTTTGGTAAAGGTTTAACTCTGAACCAGAAGCTTGCCCATTATATTTCTGTAACACATTTTTTATGTCAGTTAGATAACAAATTCTATCCAGAAGAAATAGAAACTGAACTTGTACAATATTCTACTTTACAAATAGCATATATACCACCAGTTGTGTATTGTAACATTCTTTTGTGTTTATCTTACTACCATATAGAATGCATAAACAGAATGAGCTTTACTATAAATGAACTTTATATTGCAGCTGTACATGATAAAAGGTTCATTAATGAAGTGGAAAGACCGTTAGCAAATGCTTTGCTGCATAGATGCTTGCTAATTTGTGATAATTGATAAAATTCAAAGACGTGCATTTATCATATGAAATGCATTGATTTTTGATAACATTCTATATAAATATATATAAAAGGAGCATTGGGACTTATCAGAAATAATGCCCGTATAGTGGTAATAAAATACAAGTATTTAAAGCACAATGTCCTTTAAAGATAACATTATAGGTTATGTTTGTATATTTTACCTTGCCAACATCTTCTATTTAACTTTTAATTTAATTTTCCTAAATGTTTCTTTGTTATAATATTTTAAGATTTTCTGGTTATACATTGGCACAGAATAAAGAAATCTGTATCTTAACATACATTTAGTCTTAATTCAGAGTGGTTCGGTGGTTGAGCGTCTTCCGGGGGAGGGAAAGTCGAGGGTGAAAACCTCAATGTGGTAATACATACGACTGTCGGAATATTGATTTGACGAACAGCGCTCGATATTGATAGTATAGTATGTGGACTGGTCGACTTGTTGCCGTGATTATAAACTGGGAAAATCGTATGTTTGTCTGAAAAATACTGACTCTGTAAACAAGCGCCTTGTCAGAGATTAAGGTGGGCCATTAAATACGCTGTGACATCTCTAACATACTCTAATATTTAACAAAAATGCCCGTTTAATTTTTCTGTGCCATATTAGCACATTTAAGAAATCCATTCCTCATAAGTAACACTTGGAGCCAAATAATGTGATAGATAAAAAATGTGATTCATCCAAAAATCGAAAAATTGATGAATCCAAAGTTCCAAAAATTATATGAATCCAAATCCATCTAAGAAATGCTTTGCATGAGGGAAAAAACTTAGTTTTTAATAAATGTCTGACAACTAAAAATTTTGACACATGCTAAATAAGATTTACCTATAGAGAATTAAAATCTTGTCACTATAAAATCATATAGCTGATTAATTGTTTATATAACAGTAAACAATACAATAACAACAACGACGTCGACAATAACAACAATAACAACAACAAAAGCAACAATCAATGCAGCAAAAATGTCTTGATTGTCCGAGTAATGGTATTTAACAATAAATCACTTACGATCTAAAACGTAATGCGGTTTTACCGTTTTTCACTTTGTCATAATTTTTTGATATTGTATTGAAATAATGTAATGACATTGCAATCTGAAAAAAACATTGATCACGCGACTTATAATTACGTATAATTTTGGCGACATATATTAACTTTATTTCGTTTGTAACATTTTAAGATTGAAAACCAAACTAGTTTTCAAAAATGCTAAATGCTAATGCAACTATTGGACTGTTTAGAAATCGAACTTGTAATGCTTAAATTCCCCTTTGCCCTGCAAAGAAAAAATCATAAAAATTTCCGTTTATGGCAAATTTATGTTTTGTGTTCATTTATTAATAAAACAATAATAATCCCTCTTCTTACATAACTGTAACATTTAATTCAATGACCATCAGAGGCATACATAGAATAATCTTGTTAACAATCTCCTAGTTTTACTTAATGATTCATTGGAATATCTTATCTTTCTGTGAAGTTAAAATAAACACGTTCTAGAAGTGGGACATATTAAAACCCGAAAAAAATATTTTAGAGAATGATTTCTGAAACCACTATCCTGAAAGAGTCTGCGGTAAGAAAAACTACTTTCGTTTTGGGGTTCATTGGGATCGAACCCACATGGAAAAACACATCACTTTTATGCGTAATGCCGTAATCACTGTTCTTTTACCACTTCGGCTAACAAGAACTTGCCAGGTGGTCATATTACAGAATTTTGTTGTTACGTTCGAATCATTTACCTACGACCCATTCTTTGTATTACGGGATTAAAATTTAAATCATATGAATCTAAGAAAGATAAACCTAATTCGTCTAAAAGAATCAGGATCTGCTGCTTTCTTAGCGACACCTGTCTGTGGTAAACTTTTGTTACATTAAGGATATAATGCTGTTAATTTTCAACCTTAAATATTTTCAAGTCCTGCTGGTATTCATAAAAAATAGACGTGAACGGTAGACCAATTCAATTTACTTTATTTATTTATTGATTTATTTATTCTGCTGACAAAGAAAAAGGGTTGTTTTCAATTAAATAGAAGAGAGATGTATGCATCTTTTAAAAATGTTCTTGGAAATGTTGATTTAATTAGAATAAAAGCTTGATACAACGACTATTTAACATGTTTTAAAATCAGAAATTTGGATCGATTATCTCCTACTTATTGCAGGCATTGGAGCTAAAGTAATTATAAGGTTAAAGGACAGTCAATTATTCTCAAGATTTCCATTCAGACGAACATTAAAATTGTTTTAATAAAATTATCTTATTGTTTAGGAATTTAGCTAAAGGTTTCCAATCCTTTTGAAACTACAACGTAAATGAGACAAATATAATTTTGATTCTTCATTTACAAATGCATCTACTTATCTATATGTATTTAAAACCATTAATGCAGTATTTAAAAAGAAAGATGGAAAACAATACATTACTTTGAAAGGAATGAAGCCGAAAAATATTTATTTTTGCAAAAAAAAGTTATATGTTTTATTGTGAGGAATAGATTTTTTGAAATGTGCACATCTGGCACATCAAAATTAAACTGGTATTTGTGTTATATATTTACTACCCCTGAGCGGGAACCGCTGCTGGTGGAGTAAAACTCACCGAGGGTATCCATAACTAAGTAGGCAGTTCCTTGTGCTGTCAGAAAATGTACCATTTAGCAAAATTTTCAGCCGTCTAAAATTTGAAATTAATTTAAAACTATGGTTTGTTCTCTCATGAAAAGCATTCCTTAGCTGTATTTGGATTTATATAATTTTGGAACTGTTGATTCATTATTTTCAACTGTTTGGCTTATGTTTTTATCAAACTTTTCGTTCTTAGTGTTACTGATGAGGAATGAATTTCCAAAATGTGCACATCTGGCACATCAAAATTTAACTGACATTTGTGTTATATTTTTATAATAAAAAGCAACCTTAAACCGAAAAGCAAATTTTAAACACATTGCTTTTAAAATAAGACATTTTTTTGGTACAGAAAAAAATCAATGTTTTTTTAATAAAATAAATTTTAAACCTTAAAGCAAACTTAATCGTATTTAATTGTCAGAGAAAAACATATAAAACACTAATTCATCTATATGATTATTCCTTTTATCGAAGATTGTTTTATAATCGTTATATTTTATTTGATTTTGACACATTTAAATGTAGCGAAACTGTTTGATTATTATTTCTTTTTTAAAATGTTTAAAAGCCCATCAGTATGGTCTAAGAGGATGGTGGAGATTAAACGAGATTAATTTGTGGTTTTTTGTTCGTTATTAGATTATAGGTAAAAAAAAAGTTACGATTTAATAATATTGTACAAGTGTTATTTAAGATTTGTAACTAGAACTGAAATGATCAAGATAAGAATGTCCTAAACATCGTAATTGTTTTGTTAACCCCCGGAATATTTTTTTGACTTTTAATGCTTCATTATTTTTTTAATAAATGGGGTTTAACAATCTTGATATTTAAAATTGGAAAATTAATATTGGTTTTCTGTCAAAATTACCGAAATACTAGTCTCTCTCTCTATCTCTTTCTCTTTCTCACCCACACAAACAAACAAACACACACACACACACACACACACACACACACACACACACACACACACACAATGTATGTAGAACTATCGCATTCGTTTGAAAAACATTAAAATAGAGAAAATAAGTTTATTTCCACATTTTTTATGTTCAATAGAATTATAATATTAGCATGATCTTTTCGGCTGTAAAGCTTCAACACAATCCATTAAAGTTTAAAAATTTTTTGAATTGAAAACGTTTTGATAGATCATATTTTCAGTCATTTTTGTGTAATATTGTATATAGATAAAAACATAATTTTGTTCTTAATATTTATATGTATGCTTTTTCTCTCTCTCTCTCTATCTCTCTCTCTCTCTCTCATATATAAGAGAAAAAAGTAAAACAAAAAATCAATAAATAAAAAACCACCACTTATGTGGAAGTAAAAAACACACAATTAATACGAAAATGAATTGTTTCCTTGTCTCTGAAAAAGTGTTTATTTCCCGAAGATACGGTAATTATAAAAAGTACTGAAATTATATAAATAATTTTTAAACACTAAGTTCTCATGTTTCTGCTTTTAGAATAGAACTGAAATTTGTGAAAAACACCACTTGATTGACTTTTAATCTTACGTTATTTTAAAGATAAAATCACAAAGCAAGAGCAATAATCTAAACAGTAACGTTTATATGCTACGCATGTTTTAAAATATTTATACAGAAGACTGTGATGTTACAACAGACAGAGACATTCTACTTCCTCTCTTATAATCAAGTTTTATTCTTCTTATTTTATGCCAATTACTAGCAGCCAGGTGTGTGTGTGTGTGTGTGTGTGTGTGTGTGTGTGTGTGTGTGTAAATCTTGTTATTGATAAAGGTTTAACTTAATGTTTAAATATTTTTTGAATTGAAAAAGTTCTGTAAGATAATATATATTTTTTTCGTATTTTTTGTACAATAATAATTAAGATAAAGAGGCATAATTTTGTTCTCTAATTTTTATATTTATGCTCTCTTTCTCTCTCATGTCTGATGATGCCTTTGCAAAAAATTTGAAAAGTTTAAATTTCCTTATGACAAACGATTATTTGTCTTAACAATTATTCGACCATATCAATCTGAATGACATCTGTTGTTTTGTATTATGTCTGATAAATGGAAGATATAATCTCATTTTTTAAGTTTGTAAGGTTTATATTGTGACTTTATATTTCAATTAGATTTAATTTAAAACATGAATTAGGTCGTTTTACGAATTGCAGCTAAAACATAGTGAGTAATATAATTTAAGTTGATAGCTGTGTAACAATCAATGACCTTTCTGAATTGATTACTCTTTTCTGCATTCCAATGAATCAGCACAAATATCACTATATTTATATCAGGAAATTGAATATTGTATCTAGCTATATAACCGGTTACAATGGCGATTTTAGCAATAAAATCACTAAAATATATACAAGTTAAGACACGTGATTTATTTATTTTTACAAGGTATATCAAATGCACATACTTTATAAAGCGTTGAAGAAACCTAAATACATTTTTAATGTTGTTTGCTAGAATATATAGTGCGTCATTAAACGTTTAAACGTTTAAAAATTCGGTTTGTATTTTACCTTTGTAAACAATTAGATTTTGTTTCAAAATTGAAAATATTTCATCTCGGTTAGGGACATTTCTTAGCGTATAACTTGGGACAGAAGAGGAAGTTCATATCAGAAGGCGGATAGTTGCCTTAAGAAATAGCATCAACAAACATTTGGGCGATTAAGGGGAATTGTTAGTGGAAGTAGAGCGGAAGGTCTAATTCTACCAGGTAGCGATGTTGACAAAATGGAGGTAAATGGAAATATATTGGTGTCTGAAAATCCAAATGATTTGGACATTGACATAGTCATGATCACTAAAGATATCAAACTGGGTTTTGCAAAACTACGTTGTTCAAATAGTCAAAAGAATAAACTTTACTTCGGAGACGGATTGATACAAACTCACGAAGGATTGTTTTTGTCGAGCTTATTTTCTCGTGACGAATATCTACGACAGATGTTAAACCATTTTATTTTGTTTGTCTATTGAGGTACCGCGACTAGACCTTGATTTACTAAGATGTTTAACTTGTAAATGGCCTCAAATAACTTCAGAATGGAATACCAGAAGACGACATAATGGCTGGCCATCGTCAGATTTGATTCAAGATATTGTGCAAGACGGATGTTTATTAGTCCCTTTTGGAAATCCTAATTCTCAAGAGAGTGACTTGCAGTGGCGAATTTCCTTTTCACTTGGTGAGACAAAACTAGTGCATTCTTTTAATCACACTCAATTTTTATGCTATGGTTTACTAAACTTATTTCTGAAACATGCCATTAATTCAAACCCACAAGTTAAAGATTAACTTTGTTCATATTTTCTGAAAACAAGTTTATTCTATTGCATTGAAGAAGAGATCATTGTCTGGAACCAAGAGAATCTCCTTGATTGTTTTTCGTCATCTTAGGACGATAACTGAAGTGGATTTGGGATGGATACTGTCCAAACTATTTTATAAAAAATAACAACATGTTTGAAGGCAAAATTTGTGAGAGTAATTCCAAGGTATAATTTGATTATTTATTTGAATTATATAACGATACGTTTGATAGTTAAAGCCTTATTCCATGCTTATCAGAGGATCTAATTTTCTACGACAGAATGTTCAGTCAAGCAACGAACTCTCTCGTTTTAAGAAATGAATTTAGGGAATATCTCTGTGATTTAGAAGTATTAAGGAGTGCACATCAAAGTTTCACTTTTTATGGCAGAGATTCTAAAAAGTCCCTTGACACAATTATTAAAATAATGCATCAAACAGCAGACCAAATTGACAGAGCAATTATGAATCTATGTTCTTCAAAAATGGTTAATTATTTTATTCCATCGGTATATAAAGATATTCAAACAACAACTACAAATAAAAGACGTTATAAACAAATCAAAGGATTAAAACAATTCATCATAAAAAACTGTTTGTTCAGTGATATATGTACTGGGATGCTACTGTTGGCAACTTTATGTTACCTTTGTGGAGAATATAAAGAAGTGGTTATTATTGTACAGAAAGTACTTAAGAAGATTAAGTCTTACACGTTGTATTTTGGATATTCTAGAAATAAAGATTCTGATCACCAATACATAAGTGCAATGTGTGGTAAAGATTTTACTCTTTACCAAAAACTTGCACATGGTATATTTTCAAGACATTTTTTTGTGAGATAGATAACAAATTATATCCACAAGACATAGAAACTGAACTTGTACAACATTCTTCTTTTCAAGTAGTATTTATACCACCAGTTGTGTATTGTAACGTTCTTCTGTCTTTATCTTACTACCATATGGAATGTATAAACAGAATAAACTTTACTCTGAATGAACTTTATATTGCGGCGGTACATAATGAAAAATTCATTAATCCAAAGGAAAGACCCTTAGCAAATGCTTTGCTGCAGCGATGCCTGCAAATTTATAAAAAATCGATAAATGTCAAAACGTTAATTTCATATATGAAATGCGTTAATTTTGTTAGCATTATGTTTTATATATTTTTTTTTGAAAAAAGAAGATCGTTATTGGGACTTATCAGAAATAATGCCTGTAAAGCGGTAGTTATCAAAATGCAAGGATTTAAAGTATTTAAAGCTGTTTGTTTTACAATGCCCTTTAAAAATAACAGTAGATGCTATGTTTGTATATTTTACCTTGGCAACATCTTCTATTTAACTTTTAATTTTAATAACCTAAATGTCGCTATGTTATAACATTTTAAGAATTTCTGGATATACATTTGCACAGAATTAAAAAAAAACTATATCTTAACATACATTGAGTCTTAATTCAGATTATTCAGTGGTTGAGCGTCTGCCGCGGGAGGCAATGTTCGAGGGGGAAACCTCGATGGGATAATCATACGTCTTTCGGAATATTGCTTTTACTAAAAGCGCTTGAAATTGATAGTATAGAATATCGACTGATCGACTCGTTGCCTTGATTATAAATGGGAAAATGGATATCTTGCCTTAGAAACACTGACTCTGTTAACTAGGTCTTGACAGTGATTACGATAGGCCATTAAATACGATAGGATATCTTTAGCATACTCTAATATTGAAAAAAATACCCGTTTAATTTTGCTGTGCCATATGTGCACGTTTCACAAATTCATTTTCATAAGTAACACTTGGAGCAAAAGAAATTGATAGATAAAAAAGGTTAATCATCCAAAAAATCGGAAAATTGATGGATCCAATGTTCCAAAAATTATATGATTCCAAATCCATCTAAGAATTGCTTTGCATGAGGGAAAAAAACCTTAGGTTTAAATAAATTTCAGAGGCCTTAAAATTTTGACACAAGGTAAACAAATCTGTTAATAGATTTATCTATAGAGAATTTAAATCTTGTCAGAAATTGCTGATTAATTGTTAATGCGACGGAAAACAACACAACATCGACGACCACAACAAATACAACAACAACAATAACAATCTCAATCCAGAAAAAATGTCTTGATTGCCAAAAATGTATTTAAGAATGTGGTAAAAGCACTTACGATCTAAAATGTAATAAGATTTACCATTTTTCAATTTTGTTGTATTTGTGTTATTGTTTTGTTATATGGCAAACTGAAATAACCATTAGTGACGTGACTTACACTTCGTTGATTGTGCGTATACAGTAAAACTTCGATATCTCGAATACCACGGATAATTCGAAGTCATTATTTTGTCCTGACCAGTTTTATATATAAATTATATAAGAACAACTTCGATAACTCAAACTTCTAAAATTCGAATACCCCCGATAATTTTTTAACAATGTGTGATCAATGGCCCGTTAATTAAAACAATCAGAGAAATCACATATCGATAATTATTAGAGAAGTGAACTAGAATTTTTCTAGTTATCTATCTTACTAATTAATATTAATTAACGAATTAATATTTAGTATCGTCACTGACAATTAATTTTGATAGGTACGCTAATCCCTTCTTATCTCCAATTACACGTTTTGTACGCGCTCGCGATCGTTATCAATTCTTTAATGCATTATTATTATTACTATTATTATTATCATTATTATTATTATTATTATTATTATTATTATTATTATTATTATTATTATAACAATTACAGTAGAACTTCGATAACTCGAAGTGCGTGGACTTCGGTGGAGACTTTGAGTTATCGGGGTGTTCAAGTTATCGAAGTTGACGGTTGACGTCACCTTACTACTAGTATATGTTTTCCACTACAGAATTCTTTGAGGTTGAAACAGTTACCAGAACTCGAATGAGATGCAATAGAGAAAAACAATAAATGCTGATAGAAACTTTCGAAACATCACAATAATAATAATAATAATAATAATAATAATAATAATAATAATAATAATAATAATAATAATGTATTTAAGATTGATAAGGACCGCAAGCGCGTACAAAACGTGTTTTTTATTTAAAAATCACGATGTATACGAACAACGGAATCGGAAATCAAATATATTTACATGGTTTTCAGCAAAACGTATTTATTACATTTTAAAGAAATTATAAACAGATACTCAATTAAATTACAAATCAGTGCAATATGTCTTTAATATTTTAAATTGAGCTTGGAGTAATTTAAGTCGAATTTGAACTGTTATCAACGGCGTCATTGTACTCGGCTTCGGTAATTAGAGATTAGAAGAGATTAGCGTACCTATCAAAATTAATTGTTAGTGACGGTACTGAATATTAATTCGTTAATTAATATAAATTAATAAGATAGATAACTAGAAAAATTCTAGTTCACTTCTCTAATAATTATCGATATGTGATTTCTCTGATTGTTTTATTAACGGGCCACTGATCACACATTGTTGAAAAAATTATCGGGGGTATTTACTGTATGTCGTCACAAGTATACAAAAGTACAGTAGAACTTCGATAACTTGAAATGCATGGGACTTCGGTGGTGACTGAGTTATCGGGGTGTTCGAGTTGTCGAAGTTGACGGATGACGTCACCTTTATACTTGTATATGTTTTCCACTACAGAATTCTTTGATGTTGAAACAGTTACCGGAAATCGAATGAGATGCAATAGAGAAAAACAACAAATACTGATAGAACCTTTCGAAACATCACAATTATAATAATAATAAATGTACTTTTGTATACTTGTGACGACATATATTAAACTGTATTTCGTTCGTAAGCTTATAGGATTGAAAACCAAATTATGATTATTAAAATATGCAAAATGCTAATTTGACCATAGGATTGTTTTTAAATGGAGTTTGTAATGCTTAAATATTCTTTGTCGTGCAAAGAAAAAAATCATAAAGATTTCTGTATATGGCAAACAAGTGTTTTGTGTTCATTCATTAATAAAACAATAATTGGAAAAAAATTAATTACTTTTTTTATTTAATTTTAACATTTTATTGATTGACCATCATTGACCTGACAGAGTATAAACTTGTTAACAATCTACGACATTTACGATATGATTAATTGAAAATGTTTATCTCTCTTTCTGTGAAGTTGCAATAAACACCTCCATCGTCGGGTCATATTTAAAAAAGTAATTCCAAACCGAAACTCGGCAAACAATTTAAGAGAATGACCTCTAAAACCAGTTTCCAGCAAGAGTCTGCGGTAAGAAAAACCACTTTCATTTTTGGGGTTCATTGTGATCGAACCCACATGGAAAAGATATCATCTTTAGGTGTAACGTCTTAATCACTGTGCTTTTATTACTTTGGCTATCAAGAACTTGTCAGGTGATAAAAGTACAGATTTTTTCTAGGTACGTAGAAGACATAGTTTCGAATTATTTACCTACGACACATTCTTTGTATTACGGGATAAAAAGTAAAAACACATCAATCTAAGAAAGATGAGACTGATCCATCTGATTGACTCAGTGTCTGTTTGTTCCCTAGCGACACCCGCCAGTGGTAATTGATTTTTGTTATATATTAATAAAATGCTGCTCTAATTTTTCATATTTTCATATTTTCAATTCATGTTGGTAATAATGCACAGAAGCCGTTAATGGCAAGTCAAGTAAATTAACCTTATCTAAATTGTATATTTTGACGACCATAATTTTGTTTTAAAATCAAAAAAAATTTCACAACCTGTTTTACATACACAAAAAATAGACTTAAAATCGTTTTGGTTCTTCATTTACAAATGGATCTATTCATACTAGTATATGTATTTCAAACCAATTATGCAGATGAAAAAGAAAGATGGAAAACAGTATATCACTTCGAAAGAAAATGAAGCCGATAATAATTTATCTCATGCAGAAAAAAAAAATCTATTTGTTTTATAATAACAAGCAACATTAATCCGAAAATCAAAATTATGAATACAAAAATATTATGTTTTATTAATAAAATAAAACTTCGACCATAAAGCAAACTTAAGCATATTTTATGAACAGAGGAAAAACATATTTTTTTGAAAATGCTTTAAATCCCATCATATGTGGAAGTATAAAAGACAGGATTTAATCGCAAAGAAAATATTTCCTTGTTCTTAAATAGATATTTATTTCCCGAAGATACAATTAAGACTAAAAAAGTACTTAAAGTAATAAAAGTAATTCTTAGGCACTTTTACTTTGTTTTTGCCATGTGTCTGCTTTTAAAATTGTACTGAAATCTAAAAAAACATTCACTACTGTGATTGCCTCTTAATGTTACTTTCTTTTACGGATAAAAAAGAAATACAAGAGTAATAATCTAAACAGTAACATTTATATGCTACACATATTTTGAAAATATTTATACAAATGACTGATGTTACAAAAAAGACACAGACATTTTACTTCCTAGCTTGTAATCAAGTTTATATATTCTTCTTTTTTATAGTACCAATAACCTCCTTTTACAACCATAGTGTGTGCGTATGCATGTGTGTGTGTGTGAGAGAGAGAGAGAGAGTGAGAGAGAGAGAGAGAGAGAGCATGAATAAGCAAGCAGTTTCAGAGGAAATGCTAACTTTTCAAATAAACTCTAAATTTGTACATTTACGTTCATTGTATTCTGTTCAAGAATCTGATAAGGTATCTTATGAGACAGTTCGTAGTTGAAAAAAAATTGATTTGGCACAGTTTAACAAAAACGGGTAAAAGTACAAATCGCTTAGCAAGTGCGAACCAGTGAGAAAAAATTAGAAACAAAATGTGTTTAATTGAACATTGAAGAAGGTCTGTAGTTGCCAAAAGAAGTATAAGCAGAAATAAGGTTCTTTATTGCATATAGTTTTTTTGTTACTTTTTTATTTAAATTACAAGTTTTGTAATGTACATAATCACTTCTATTTTACCGAACGTCTTGGTCAAGATTTATCGTCCCTTCTTCTTTTTTTATTTCTTTCTAGTTTCGTTATTTATATAAATAAATCTGAATAATGATAAATTTATGTCGACAAGCAGATAATCTCAATGATTTTTCTTTCAAAGAGAAAATATATATTTTTCTTAGATATTTGATAGTGTTTCTAAGGGTATGATACTAAAGGTACTATGACAAAATGCAGTAGAAACTGTCGTAATAAATCTCTCTCTCTCTCTCTCTCTCTCTCTCTCTCTCTCTCTCGTTATTTATTTATTTTAACGTATAAAATGTGAATACGAAGACGTTGAAACTTGACATTGTCTTTTTGGTATATATATATGGAGTTTAAAAACTTGAAGTAAAGGTTTCGACCTTTAAACGCATTAGCGTAAAAATACAAAATTGGATGTTCAAGGCTTGTAATTTATTCAACAATCTGTTGTACCTATATTTGGTTTGCAAATGAAGTGTTTTTGATTCCATGGTAAAGATTTTCAAGTTCATTTATCCAATGTTATAAGTTTCTGGTATCTGTCAGTGGTGTGAATGGTTACGAGGCGGTCAGTTATGGGATGGTAGAGGAAACCAGAATGTACTAAGAAAAGTGTTTTGACATGTCAGCTGACAAACTTTCTCAAAACTAAACCTCTCCGAGTATGATTTATACCTAGGCTGAAAGTTGCTCGGTTTAATCCAAGTTTGAATCACCTGGACATCGGTCCTCTTACTTTAAATAGAAGATACTTAAATCATAAATCGAATATTTTTAAAACAACTTGTCCATTTTCTGTGCCAAGTTGTACTTTTGAATTTTTATTGTTTTATAATTTTTTGCGATGGTATTTTTTTTTTGTTATTTATATCAAAGAAAAAATATCAACTCATGTTACTTAAATTCTTTTAAAAGATCAAAGATCTGCTTTTAAAATAGTCAAGAACTTATGTGTGATATAGCACCCTGTATTCCACAGACAAAAATAGAAATCCCTTATATAATATTGGTATCTTACCAACAGGTAGACGCCTAAGACAAAGAAAACACTTTCTTACTTCCGGTCGACCGAGGTCGAACCAACAATGTTGAAAAAGGCCAGAGGTCGGAAGACTAACACCTTGTCCACTCAACCACTGAGGTCACAACATCATAAGCACACTGCATACGGCTAAACTGGTCAGAGTTAGACTTGTGTTTTATCATGGTACATAGTTTTTGAAATACTGCACAAATAAACAAAAACATCATTCTTCAAAAACCAACGATCTAATATTTCACCTCTTAGTTATATACAAATACGGACGTAGTAGAAGACATGCTATCGGCGTGCTTAGAAGTACTATATAATAGGCCTATTCCGTTTTTTTTGTCTTTTCCTCTTTATGTCTATCAAAACAAAAATATTTTTGAAATTCAAGAAAATTGGAGGAATTAAAGAAATACGTGATTTATTATAACTGGAACATTATTGTTATCTCATGACTCACACTGACCTTATTCATTTCTTTGAAAAGTCCAGTCGTGAAAGAAATTTTCAGACGGGCAAGTTTTTCACTGTGAAAATGGTCAGCAAAATGGCTTAAAAGTGATCAAAGATAGACAGTTTTTACTTAAAAATATAAATATAATAAAAATTCTGTTGATATTGGCATGAAGCATGATATTATTAGAAAGTGTGATAATGAAAAAGTGACACAATAAACATTACGTACCAGAATGTTGCGTAAAGTATGTAGGTGATCTTTCTCCCTATTCCTTTTTTTTTTGATTTTTATTTTTATTTTTTTTATTTTTTTTTAAAGGGGCCTCGGTGGCCGACTGGTCTAAAACGCGCACTTTCGGATCACAGTGCCTCTCACCGCCTAGGTTCGAATCCCACTCTGGACAGATCCTATTGTGAGAAAATTTGTCAGTTCGCTTGCTGAAGGTCGGTGGTTTTCTCCGGGCACTCCGGTTTCCTACACCATCCCAGAACTGACCGCCTCGAAATAAGTGAAAAATCTTTACTGGGGTGTAAAACGCCATTTCTCCACTCCACTCCATATTCTTTTTGAAAAAAATTGTGTCAAGGCCGTACATTCTGAGGTAAAGGAAAGTAAATCTGACATGAAATTATACAGAATGAACGAAACAATAATGTGGAATTCGTTTTCCTTATTTGAGGATTTATTCATGAGAAAAATTCAAGAAATGGAGAAAATGTCATTTTCCGAAATGTCAAGCATGAAAAATGTGAAAGCTCTATATTATTGGTTGTTGTCGGCGATTTGAACTTGAGATATTTTATTGCAGATAGATATTTGCTCTTAGAAAGATTAAAAACGGTTAAGAATTTATCAGAGTTTTCGGATGACGCATAGGCTCAATATATGTTTCCTGGTAGTTGTACCGGTAGGAAAGGGAAGGGGTTAAATAATCTTTAGTCATCAAAGTAATTATTTAGAACCTTTATAGCTAATATATGCTGTAAATCTCATTATTGTTTGTAACAGAAATCAAAAGATAGATATGTAAATGTGAGCGTATTTTCTAAGTTTTATTGATTCTCTATCATATGGAAGGTTTCTGCATATATTGTTTGTTGAATTAGGTCCATGCTTATACTATATATGCACCTCAATTCCCAAGTCTTCTAAAAGATAATTGGGATATGTTCCGGCACGCTGGACTTACTGTTAACAAGCTTTTTGATAATGGTTTCATTTGAAATTAAAGAATGAAAGTTTAATATCAACAGTTTAATCCAACAGAAACACACATGGATCTCCACCAACTTAAACACGTAGGTCAGTAAAGCCAGTTACACCCTCTGTTTAACTGACCACACCTATCGTAATGAAACAGTTATTAACGACTTTGTAATAACGGACAAGAAAATTTTAGAGGCCTTAATAATTGTAAGCTTGCAATTTTCCTCAGACCACAATTTACTTGTAAGCAGTTTCTTTCGTGGCAGAGAGTTTTCGTCGTTAGAACAAGCTCTCCCATACCATAATACAAGTAAAACAAATCAATCATTAGCAGGAGAAGCAGAATTATTGTTGTAAAATGCGTTGATCGTATTGGTTTTCTAATTTGGTTATTTATCACTTATGTTTGGTCGTTCTTCCGGTTTAGTCGGAATTTTAAGAATACAAGTTGCAATCTGACTGAAAATTTCCAGATTTTTCTTGATTTTTGTCCTTAAGATTCCAAGCAGTTATTTAAATAATTACCTTTTACATGGATTTTTGTAAAGTGGTACACGCTTACTTTTTTCCTGTGGAAATGGTATTATTTTACCGATTTCTTATTACACATAAACCTACCAAGTTTTATTTTAATATCAAATTTTAAAGTTGGATTCAGTTAAATACGTAAACTTTCAGTTAATTTCTTGTCTTTATTCCTTGACTTACATCAAGGCGGCTTGTTGTTACACGACAGAATATCGAATTAATTACTAAGAAGTTCAATTTTCGGCATAAGGACACGCTCTCAAAAACACTAATCTGTCTACACAGAATTTCAACTTCGCACTGAGTTCTTATCTGAAATCAACACCGGCAATTTAGAAAACCCGTTTATGTCTTTTTTCTCTAAACAAATACGCCTGTGTTAACCAAGGCATTGATAGACGGTTCGATCCGTATACATGCGGTGTAAACCTATTTGATTATTCCTCAGGATGGCATGGTAAACGAAACATGACGAAACTTATATTCATGTTTCAATTGCATAAGCCTTTAATTTGTATTTTAATTTTCCGTTTGTTAAAGTGGAATTATTTATCATAATACACATTTTTTTTTAGAAAATTGATATCAAACGATGTGTCGTATTCCGAGATGAACGTATACGAAGAAGAATTTATCCGAAAGACAAACGTATACAGATTATTGTGTCCAAGATTAATTTCAAAATTAAATGACATCTGTCAAGTTTATTTCCAAGGAAGGATGACGCTAGCAAATGAACATATACCGAGTCTTACAGATTAAGTAAGGTTAGACTGTTCTTTCTTTGATTCATGTGTTTAATTTCAATCGTGTAATACAAAGAATGTGTCGTAGGTAAACGATAAGACTACTTCGACTCTTTTTTTACGTTACAAGAAAATTCTACACTATTTTAACCCGACTAGTTCTTGTTAGCCACAGTGGTAAAAAGACAGCAAACAAGATAATAGACCGCACTTTACATAATGAGTCTTAACATGTGGGTTCGATCTGAGTAAACCGCCAATAACAAAGATTTTCTCTTACCGGAGACTTTTGATAGAAAGTAGTTTGAGATATCATTCTCTAAAAATATTTGTTGAGTTTTGGTTTGGATTATTTTAACCATGGATCACGTCTAGAACGACCAGCTGCTTATATCCTCAAGGAGAGAAAAAAAATACCAAGTTGAATATATTCTAAAAAACAAAGTGTTTATATTATGAGTTGAATGGAGCACTGGTGTTTTAGTCGCACACTTATGTCGAGGCAATCAGTTATGGGATAGTGGAGGAAACCGGAGTATCCGGAGAAAACCACCGACCTTCGGTAAGCGAACTAACAAAACATCTCACACTAGGATCTGTCCCGGATGGGATTCGAACCCATGCGATGAGAGGCGCTGTGGTCCGTAAGCGCGCGCTTTAGACCACTCGGCTACCGAGGCTTTTTTTAACAGCTCTTGGAAATTTCTAATGATAAGTGTATCAGTTACTAATTCCGTTCTAATATTTCAATGTAAAAAGCTAACTGTTTTATTGATTTTTCAAAAATTTCTTTCTTTGGAAGTTTTTTTCTGGAAGTTCAGTTTACATTTAGAAATTTAAAATACAGATTTGGTGCGTTAACGTTAAAATTTGTACAAAAATATGTTGAAATTTGATTTGGCCATTGAATGAAAAATCAAATACCACTTCCACAATACCGAATGATTGTTTTGACTAAGTTATGTTATATCATTATGTGATAAAAATAAGGATTCAAACTAATGATTGTAATATCTTGATGACAAACATATGTTACGAAATAGCAAATGCATTACTGAACAGAGAATCTAAAAGTCAACTGACACAGTCAAACAAATTCAATAACTAAATGATGATAGGTATAAAAATGTCAAAATATATATATTAAGATCTGATCAACAAAATTGATTATTTATTTAATTTTGTTTAAATAAAGCGAAAGGACATGTAAATAAATAACAAATACCAGTTACATTTTGATGTGCCAGATGTGCACATTTCGGAAATTCATTCCTCATCAGTGACACTAAGACTGAAAAGTAAACAATTCTCAAATTGAAAAGTTGTCAAACGTAATTGTAAAAATTAAACAGACAAGTTAAGATTAGGTTCTGCTTGCATTATAAAAGTGCACTTTTAAACAGTGATTTTAAATATAATTCAGCTTACTCTTTAGATTAAGATAGAAACACAAATAGATATTATTTTATATGAATGTCGTTTAACGCAATGCTTCATTTTACATTTTTAAGCGTTTTATGATGGCATATTCGTTTAAAAAACAAAGGATCAGACTTAATTTATTTTTCGAGAACAGCTAACATTCGAGCGAAATAATAATGATTATATTAATAATAATAATAATAATAATAAATTCAGTAAAGTGATTTATATAAAATCATTCACAATGACAATTAACAATAGAGAATATTTAATTAGGCAGGCTTTAGCTAAAATTAAAACTGTAAAGCTTATAATCTGCGCTTTGATTTTAAATTATCATAACAATAGTGCGTATAATTCTTAAGTAAATTCAATAGCAAAGAAGAGCATAACGCATCTATAAAGAAAACATTGAAGACCAAAAAATGCTGTGACGGTTGATTTTTTATAGATTGTCACCATTTTGTACAAGAAATCTTAGATGAAAATATCCAGGGTAAAAATACTTAGAATCTATTAGTATTCTCGTGGTGGTATTATCACTTTCCAAGCTTACAAATCTTATTTTAAATTTAAATCATAAAAGAGTACACACGACATCCATATCTAGTTCCTGGTAAGTCAATAAATGTCGTCTCAAATATACATACAGGTAAGAAATTGGAAGTCACTTGTTCAATATCAGTTACAGATATATATTTACAATAACTATTATCTTTCTTTCTATGACTCTATTACCCTTCTTTGCGGTCATATGGTATAAACACCGATGACCCGTCTGAACTTTCTGACGTCATGACGTGGTGATATTCCATTATGACGATGTGGAGGTTGGCAGAAAACTGAAATATTAAAAAGGTGATTTTTCGGATATATCATCTGAAATTGAACTTAAATGGTTGAAGAAATTGTAAATATAAGAAATGACATTTTTTTGTCAGTGTTCATGCGTTATGAACGACAGTGGGCTGTCGCAAATTTTACATGAACGACATCGCCATTCAAGTAATTTGCGACAGCCCACTGTCGTTCATAACGCATGAACACTGACAAAAGAATGTCATTTTTTAAATGGTCCCTCACGGCATGCACTGCTGCAAACTTTAACGTTATAAGATCATTCACGCAACAACATTGATTATTATGTTGGTTTACTATTACATATAAAGATTTAATTGAAAATAAACACACGATTTCTTGATCGTAACAAATTTACGTCCAAATGATGATAAGTTTAGATGGAGTTTCCTTAAAATTAAAAGTTTATTGGGAATAAATTTAAACAGCTATTTAATTTACAGCAAATATCATACCTACTTAAACAATAGATAGACATTGTTTTCTATTTTATTAGTTTTTTTTTTGTTCTTTACATTTTTTTTCTCTTTTTATATACAAACATTATAAATTAACGTAATCCTTCTTGAATGTTAAAATAAAAGAATACACTGAGATATGCTAATCAAAATTTGAAATCTTCAGCGTTTAACAATGCAAGTTATTTTACCACATTTTTAAATACCTTCAATGGGGCAATCCAGACAATGGGTCGATACTTTATCCTCTGAATGCCGGGAGACAAGAGAAAGCAATACCATTACATACTTTAAGTATTAGCCGACAGCAGATTGAACCCCCGACTTTCCGCTCTGGTGGCAGAAGGTCTGACACTGAGCTATTCTTTATTTAGAGGCTCAGTGTATGTCAAGTTTATGAGTTCTATATTTTGTGCAAAAAAATTACAAAAAATCTTAAAATATGACAAAACATGAATTTTTAGGTTCTTCACATTTGTTGAAAGGAATTCACACATGAAAAGCAAGATGTTAACAAGATACAAAACACAAACATAAATAAGTATATTATTCTTTCCTCTGTAAATTGGATAAAATTAAACAAATTTAAAGACTCACATTTCGATATTCACCACAATGACGGAATCATTTTCGATTAATTTTCATAACGTTCTACTTCATTTTTGAAATATATAACTAAAAGCTATCAAAACAAATGTATTTCAAATATGGTTAAAATAAAAAAAAGTACATTAAGCGTTTAAAAAGAACAAATGCCTTTGGTGTTTGTGAACCGTTGTCAATTTTCACAAGTTAGCAGATAGCTTTGCAGCTAACAGTGTATCGTATTTAGAAATGAATCTATCATTATGTACCACTGCAACATAAAGTTTCTTGAGACTATAGCTCATTTCCTTTTTACATGCCATATGGTATACGATAGACACAGAAGAATGTTAAAATACACAAATGGTGGTATAAATGCATAAAATGTTGTTCGTGAAAAGGAATGTTCCGTTACTATTTCTTGTGTTATATGTTATAATACAATAACACAAAATATCACAAATTGAAAAAGATGGCTCAATGACATAACATTTAATATCGTTAGCCTACCACTTTCCAAGTCCAACGGGTCAACCAGCAATAATCTATCCTATTAATACCGAAAATGTATTACCCGGCCGAGGTCTCCACTCTTGACTTTATGCTCTCTTGGCTGCATTTTACCACTATGCGCATATGTATTTAGAGTCCCATTGTATGTCAAGATACCTTGTTGTATATTCTGTGCAAATATATATCTAGAAAATCTTAAAATATTGAAACATTTAGACATTGAATTTATTATCAATTATAGTGTCAAAAAGCAATATGTTGGTAAGGCAAAAGATAAAAACATAACATCTAATGTTACCATTTACTTTAAATTTGCGTTGTGAATTTAATGAATTTAAATACTTGGATTTTGATAATAACCATATTGCCGGCCTTATTTCTGGTAAGTCCAAATAACGGTCTGCTCCTATTAAATATATGAAATAGAATGCTATCAAAAATATATGCCTTTCAAATATACAATTAACGTCTCGGATAATCAATTTTTACAAATTTGCAGGCATCTCTGCAGCAAGGCATTTGCTAACGGCCTTTCCTTTTCACTGATGAATCTATCGTCTGTTACCACTGCAATATAAAGTTCATTTAGAGTATAGTTCATTTTGTTTCTACATTCCATATATAACAAATACCTGCTAAATTTTGATGTGCCAGATGTGCACATTTCGGAAAATCATTCCTCATCAGTGACACTAGGGGCCGAAAAAGTTGATAGATTAAAAAACATACGCCAAACAGTTGCAAATTAATGAATCTGAAGTTCCAAAAATATGTGAATCCAAATCCAGCTAAGGAATGTTTTGCAAGAGGGAACAGACCTTAGTTTTAAATAAATTTCAAAAATAAGGACGACTGAAATTTTTTTTCATATGATAGTACGATAGACAAAGGAAAACGTAACAATACACAAGTGGTGGAATAGTAGCTATTCCAAAAATTGAATGTTGGTAAAGTTCTGATTCTATTTCTAGTGGATAGAATTTATGATTTAACAGACACAAGCTAGCTTCTGATTCTGCAAGCTTCTGATTCATGGTTAAACCTTTACCGCACATCGCATTGATGTATGGGTTATAATTGTTAATGCTTGTACCGTTTCCTAAGTAACACGTGTAAGATTTAACTTTCTTACGAACATTCTGTACGATAATAACAACTTTCTCATATTCTCCACTAAGATAAAATTAAGTAGCCAGCATTAGCATTCCGGTAAATTTGTCAACATCCAAACAGTGTTTTATGATGAATGTTTTTAATCCTTTGATTTGTTTATAACGTCTTTTGTTTGAAGTTGTTGTTTGAATATCTTTATACACCGATGGAACAAAATAAGTCACTATTCTTGAATACCATAGAGTCATAATTGCTCTGTCAATTGGATCCGTTGTTTGCTGCATCATCTGAATAATTGTGTCATGAAAATCAAAATTTTCTGCAAAAGGGTCGTAGTCTTGAGTTGCTGTATTTAAAAGTTCCATATCACAAAGGCATTCTTTAAATTCTTTTTTTACAGTTAGAGAGTTTGTTTTTATACTGAATGAACTCTTATCAATAGGATACTCTGATAAGCATGGGATAAGGTATAAACTATCAAACTTATTGTTATATAATTCAAATAAATAATCATATAATACCTTGGAAGTACTTCCACAAATTTTACCTTCAAACATGTTTTTGTCTTTTATAAAATAGTTTGGACAGTTTTCATTACGGATCCACTTCAATAATCGTCTCACGCATGTCCAAAAACAATGCATGAAATCATCCTGATTCCAGACAATGTTTTCTTCTTCGATGCAATATAATAAACTTGTTTTCAGAAAATATGAACAAAGTAAATCTTTAACTTGTGTGTTTGAATTAATGGCATGTTTTAGAAATAATTTTAGTAAACCATAGCATAAAAATTGAGTGTGATTAAAAGAATGCACTAGTTTTGTCTCAGCAAGTGAAAAGGAAATTCGCCACTGCAAATGACTTTCTTTGGAATTAGAATTTCCAATAGGGACTAATAAACATCCGTCTTGGACAATATCCTGAATTAAATCTGAGGATGGCCACCCATAATAACGTCTTCTGTCAACCCATTCCGAAGCTATTTGAGGCCATTTACAAGACAAACATACTAGGTAATCAAGATCTATTGTGACTTGTGACTGAATAGACAAACAAGGTCCGTGTGCAACAGCACTGGGGAAAAAGTTTAATCTCTCCTGTAAAAATCCGTCACGAATCCGTAAACTCGACAAAAACAATCCTTCTTGAGTTTGTATCAATCCGTCCCTGAAGTAAAGTTTATTCTTTTGACTATTTAAACAAAGTAGTTTTGCAAAACCCGGTTTGATATCTTTGGTGATCATGACTATATCAATGTCCAAATTACCTGGATTTTCAGAGACTGATGTATTTTCATGTACTCTCATTATATCAATATCACTATCATGTAATTTCAGACCTTCTGCTCTACTTCCACTATAAATTAACTTTATTTTGACAATGTGTTTGTTTATGTTATTTTTTAAGGCAAATAACCGCCGTCTGATACAAATTTGTTCTTCTGTCCCAAGTATTATGCTAAGAAATGTCCATAGCCGAGATGACAAATCCTCCATTTTGAAACAAAATCTAGTTATTTTTACAAAAGTAAAATACAAACCGAATTTTTAAACGTAAAAATTCTCAAATTGCTTAAAAAAGGTTTAATGACACATTATATTCTAGTAAAATATGTATTTAGGTTTCCTCAACGCTTTATAAAGTGTTTGTATTTGATATGCCTTGCGAAACTAAATATATCACGTGTCTTAACTTATAAACATTCGAATGACTATATTGTTTAAATCGTCATTGTATTTGGTATATGGCTAGATACAAATTTCTATTTCGTTATATAAATAAAGAATTACTAGAATTATATTCAGCATTATATTTCGGCTACAATTCGTTAAACGAGATTATTCATGTTTTGAATTAAGTTTAATTGAAATATAAAATAACAATTTACCAACATGTTTCGAAAACATGAAGTTTAAAATTTTAAATGTAAACGAGATTAAGATAAAATGAATAAAATATAAACCCAACAAAATCAAAACAAATAACATTTATCTTTCATTTATCAGTCATAATACAAACGACAGATGCCATTCAGGTTGATATGATCAAATAAGTCATTTTTTCAATCAAATAATCGTTTGTGATAAAGGTATTTTAAACATTTCTTTTTCGCAAAGTCATGATAAAACAAGTCAATATATCTGAAAGACTTTGGGTATTAGAGAGGGTCGTGATGTGTAAGACTGTGAATTAAACCTTTTTGTATATATATCTAAAGTTTATTCCGAGTTTATTATTTTAATTAGACAATAATACATTAAAATCATGATGTCTGATCCGACCCGTTTATCATTTCGTGATAGTTATTTGAAATAAAAAATGCAAGCAACATACCAAAAATATTTCATTATCACTTACGTTGTAGTTTAAATTTATTGTTTTAAATAAACCACATGTACATCTTTTATCAATGGCTACATGAAAGACACATTCAAAAGGGAGATAACGTAAATGGATTTGCCACTTATTATCAAAGGGTAGTGAACTCTAGTGAATAATCTTAATAAGCCGGATCCTTTGAAACCCGGATATTTTTCGAGGACGAAGGTCGTCCGGTTTTCACAAGTTTCACTGTTTATCACTATCTATTTTAAATTGTATCTGGTGAGACGAACGAAGTTTGTATGCAACTGCATTAGGGAAATCGTTCAACGCCACTATAAGTAATCCGTCACGGATTAATAAATTTGACGAAAACCATCCTTCGTTAGTTTTTATCAATCCGTCTCTATAGAAATAACAATTTTTTTTTGCAATATAGTTTTGCAAAACCCAGTTGATATCTTTTGTGATCATGATTATGTCAATTGATGTTTAAATCATCTGGATTTTCAGACACTGATATATAGTCAAGTACACCAATTATGCCAAGATAACTTCCTGACATTAAAAGAGTTCCTGCTCTTCTTCCATTCATTATTTTCCGTATTCGTTTTCCTTCTTTCTGTTCACTTATGCTATCGTCTGAGACATATACTCGTCTTTTAATATAAACCTGCTCTCTTGTCCAAAGTAATATACTAAGATATGTCCATAACCGAGCTGAAATATGTCTGCACTTTGAAAGAAAAACTATTTGTTTATAACTCTAAAATAAAAACGAAAATTATTTACTTTAAAATTCCCAAAATGCTAAAAAAGGGTTCAGTGACTAAATATCCTTATTTAGATGGATATCAAACCTTTCTGAAATGATATACAATTTCTATCATCACTATATTGCTTAAATTATCCTTTTAACGGATAAACGTGCTAAATACAAATTTTGTTTTTTTATATATAAATTTAAAATATGTGTCGTGTATTTTTTGATCGCAAAATTGAGAGTATTCAATCAAAGTAAATTCAGATATGTCATTGCTAGTTTAATTGCTATTATTTAAAATTACACACAATGTTTTGGCTACAATTAGTTAACAAGACTCATTTAAATTAATATTTTAAGATTTTTAGATAATAATTATTAACTAGTATCTGTGTTTTTTAAATTTCAAGCATAAAGTTAAAGAGATCAAGATAAAATGAATTAAATATAAACCCATCAAAATCAGAAGATTATATCTTTCATTTATCAGTTATAAGACAAAAACACATATCGTTTAAGGTATAAGAAGCACTTTGTTTCATGATCTCCGAATACAAAATAAAGATTTTTTAAAGCTCTTATAAACAAACATTTTGCTCCTAAAGAATTTTTTTCTTCATAATAATGTGAGACATCTCACTTCTTTATAAGTTAGAAACAACGAAGCCAGCTGCTAAACATTTAATTGATGTCTCAGGAATAGATTTTTTTACTGTAAACTTGCTGGTTCGTTTTTCACCAGGTAGATAAAATATAAAATGTAATTCAATATAACAACATATAAAAATACTGTTTCAAAATCCAAAATAACTAGATATAAAAATATAACAACAAATACAAATATCGTAGTTTTAATTGATATATATATAATAAAACAAACATACCAGTCCTTGTCCATATCGCAATCCAAAAAACAAAGTAAAAATTTTGCAAACTGGCAAAATATGTTATACACGTGAACTTCCATAAAGGAAGTGAGGCTGGGTGTTCCGGAAGAGTAAGCATCTCCTGTCTAGCTAGCTACACCCGTCACCCGTATTATGAATTTTAATCTTTGTTATGATACGTTGACGCTCTCTCTCTCTCTCTCACACACACATACACACACATACACATACTGCCTGGGGGTAATTATCATCATAAAAAAGAAGAACATAACTTTATTGTAAGCTAGGAAGAAGAATGTTGTTGTATTAAAGTCATTTGTATAAATATTTTCACAACATAAGTAGCAGATAAACGTTACTGTTTAGATTATTGTTCTTGCTTTGTGTTTTTTATCTGTAAAAGAACGTGAGATTAAAAGTCAATCAAAGTAGCGAATGTTTTTACAAATTTCAATTCTATTCTAATTGCAGAAACATGACGGTACTAAGTGTTAAAAATTATTTATATCAATTTTAAGTATTTTTTACTTTACCGTATCTTCGGGAAATAAATACCTACTTAAGAGACAAGGAAATAATCCATTTTCGTATAAATCGTGTATATAAAATTTCAATATATATATATATATATATATATATATATATATATATATATATATATATATATATATATATATATATATATATATATATGAGAGAGAGAGAGAGACAGAGAGAGAGAGATCGAGAGATCATACATTTAAAAAATTAAGAACAAAATTATGTTTCTTTATCTGATTTTTAAAATACTATACATAAATAACTTTAAAAAATATAGTTTTACATACCAATTAAAAAATTAAACAAAAAGGCATTGTGTTGAACCTTTATAGCTGACAAGATGCTGCTCATATCATAATTGTATGTAACTTGATAAATGTAAATGTAAACGTATTTTCTATATTGTAATGATTTTCAAACACATGCATACATTGTTTGTTAAATATAGAATAAGCTCAAATACTGAAAAAGGGAGACGAAACATAAAGAACATATTTCTATGTATCTGTATTCTGCAGGCTATCATAGGGCAGGAAAGTGAAAAAAACTGTGATGATTCGTTCTTTGGTACACATGACTTTTTCTTATAGTATTTCGTTAATTTTGACAGAGAAACAAATATTTATTTTTCACTTTTTTATATTAAGATTGTAAAGCGCTAGTGTTAAAAATTGTGTAAACATTAAAAGTTCCTACTACAAAAAAAAAAAAAAAAAAAAAAAAAAAAAAAAACCATTAAAAGTTTCTTACTACAAAAAACTTATAGACTTTACACCATTTACAAAAACAGTTTCTCTACATTAAAAAATGTCAAAATTAAATAGAATATAAACGATTTTAAAACAATCTGTGGTTTAAAGAATAACCATACGGATCAACATATGTTTTTTTTTCTCTGTCAATTAAAAAGGCATGTTAAGATTTAAATTATAAAAAAAAAAATTCTGTTCGAAACATTTTCTTTTCAAAGCGATGTATTCATAAGTTTTCTTTTTGTTAAAAGGTAGTTTTTTTATTATTAAAAAAAAAAACAAAAAACAAAAACATATAACTATTCTTTCTGCAACAAATAAATATTTTCCGGGTTCATTTCCTTTTAAAGTAATATAGTGTTTTTCCATCATCTGTTTCAAGACTGTTTTGAATACATATATAAAAAGATGCATTTGTAAATGAATAAAAACAAAATGAAAATTTACCATCCCGTTTCCCGTGAGTTTTACAGAGGTTGTGCAATCCTAATTAAATTCTCAAACGGTCGGATTCTTTAAAATAATGTTCGTCTGAATTGAAAGCTTCAGAATAATTGGCGTTCTTTAATCTTACAATTACTTTAACCCTAATGCCTGTAGTAAGTAGGAGATCATCGGTCCAAATATCTGATTTGAAAAAGAAGTTTATTTTTTCATTGTATTGAGCTTTTCTTTTAATTAAATTGACAAGAATATTTTTGAAAGTTGCAAACATATCTCTTCTATTTAATAACAAATGACCCTTTTTGTGAATTAGCAGAATAAATAAATGAATAAATAATTTTGTAAAAAAAATTAAAATGTAAAATAGATATAATGTAAATAGATTTGCCATTAACGTCTTTTGTGTATGAATACCAACATCACTTGAAAATATTTACGGTTGAAAATCAATAGCATTATATTCTTGTATTTATCTATATATTGTATACACTAAGAAATAAACAAATACTGAGTCTTTTAGATGGATGAGTCTCATCCTTTTTTTAGATTCGTGTTTTTTTTTAAATTTTATTCCCGTAGTCGTAAATAATAAAATACAATAACAAAAATATAACAAATTAAAAAACATTTTAGATTGTAAGTGCTTTTACTAAATTCTTCAATACCTTTACTTGGGCAATCGATAAATTTTTCTAGATTGAGATTGTTGTTATAGTTCTTGTTGTTGTCGTCGCCGTTTTGTTGTGATGTTTACCATAAACAATTAATCAGTTATTTCCCACAACATTTTAATTCTCTATAAATAAATCTGTCAACAAGTTGGTAAACCTTGTGTCAAATTTTTTAGTTGTCTAAAATTTATTTAAAGCTAAGTTTTTATCCCCATGCATAGCATTTCTTAGATGGATTTTGATTCAGTTAATTTTTGGAACTTTTGATTCATCAATTTTCCGATTTTTGGATGATTTACCTTTTTGATTTTTGGCTCCAAGTGTTTCTTATGAAGAATGGATTTCTGAAATGTGCACATATGGCACAGCAAAATTAAAAGAGGTAAATTTGTTTAATATTGTGTATGAGAGATGTCCCAGCGTATTTTATGGCCTACCATAATCTCTGACAAGGCGCTAGTTGATAGAGTCAGTAATTCTTAGACAAACGTTTTCATGGCACGGGTCGTCCAGTCGATATTCTATATTATCAATACCAAACACTGATCATATAAGTAATATTTCGAATGTGAAAGTCGTATGTATTATCCCATCAAGATATTATGTCTTAGTTCAGAGTGGCTCAGTGATAGAGCGTTTGCCGCGATTACTCTGATTAAAATTAAAATTAAAATCACTTTTGTTAAATATTTTCAAAATTTTTTACAATGTTTCTGAATAATAAATGTACTGAAATTTGTACATTCATTCATTGGTTTAATTCATTTGTACTCTTAAGTTCTTTGAAAGATAACAAGAGAATAACAAAAAACAAAGAACAAAATTCTGAACAGAAACGTTAAAAACGAAATTAAATGTCAATTAATTTATAGGTTGTTTTGAATTACATTTTTACATGTAACAGTAAAAACAACAATTTACATGTACATGTTCGGGCCACAACCCGCAAAAAAACTAACTTAAGTAAAACGCTTGAAATTCCATATGGGGAATGAGATCGGGCCCAGTTTCACAATCATTCACTCAACTGAGTCTACAATCAACTCAAATATTCCAATTTTTCTCTTATAAATTTTTCAAAAATTTTACGTTTTTATGAGACAATGTTTTGTTTTCTTCTACAAAACTACACTAAACAATTAAGATATAACATTAGATATTCAATTTTAACTGTGAAATGTCTTGGAAATTGGCATTTAAATATTCCCGAATTTGAGTTGAGTGTACACTCAATTGAGTGAATAATTGTGAAAGTGGAACCGGGATTTACATTCACCAGTATTATTACAATGTAGTATTGTATAATTTGGCGGATCAATTAATTCTAATACATGTCTAATTTTACATTGCACCTGTGACCATTTTATGTATCCTTTGTCCTGCCATAATACAGATATGTTCTACCGCTTTGGCTGTTAATTTTTCCCAAATGATGACTCGCTAGCTCTTACAAATTCATACCTCACTAATGAAGAACCAATAATCCAAACAACAGTATGGCAACCCTGATTTTTTTTCACTGAAGTAGTAGAATTTTAACTTGGCGACTTGAAATTTGCACAAGGATTTCTTATATAAGACATTACAGAGTCAGATTGCAAGCGGCAAAATTCAAAAATTTGTTCATTACCAAAACAATTCATGGCTGCAATAGTTGCAGTGCCAATGCGAAATGAATTAGTCTTAAAGAAAATGCTATCAAAACCACCAGCTGTGGGACATTTCTTCAAAATAGAAATTAACTGATACCTACATGTAGTTACAGGTTTACCCGACAAATGACAGACAAATGCGCCTATATAACCAAGACGTATTGACATATATGTTAAAACCGCCTTGACTTGACACAAATACATAAGTGTTTCTTGGAGACGTAATGTGCACTCTTCTCCAGACTGATCAGTTTTGAAAGTGGAATAATAATTTCAAGCGATTTAATACAAGAAACAAATCTAATACTAATATTCTGCAGTGAGCCTGATCACGAATATAATTTGCAACCAATTCTCCGATTCTGAAAAAAAAATAAACTGGATATCATTGTGTTTCAACTTCTGTCCACTTGAACGCGATGCAACGAGCCTAACTGTTTAGATATATGTTTCATTATGACAATTTTATATATTAAATAGTATGTTGTTTTTGGATAAGTTACTAAAAATATTTTTTAAATAAATATTACAGCATTGTTATAAATAAGTTGCAAGAAAATGATTTCAATATGAGTGTAACCAATTAGCGGCCGGGCAAATGTCAAGAGTTTAAAATTTAGAAGGTCACTATAACAGAAGTAAACATATTAATTATGGACATATAAACAAAATATATTCTAAATGAATACAACTAAATTTGAGTAAAAAATTTTACTTAATTGAAAACTGTTCTTAGCGGAAATGCAGTGTGGATTGCAAAGTTTATTTGAATATCCTGAAGGGATAAGATGTCAAACAATCGAAGGATTGGGAATAAACCTTGATGAATTTTGGAATGGAACTCGCCAGCGTAACACGTGATCAATACCTCTTAACGTTTGTGCAGAATGAAATGGATAACGTCTATGTCGAATATTCCCGAAAAAACGTCGTTATTAAGGGAAAACGTCACTTTATGCGATTCCGTTGTCAATAGAGATAATTGTCCCGCACAAACGCTATGAGGTATCACGTGGTACTCCGGTGAATTCCATTGGTGGAATTTTGGATTTGACAGTCGTGATGCTCATCTTGGTTAAATATAGGTCACAAAGGTTTCTAGGTCGAATAAAACACCTTTATAAACCCCCGAAATTACGGACAAGTCGCTTTCCTGACAGCATCTGATTAGATGTGTTCTTGTCATTTTTAGCTAAGTGACTTATCTTATTTTTGCGAAAAATCTTGTTAGAGTGAAATTATTTTAGTTCTAAAATTTTTTTTTCATATATAAATATGGAAATGACAAACATAGAAAAGTATTTTTATCTTAATTATAGAAAAATGATAAACAACCGGACTTGGGAAACACATTTAAAGCAGCATTAAGTTTTCCAAAGAAAAAATTAAAACGGTGCTAATCTAATTAATGATGTTGCTAATGAACAATGTTACATTTGGTTTAACGATCAAAGCTCAATTAAATACAGAAATTACAGTAATTACCCAGCGAGATGCAGCATTTGGGATCTAACATTAGAACATGGTTACGTCATCAAAACCCGGGTCATTTAAACACAACTTTAAAAACGGTGAAATACGATAAATTAAACACAGAACTTCGTTGAATTTGTCATTTGTGACTTAGTAAGGGATACACAACACCATTTTAAATACATCTGGATATTAATTAAGGACAATTAATGCAATTTGCCATGATTCACCTTCGATTCAAGGGTTTTTCCGTACATCCGTGCACATGCTCCAATCGTGGTTAGAGGATATCTATTTTTTTAAAAATATATTTTTAGAAAATCAAAATAATTCAGAAAATTGAAAAACTCAATGCAGCTTTAATGAGCTAAGAATATTTTTAAATGCATAATCAGAGAAATTCACTCAAAACGTTATTGAAGGAAATTAGAAAAAATCAACATAAAATAGATATTTTACAGTCGCTATATATAGGATTTTAATTGCTATGTTTAACTTTATTTTAAATAGACTCGGGTCAAATGCAAACTAATTGGTCAGTCTGATAGGATTGTTTATTCTTGTTCAAGCTTACATCGTAAAATTAATATATTCAAGTCAATGTAGAATACGTGAAGGTAACTTTGTTAAATTTGTCATGAAATATTTTCTCTTTAATTGCATGTTTTGATATACTGTCTGTACATACCATAGACAGATCGGACAACAGGTAAAAATTTAAATTATAAAACCCGGAATGATCGTTACGTTGTCCGTACAAATGTCTGATACAGATTCGGACAACACGTAAAATTTAAATTGTAAAACTCGGTATGATCGTTACATTGTTACTTTGTCCGTACAAATACCTGAGACAGATTCGGACAACACGTAAAATTGAAATTGTAAAACCCGGTATGATCGTTACGTTGTCCGTACAGATACCCGAGACAGATTCAGACAACACGTAATATTGAAATTGTTAAACCCGGTATGATCGTTCATTGTCCGTACAAATACCCGAGACAGATCGGACAACACGTAAAATTGAAATTGTTAAACCCGTAATGATCGTTACGTTGTCCGTACAAATACCTCAGATAGATCGGATAACAAGTAAAAATAAAATTGTAAATCCCGGTTTGGTCGTTACGTTGTCCGTACAAATACCAATAACAGATAGGATGACCAGAAAAATTGAAATTTTAAAACTCGGTATGGCTGTTGTGTTTTCCGTACAATTACCTGAGAAAGATCGGACAACAAATAAAATTGAAATTGAAAACCCGGTATGGACGTTACGTTGTCCGTACAAATACCTAAGACAGATCGGACAACATGTAAAGTTGAAATTGTAAAACTCGGTATGATCGTTACGTTGTCCGTACAAATACCGGAGACAGATTCGGACAACACGTAAAATTAAAATTGTAAAACTCGGTATGATCGTTACGTTGTCCATACAAATACCCCAGACAGATCGGACAACATGTAAAATTGAAATTGTAAAACTTAGTATGATCGTTACGTTGTCCCTACAAATACCTAAGAGAGTTGGAGTGGACAACATAAAATTGAAATTGTAAAACCCGGTATGGTCTTTACGTTGTCCGTACAAATACCTTAGACAGATCGGACAACATCCGCGATTTTTGGAAACAAACTGTAATCACTAACTTGTATTTCTGTTGTTATTTATTATTACGTTTTATGTTGTAAAACTCGGTATGGTCGTTACGATGTCTGTACAGATACCAATAACAGATCGGGTGACCAGAAAAATTGAAATTGTAAAACTCGGTATGGCTGTTGTGTTGTCTGTTCAATTACCTGAGAAAGATCGGACAACAACTAAAATTGAAATTGTAAAACCCGGTATGGATGTAACGTTGTCCGTACAAATACTTAAGACAGATGGGACAACATGTAAAGTTGAAATTGTAAAACTCGGTATGATCGTTACGTTGTCCGTACAAATACACCAGACACATCGGACAACACGTAAAATTGAAATTGTAAAACTTGGTATGATCGTTACGTTGTCCATACAAATACCTGAGACAGATTCGAACAACACGAAAAATTGAAATTGTAAAACTCGGTATGGTCGTTACGTTGTCCGTACAAATACCCCAGACACATCGGAAAACACGTAAAATTGAAATTGTAAAACTTAGTATGATCGTTACGTTGTCCGTACAAAAACCTAAGACAGTTGGACAACATAAAATTGAAATTGTAAAACCCGGTATGGTCGTTACGTTGTCCGTACAAATACCTTAGACAGATCGGACAACATCCGCGATTTTTGGAAACAACTTGTAATCACTAACTTGTATTTCTGTTGTTATTTATTATTACGTTTTATGTTGTAAAACTCGGTATGGTCGTAACGTTGTCTGTACAAATACCAATAACAGATCGGATGACCAGAAAATTGAAATTGTAAAACTCGGTATGGCTGTTGTGTTGTCCGTTCAATTACCTGAGAAAGATCGGACAACAAATAAAATTGAAATTGTAAAACCCGGTATGGATGTAACGTTGTCCGTACAAATACTTAAGACAGATGGGACAACATGTAAAGTTGAAATTGTAAAACTCGGTATGATCGTTACGTTGTCCGTACAAATACACCAGACACATCGGACAACACGTAAAATTGAAATTGTAAAACTTGGTATGATCGTTACGTTGTCCATACAAATACCTGAGACAGATTCGAACAACACGAAAAATTGAAATTGTAAAACTCGGTATGGTCGTTACGTTGTCCGTACAAATACCCCAGACACATCGGAAAACACGTAAAATTGAAATTGTAAAACTTAGTATGATCGTTACGTTGTCCGTACAAAAACCTAAGACAGTTGGACAACATAAAATTGAAATTGTAAAACCCGGTATGGTCGTTACGTTGTCCGTACAAATACCTTAGACAGATCGGACAACATCCGCGATTTTTGGAAACAACTTGTAATCACTAACTTGTATTTCTGTTGTTATTTATTATTACGTTTTATGTTGTAAAACTCGGTATGGTCGTAACGTTGTCTGTACAAATACCAATAACAGATCGGATGACCAGAAAATTGAAATTGTAAAACTCGGTATGGCTGTTGTGTTGTCCGTTCAATTACCTGAGAAAGATCGGACAACAAATAAAATTGAAATTGTAAAACCCGGTATGGATGTAACGTTGTCCGTACAAATACTTAAGACAAATGGGACAACATGTAAAGTTGAAATTGTAAAACTCGGTATGATCGTTACGTTGTCCGTACAAATACACCAGACACATCGGACAACACGTAAAATTGAAATTGTAAAACTTGGTATGATCGTTACGTTGTCCATACAAATACTTGAGACAGATTCGAACAACACGAAAAATTGAAATTGTAAAACTCGGTATGGTCGTTACGTTGTCCGTACAAATACCCCAGACACATCGGAAAACACGTAAAATTGAAATTGTAAAACTTAGTATGATCGTTACGTTGTCCGTACAAAAACCTAAGACAGTTGGACAACATAAAATTGAAATTGTAAAACCCGGTATGGTCGTTACGTTGTCCGTACAAATACCTTAGACAGATCGGACAACATCCGCGATTTTTGGAAACAACTTGTAATCACTAACTTGTATTTCTGTTGTTATTTATTATTACGTTTTATGTTGTAAAACTCGGTATGGTCGTAACGTTGTCTGTACAAATACCAATAACAGATCGGATGACCAGAAAATTGAAATTGTAAAACTCGGTATGGCTGTTGTGTTGTCCGTTCAATTACCTGAGAAAGATCGGACAACAAATAAAATTGAAATTGTAAAACCCGGTATGGATGTAACGTTGTCCGTACAAATACTTAAGACAGATGGGACAACATGTAAAGTTGAAATTGTAAAACTCGGTATGATCGTTACGTTGTCCGTACAAATACACCAGACACATCGGACAACACGTAAAATTGAAATTGTAAAACTTGGTATGATCGTTACGTTGTCCATACAAATACTTGAGACAGATTCGAACAACACGAAAAATTGAAATTGTAAAACTCGGTATGGTCGTTACGTTGTCCGTACAAATACCCCAGACACATCGGAAAACACGTAAAATTGAAATTGTAAAACTTAGTATGATCGTTACGTTGTCCGTACAAAAACCTAAGACAGTTGGACAACATAAAATTGAAATTGTAAAACCCGGTATGGTCGTTACGTTGTCCGTACAAATACCTTAGACAGATCGGACAACATCCGCGATTTTTGGAAACAACTTGTAATCACTAACTTGTATTTCTGTTGTTATTTATTATTACGTTTTATGTTGTAAAACTCGGTATGGTCGTAACGTTGTCTGTACAAATACCAATAACAGATCGGATGACCAGAAAATTGAAATTGTAAAACTCGGTATGGCTGTTGTGTTGTCCGTTCAATTACCTGAGAAAGATCGGACAACAAATAAAATTGAAATTGTAAAACTCGGTATGGATGTAACGTTGTCCGTACAAATACTTAAGACAGATGGGACAACATGTAAAGTTGAAATTGTAAAACTCGGTATGATCGTTGTGTTGTCCGTACAAATACCCCAGACACATCGGACAACACGTAAAATTGAAATTGTAAAACTTGGTATGATCGTTACGTTGTCCGTACAAATACCTGAGACAGATTCGGACAACACGTAAAATTGAAATTGTAAAACCCGGTATGATCGTTACGTTGTCCGTACAAATACCTGAGACAGATTCGGACAACACGTAAAATTGAAATTGTAAACCTTAGTTTGATCGTTACGTTGTCTGTACAAATACCTAAGACTGTTGGACAACATAAAATTGAAATTGTAAAACCCGGTATGGTCGTTACGTTGTCCGTACAAATACTCTAGACAGATCGGACAACATCCGCGATTTTTGGAAACAAACTGTAATCACTAACTTGTATTTCTGTTGTTATTTATTATTACGTTTTATGTTGTAAAACTCGGTATGGTCGTTACGTTGTCCGTACAAATACCCCAGACAGATCGGACAACACGTAAAATTGAAATTGTAAAACTTAGTATGATCGTTACGTTGTCCGTACAAATACCTAAGACTGTTGGACAACATAAAATTGAAATTGTAAAACCCGGTATGGTCGTTACGTTGTCCGTACAAATACCTTAGACAGATCGGACAACATCCGCGATTTTTGGAAACAAACTGTAATCAATAACTTGTATTTCTGTTGTTATTTATTATTACGTTTTATGTTGTAAAATAAAGACTTTCCTGACAGCATCTGATTAGATGAGTTCTTGTCGTTTTTAGGAAAGGCGCAACGAGGGTTAAGAGTAAACCAGAACAAAACGTAACTTGGTTCAACCATTTTCAACAAAATGAAAAAAATAGATTCGGATAAAAAAAGTGGATTTAATAAAAAAAATTATTATATTTGCAAACAAGAACTACGCCAAAGTGCAAATATAACATAGGTGAGAAGTCCAGTAATTGAATCTAAAAGAACTGCGGTGTAAATATTGGCAAATATAGACATAGTATCAGTTCACTGCTGAATTTCAGTTATTTTGAGAGGAAGATATCTATTTGTAATGACAGGATTACCATCTTTTATGGAAATATTTGTTTTAGATTTATCATCAGGATCGTTGATTTTTTAAATTAGAATACCAAAATCAATATATCCATAAGTTATTATCCTAAATTTACTATTACTTTGCACATTTTGACGCAATTCATGCATTGTACTAGCTATTTGAAAATTAACATGCTCTGTATCACCTTTATTGTTGTTAAAAGGTCTTCCAATCGCCTGTAGGGGCTGGGTGCGCTGCAATACATTTCGGGTGCTTTCTCTCAATATAGCCTCGATATCTATGGGATTGTTGTTAGTAGTGTCGGCATCTTTTCCGTTCATGGTAGCATCAGGTTGGACGACATCTTGTTCTTCCTGCAAGATAAACAGGGCAATGACGAAGTATAACATCTGCCTCAGCAGGTCTAAGCTGCCTTCTTCTAGTGCGCACTCCAGACATTTCTTCTTTTGAAACTCATTAACAGAACAAAAACAAAAATTCAGAGAGAGAAAAACGAAAAATAAGGAATAGATGGTTATACACCGTGAAAAATATGACAACCGTAAATTATACATTTTTTTTTTGGTTGAAAAATAGTAAAAATAAAATGGTTGGGTAAGATTGTTATAAATGACTTATACATGAAAATCGTAAATTATACCTTGTTTGAAAAAAGAAAAGACTCGTTTCTATTTTTGAACATCAAATTCTGACATTAAAGAAAACTGTTGTAAAAATGTTGCTCACCCTTCCAGATCACACGGTCTCACTTCTTTGACGGAAGTTATGAAAGTTCACCTGTGAAACTAAATTGGCCTTTTTTTCTTTTGATTGTGATTTGGACATGGACTGATATGTTTTGGTTCTATTGTAATTTTATCATTAAAATGCTTGAATCATTTATTAAAAATCGTCTTTCGAACATCTATCTATAAAATCAGTCACATTATTGTCAACCATGACGTTTTAACATCTACAATCCATATATTACCAAACATTTCAATCATCAGAGACATGATTTGTAACAAACCGTAAAAATTTTAAACAATTTTAAGATGAAAAAAGTAAAACTAGTTGAACACAACTACTGTAAAACTATAGTTATATAATGCTTATTAAAGCTTTGAAGATAATTAATTGATTTTTAAGGACGTTATGTTATTTATCGTCCCAATAGCAATTTGTGTTAGGGCAAACTAGTGCATGTGTGACGTTAAGAGTGTGCATTTGGGATTAACTTATACAAAGAAGCATAAATGGCGACTCTTTAGGTTTAAGGTATTGGTAAAACAAGCATACTAATCCAATAGTCCATGACCAGGCGCTTTCAATCTTATATAGATGAGCATTATTTTCTGTAATTCGTAAGCGTTATCATAAACTTAAGGAGCGTGTATTGTCTTTTACTAGCAAGCGCTCATTGCGCCTCTTTAGTGTGCTGACTCAACAAGCATATTGCCACTGCGGTAGCTCAATTGGTAGAGTGCTCGCTTCGTAAGTGGATGGTCGTGGGTTCGAACCCCGGCCGGGTCTGACCCAAGACTTGAAAGTGGAGTGACTGTTCTTTCGTCAAGCACTCGGCATTACGAAATGAAAGTCACGGTTCTTTCTGATGGGAACTTAAAATAAACGAGGTCCCGTGTCATGGCAGCATGGCACGACAAAGAACCTGCTGTATAATGCCATCAGCGCAACGCACAGGCAAAATTTCTGCACTTTCGTCTATAGTTGGCGACGTCTCGATATAAGTGAAATTTCTTGACTGGGACGTTAAACACCATTACTCAACTCAACTCAACTGAACAAGCATATTACTCATAGTCCACGACCTCCCGCTTTCAAGACGGGCGCTGTCAGACAGATGGGCATTATTTTCTGTAATGTGTAAGCGTTATTGTAATAAATTATATCTAGTAACGTCTTCAAAAAATTCTTAAAACCTATCTGAGAACCTTAAAGTAGCGTGTATTTTGGATTACCTTGTATTAACAAGCACTCAGGGCTCCGCTTTAGTGTGCTGACTCAAAAAGCATATTACTCTTACAGTTCACGACCTCGCGCTTTCAAGGCGGGCGCTTTCAATCAGATAGATGTGCATTATTTTCTGTAATTTGTAAGCGTTATGATAATCAATTATATCCGGTAACATGCTAGTCTTCGAACATTCCTAGAATCAAAAAACCTTTAAGAACAACAATTTGCTTTAAAAATCCACAATTGTTTGCTTATCAACTCGTTCACTGCTTTTCATTGATTTTCAAAAATGATAGCATCTAAAAGAAAAGAATTTTTGTTCGAGAGAATTATATCTTGGCAATGAAAATAATGTCATTTGATAACCTGATAAACATAATCAATTTTAATTTTATTATTTAAACATTATAATCATGATATCTTTTAAAAACAAAATATCTTTTATTTTGCATGAAACAATGAATTAGTTTTTGTTTGTGAACTTTGATACCAACGCAAACTATAGTTAATAAAAATGATTAAATTTAATTTCATCATTAAAATGTTTGAAAGATGACAAAGGCCAATTACGTCACAAATTGTTTATCAATCGACACCTGTCTGTTAATTATCAAAGATGTTAGAATCTATTTAAATGACAATATACCTTTCATAGTTAAGAATGACTATTTGTATATTTGGACATTGACATTAAAGCAGATTTAAGTAAAATAACACATTTTGATAGTATTGTTTATTACAGACCAAAAACAGAATCAAAATTATATATATATATATATATATATATATATATATATATATATATATATATATATATATATATATATGTGTGTGAGTGTGTGTGTGTGTGTGTGTGTAATATTATAGACAACAGGCCTTATAATATTTTAATTAACTTGCAGAAAATTATTTTTCCGCAAGTCTGAACATTAAATGTTTATAAGTAAAAAAAATTCTTACTGTCTGCTGTTGTGTATGAGTCTACGGTGAAAAATTTAATAATAATTACATAAAATATTTATTTATACAATACCGGTTATCAAAAGCGTCAATCAAAGAAACAATATCTCAAGTTTTAAAGTATAAGTATTCCCCGGTCGAGGTTCGAACCCACGACCTCCTCCCCGTCTTCCTGTTTGTAGTTTATGATACTACCCTGAAATATAAATATCATTATTAATAACATTTATTTATATAATGTCGGTTATCAAAGTTTAAGGCTAAGTGATTATTTTTTTGGTTATAATGTTGTTTAACGTCGTGCCAACCATTCGCGACGAGAGCAATGCTAGTTATCACTACAAATTAATCATGGGTATCATTGCGTGGGAACGCAATAAACTATTTATTTCAATGTCCCTTCGCGGGCTCCGTACATGTGACAAAATCGTGTTATTATGAGTAAAGTTGCAAGTGTGTATTTTGGATTGCGATGTACGAGCAAGCACTCAGGGCGATTTTTAAGTGCTGACTCAACGAGTCAGGATTTGACTCAACGAGTCAGGTTAACACAGACAAGCATATAACTCCGCTACTCGATCATCGTGACAGCGGATAAACAAGCCAATCATCTGTCATCCGAAGTTAATGCTAAGCGTCAAGCAAAGAAGCAATATTTCACATTTTTGAGTATTCATATTCCCCGGCCAAGGTTCGAACCCACGACCTCCAGCTATAAAACGGGTATGTTAAGTCTTAGATATGTGAGCATTATTTTTAGTAATTTGTTAGCGTTATTGTAAACAATAAGATGTGTCATAAAGCTGGCCTTTCAAAAATTGTTTAAACCAATCGAAAAAATATTATTTTAAAAAAGTATGAAGAATTAAAAAAATATAGTAACAGTCTTTTAAGAATTTAAGATTTTGTTTTAAGTATGCATCGTTTTCAGCTTAACAACATTGATTTTCAAAGATCATCAAAGCTAATAAACCAGTATGTTTTGATTGCATGACAAAAGTGGCATTTATTGAAAACAATACGCCTTGTCTAAAGAAAAAATTCTCGTTTATTTAAGTCAACATTATATCATGACATTAAAAGACAAAGCAAAGTTTAGAAAATAACAAAAAATAATTATAATGTTATGAATAAAATGCTATCAGGCTGACAAACGCGACATTGGTCAAAGATTGTTTATCAATCGACATCTGTCTATAAAATCAGTCATATTATTGTCAACTTTGATGTTTGAAGCTATTTAATCTTACATCACTCATTTAATTATTGATATTTTTATACTGTACATCTCAATAAAAAACAGAAACCTAAGGCCACAATTAAAAATATCTTTGTTTCCCCTTGCCCTACCCTTACTTCTGTTATTGGGTAGGTAGGTAGGCTTTTTTTCCTCATAGTTTTCTTTTCTCGTTAGGAAACATTCTTCACATGTCACCTTGTGTGTTTACTAGTACATCTTCATCACTACGGCGTTTGTATCACTTTCAATTATAACTGTATAAGCGTCTTGACAACTAAGAAGGTTGGCGACTAAATCGGGAAAGGGAAAGAGAACGAACCGAAATCTATTAGCACAGAATCTCGAGAAAAAGAAAAAAAAAAAAAAAAAAAAAAAAAAAAAAAAAAAAAAAAACACACACACACACACACACACACACACACACACACACACACACAGAGAGAGAACATTTTTCAAAAAAATTACGGTCGGTCGCGCAAGGGGGAACAAACTATATTTTTCTTATTGCCTAATTTGTTGTTTTTTTTACAAACCGTAAAATTACAAACAAAAGATGAAAATAAAATTCTTATATCACAAGCCCTAAAATTTCTGAAGGAATTATTTTGTAACATCTTAATTTTATTGCTCATATTTTTATCGTTTTTATCATCATATGTTAACCATTAAATCCCAATTAAACTCATACTTGAATAATGACACCCATGAAAGAGTAGCTCAGTTGGTAGAGTACTGGCTCTGTAAATGCGAGGTCGTAGGTTTCCGACCGGGTCTGACCCAAGACTTGAAAGTGGGGAGTGACTGTTCTTCGCCAAAAACTTGGCATTAAGAAATGAAAGTCACGTTTTTTTTCGAATGGGAACTTTAAATAAACGAGAGGCACGATAAAAAACGCTGCTGTAGAATGCCATCAGCGCAACGCACAGGCAAAATTTCTACACTTTCACCTATAGCTGACAACGTCTCGATACAAGTGAAATATTCTTGACTGGGACGTTAAAAACCATTACTCAAATCAACACATACATGGTGAAAGTGATGTGAATCGAAATATTCCCTTTGGATATAAACCGGCATTCAAGTCTTTACTTTTAATTTACAATAAACTTTGTTCCTCCTATTTGAAAACTAACAATAACCCGAAAATCGTTTGTTAACATATGCTTGTGTTCACGTCAGTTTACAGCGTAAGCAAGTTTTTGAAATCAAAAAACTCTATTTCTGCAATATTGTGTCATTGCAAAGGTACATAACTCCTTTAGTCATAGACTGAAGTCCGTCATTGCTTAATTTTTAGAATTTTTAAGAACAAATTGCGTTTAAGAACCACGGCAAAATTCAAAATCATCGGTTGATTTGGTTAAAATAAAGGCCTTAGTTGGCATGAATTGATAGTAAAACAAATGATATATAATCTTCCGGAGCCATTCGTCTCAACTCTGGTTTATTGTGTGTTAAACTTGAGTTGAGTTGAGTTGAGTAATGTTGTTTAACGTCCCAGTCAGGAATATTTAACTTATATCGAGATGTCGCCAGCTATGGGCGAAAGTGCAGAAATTTTGCCAGTGTGTTGCGCTCATGGAATTATACGGCAGGGTTCTTTATATTCCCACGATTACCGTGGCACAGGACATCGTTTATTTTAATTTTCCATCCGAAAGAACCGTGACTTTCGTTTCGTAATGCCGAGTGCTTGGCAAAAGGATAGTCACTATCCACTTTCAAGTCTAGGGTCAGAACCGGTTGGGGGTTCGAGCACACGACCTTTCACTCACGGAGAGAGCAATTTACCGTCTAAGCTACCGCATTGGTATAACAAATTTGAATTGAACAACTAGTTTAATTGATCCTTATCGGAAACTATGCATAAATACTTTTGTTAGGATTTTACAGTTGTAGCTCTTTCTAAAATTTTTCAATTTTGCTGCCATCAATATTTTAGAAAAAAATTAGGTATTATGAGACAATGTTTTGTTTATTGCAACAATCCTAAATTAAACAATTTAAATTTGGCATTTGATATTAAATTTAAACCGTGTAATGTCTTTAAATTTAACATTGAAAAAAATCCCTAATTAGAGTTGTGTTTGCACACGTTTGAGTGAATGGGGCCATGTCGTTACCGGTTCTTTGTTTATATTGACGTTTAATTCTTTGTGTTATTATTAGACGTCTATCATATCGACTTTTCAAAACAATTTTGACATGTGCTTGTCCTTAGTTCAATTTCTGTAGGAAATATATTTGTATAAATCATGTAAATGTAACATTTACTTTGTATGATATGATATCCGGATTCTTGTGGAAAAAATACCTTTATAACTTAACAAAATTTTCCCAAGAATTATGAATATCCAAGTTGAATATCTAACTATCAGAAAAATAAATGTGAAACAATTATATATAATATTTAGTTAAGTAAAATTTACATTTATATAATAATAATAATAATGATGATGATGGTGATGATGATGATGATGATGATGATGATGATGGTGATGGTGATGATGGTGATGATGATGATGATGATGATGATGATGATGATAAAAAAATCTCATCTATGGTTTCATTGGTGATGTTAATCTACCGCGTCATAACAAAGCCTTCGATGTGACACGAAACTTAAAAGTGTCTTTTAACTCAAAGTAATTAGACTGACCTAGCGCAGAAGCATAAGGTCTTTAGTGCCATCAATGCTGAAAGACTTAATTATACTTTCTTACGTGCATACACTGGGGTAATTTTTACTTACACACTGCGTGTATCAAAACATGAGGTGAGTAACTCCCAAGTCACGATTCATCCACTTAAATAGAGAAAGTCAGTTCTAAGATGGATGAGGAAAAAGGAGTGCCCGGAAAATCCCATCGTTCTTCGGCAAGCAAACTGATAAATTTTTTCCAATATGATTTGCGAGGTTTAAACCTAGATAATGAACAGAACTCTGGTTCGTGAGCCCCCCTCCCGCTTTAGACCACTGTCACCAAGGTCCCTCTCTAAAGGGGGAAAGGAATCTTGTTTTAAAAATGATAAAACATGTATCCGTACATATTTGTTACAACCTGCAGTCGGTTATACTGAACATGTTTCATCTCATTAGTCATGATAATGTTTAATACGCACAGTTCATAAGAGGGATCAAAATGGTTGATGGACAAATTTTTTTACGGTTGCTTTGGAGATGACCATTAAGTCTGTAACTATGTACATGGTCATTTACTCGGTTACTAACGTCATGATTAACAACTCGAATAAATGATTCTTGCAAATCGTTTGAAGATTTTAATATACATGTTTTATGCAGTGGTGTATAGATAGACCCAAGCGATATCTACTAACCGCTGTGTGAATCGAATTTAATCAGAATTAGCTGCAATGTTGTGTAACGTCACTTAAACATCATTTCAGGTATTCGCGATAACAGCAAGGTTCTTAATTTCTGAGTGGAGTGGAGTGGAGTCGGGTGGAATGGAGTGGAGTAATGGAATTTTACGCCCCAGTCAAGATTCTTTCACTTATTTCGAGGCGGTCAGTTCTGGGATTGTGGAGGAAACCGGAGTGTCCGGAGAAAACCACCGACCTTTGGCAAGCGAACTGACAAACTTTCTCACACTAGGATCTGATTCGAACCCAGGCGGTGAGAGGCACTGTGATCCGTAAGCGCGTGCTTAAGACCACTCGGCAACCGAGGCCCCCACTTAATTTCTGAGATAATGTTTAAAAGTAAGTCCAAGTACTAGATTAAAGGGCGAGATGTAGGAATGAGTATAATGGTCTGTCTTGTACTGGCGAACACTAAGCACTAATGACGCTTTTTTTAAACCCTTCGTGGTAAGTGTCCCCGACCTCCCATGATGGACGCTCCTCAAATTAGATACCGAGACGTTCTAAATTTCACCAGGGGAAGGCACAAGTGTGTGAAAGCCAAAATCTTTAAGTTCTCTCTGGGCACACACGATTTTCCAACATCGTGTTATTAATCGCCTGTATAATAGTGAAATAATTCCGACTGGGCGTAAAACTCCATTCCGCATGACCACGGCGTAACGCTCTCTATCTCTTACTTCGCTTTCATGGGGAGTAAACTTTCTACTTCATTTCGCTTGACTGGGCATAAACTTTCTCTCTCTTTCACTTGTCGGGGAATAGAACTTTCTGACTCTATTTTAATAGAATGCGGAGTTGAGTTGAGTAATGGTGTTTAACGTCCCATCAAGAATATTTCACTTATATCGAGACGTCGCCAGCTTTAGGCGAAAGTGCGGAGATTTTGTCTGTGCGTTGCGCTGATGGCATTATACAGCAGAATTCTTTATCTTATAGATCTACAGTGACACGGGACCTCGTTTTTTTTAAGTATTTAATATTATTTATCTAAAAAAAAACGAAAAAATATTAATTTCAATATATGACACGTTTTAAACATTAAATTTTGAATTAGGGACTAAAAAGGTGGTATAAATTACATATTTTACTGTGTGACATTATCTGAACTGATTCAAATGATTGATCTCCGTGGTAACTGATTTTGGCAGGTAACATGTGCTTAACCTTGATTAAAAATTCTCGTTAAATGATAAACGGCGTAAAATGATGTAAATTGCATTTTACGGACTAGATGAGATTTTTTATATTTTTATCGAGGTGGTAAGTTCTTGGATGGCGGAGGAAACCGGGAGTAACCCCCCCACTAAAATATTTCCTAAATGCCAACTAAACCATGAGAACGACCAAATACAAGTGATAAACTAGAATGTATACTTACTCGCAAGTATATGTCTGCGTATCAACTCTCTAAAGTGGAGATTCAAAAAGCGGAGGATAATCCAAGAAAGAAAGAAATAAAGAACTCCCTGGAATTCCGTGGTTTTAACCGGATTTGTCCGAAGTCCTTCGGAATTCCGAAAAACAGTGAGATAGCGACCTCCCCATGGTTAATCCCTACCAGTTGACAAAATTTCAACCTGGTCCTGTAAGAAACGAAGGAGGAGATGCCTCTGAAACAGTCTGTCTTGAGTAACAACAAGATGTCTGCTGATACGCAGACATAATAAACGCTCATTGTAGCAATATTTCTGTTTCATCCTTTGTACAACGGATGTTTTAGCAGGAAATAAGGTATCTGGATCTGGTTTTACTAAAAATCTCTCTGTAACAATATATCACAAACATACCAGTCCATGTCCAAATCATAACCCCCCTCAAAAAAATAAAAATAAATAAATAAAGAAAAATAACAATAATAAATAAAAAAGAAAATAAATAAATAAAAATAAATAAATAAATAAGAAAAAACACCTTTAGCAGAAGAAATGACAAACATTCTTCACATTAGGATATGCCTGAGTGTGATTCGAAAACAAGGCAGTGAGAGTCACTGTGATCGGTAAGTACACCGATCACTTTCGATTACTCGGCCACCAAGGCCCCTATGAATATGTAAAGGTTTTGTTTAATTATTCGTTAAAAAAAAGCTATTTTAATTTCTAAATGAACGTATTTATGTACAACTGATTGTTTACTAAATGCTATGTTTTAGAACCTTTTAAGAAAGCAAGGACGTTTCCCCCAGTGCAAGTCGAAAGTCTGGGATTTTATAATCAGTAATGCCGAATTGTGTTTAAAAAGTGGTATGTTTTTTTTTTTCGCATTTTCTTACAGCACTTTACTTCTGTGTCTGTCGCACAGGAAAATTGTCTGGAATTGTATAATTAATGGTCCCAATATGTGTAAAAAAGTGGTATGGTTTGGGGTATTTTTTGTTACTTCACATAACTCTGTCCGTTAAAAATCGGGATATTTTAAAATCAGTGAGTCCCTCCTGGTAAAAAGTGTAACAGCACGTTAAAAGTAAGAGAACTTTATATTATAAATCATGATCCCGATATGTGTTAAACGTGGTATGTGTGGTTTTTTTTTTTTTTTTTTTTTTTTTTGAGGGGGGGGGGGGGGTGTTTTTTTTATAGCTGTTGCCGTCCAAAATCGGGATATGTTTTCAATCAGTGATTCCAATTACTTTTTTTTATCATTGATTGGTATTGTTTTGTGTTCTTGGTTGTGATTACTGTTACCAAGTACAAACTATTTAGTGACGAATTTCCACCTTTTATTGTAAAATTAATCTTACACGATTTCAGAAATTTAATGACAAAAATGCGACAGTTTACATCAGTTTTTTTGTTCCTTATGACAATGTTTTTATTATTATTTTTTTAACCACAAACCACAAATATATTAAAAAAAACATTACACATATAAAAAATATTTTGAAAAACAAAATGTTTAATTTGATTTTATTTTTCATACTTTTATAGCCATTATATTTCGAAAAAACATGTCATTTTGAATATGATTACATAAAATATTTAATAAAAAAACAATTGAGAATCATGTCAAACTATTTGAGTTTGAAATCAAGGAAGTGACTTTAATCAAGTAAAGTGATGGCTCGTACAATCTAAAATGTCACTGCAAACAAGGCACGTTTATTTATTCAAGACCACCTAAACCATAATTAATTACGATAATTATAAATGCACTAGTGTTATTAATTAATTAATTATACTCATTACCATTAATAAAAAATATGCTGTTATTGTTGTTGTTTTTAAAATGTTTTTTAACATCGCATCAACAATTTTTCAGATTTCGACAGAGGTAACTTTATTATTTTAAGGAATAATATTAGAACAAGTGCGCATGTACGTGAAATTTGCTAGTGCGTGTAGTAGACTTCAGGGAATCGGTACATATTATTTTGCATAAACGGTTTATTAACACATCTCAGTGTGAATCTGAGATCTCCAACTCAACGAGATTTTGCTGTTTATAACACTAAGAAGCTCTACTACAGAACGTTGCACCAATACTCTAGCTCGCTTCGTATGTGAGAAGTCACTGACCAGGACTTGAAAATTGATAGTGACTGTTCTTTAGCAAAGAAACTCGGCTTCAAGAAAGGAAAGCCGCATGGTCCTGTGGAAAAGACCTTAAATGCCGATGCCCCGTGTCACGTGACACGCTAAAGAACCATCTTTGCACATAGCCTAAACGCAATGTAATGGTCAAAATATATGTCACTTCGCCTATAGCTGGTAACATCTCGATGTTAGTGAAATATTTTTCACTGGGACGTAAAACCCCATTAAATCAATCAAACCAATACATTACGTTACGAATCCCCCTGCAATAATCCGACCAGTATTAATTTCCCCTCAATCGAGGTTTTTCGCGCAACAATCACTTTGAAAAAAAAATTGTTTTACTAAACAATATTGTCTTAACATTTGATTTGCAATGATTTATCAGAAAAAATAACCCGGAAGTACCAAGATGTACGCTTTCTTGAATAATCTGCTGAACGCATGCATCTTCATTTGTTGTAACGCTCAGTTGAATTTTAACTGAGGAATACGATATTTTTACATTTCATGAAGGAAGCTCAGTGTTCGATTCGATTCAATTTTGGCTAAGTATTTAACATAAACCATACCAAGACAGACCATATTTTCACCGAGTATAATAATATCAGCATTTTGTGAATACCAAAATATTAAATTCGCTTTTTTAACATAAAATTCATAGAACATAAAAAAATTATGTATAAAAAACTGACAAATTCCATCACCAAACATAATAATTGAAATACAAGAAACTAGTTTTACATGATATTTAAGGAAATGCTATCATAACTGAAATTTAAAAAAAAATCCAATAAAAGTCAAAATTATTTTTGTCCTAAGAATTAATTTTTTTAAAAACGTTTTGCAAAGTCATTTGCTGATGTACATATTATTTCCAAAACTCTTACACCCATTATGCAATAAGTATTATTTATTATTACTTTTAAAAATGTCATTTTTTATCTTTTCAAAATGATTTTGGGACATTCATTTGTTCAAACATGCAGACTAGGAATATTTTCATTACAGTTTCTAAAATAAAAAATGATTGGTCCACCATTCACACTTATAAGCAACAAAACAAGTAACAAGTTCAATCATAAATCAATATGCGGCTTTTAATTGTGTTTCTATTGGTAACGAATCATACACAAATATACCAGTCCATGTTAAAAATCCCCCCCCCCCCCCAAAAAAAATAATAATAAAGTAAAAAATAAAATAAAATAAAATAAAATAAAATAAATAAAAAAGAATAAAAAGTGAAAAATAAAAAATTATAAAAAATAAAAAAATATGAAAACTTGCAAATTAGGTTAAACACTTTATCCTACACCAGAAAAGTGAAGCCGGGTGCTCCGGAAGAGTAAGAAACTCCTGTCTAGCCAGCATCTACATCCACCACGTAAGAAATCAAAATTAAAATGAAATAAACATTTAAATTTTTGACTTCATCAACGATTTTGTGATATTGACTATAAAACGATTTTTAATGTCCTGATAAGTCTTTTCTTGCAATATTCCCGAGTCAAATATTGTGAAGCTTGTGTCGATGTATAAAATTGTATACTTGTATACAGTCCCCGTAGTGGGAACAAGTTTTACCATACCATATTAACTTCAAAATTGAGAGAAGCAGAAATAAACATTACATGTATTTTTAAGTGTATTGCAATATTCCAGAGTCAATTTTTTTAAGGAATTTGCGTCGTTGTATAAAATTGCATATAAAGTCTCCGTAGTGAGAACAAGTTTTACCATACTATATTAATCGTGAAACTGAGAGAAAAACAAAAGAAATTATTTTTCAATACTATTGCAATATTCAAGAGTCAAGTTTTACAAGAAATTTGCGTTGTTGTATGAAATTGTATACTTGTATACAGTCCCCGTAGAGGGAACAAACTCTATCATTCCATATTAACTGTGAAATTGAGATAAAAACAATAAACATTATTTTCAAGTCTATTGCAATTTTTTATAAGGAACTTGCGTCGTTGTATAAAAAAGTATACTTGTGTATAAAGTTCCCGTATATGAGTTGATTGAGTAATGGTGTTTAACGTCCCAGTTAAGAATATTTCACTTATATCGAAACGTCGCCAGCTATAGGCGAAAGTGCAGACATTGTGCCTGCGCGTTGCGCTGATGGCATTATACAGCCGGGTTCTTTATCGTGCCATGGGACCTTGTTTATTTTAAGTTCCAATTCGAAAGAACCGTGACTTTCATTTCGTAATGCCGAGTGCACGTGCTTGGCGAAAGAACAGTCACTACCCACTTTCAAGTCTTTGGTCAGACCCGGCCAGGGTTCGAACCCACGACCTTCCACTTACAGAGCGAGCACTCTACTAAATGATCTACGGCAGTGGTTTCCCGTATATGGATTCAGCCTTGATCACACTATATTAACTGTGAAATTGAGAGAAACACAAAGACTTTTTTTTTCAAGTCTATTGTTTTTTTTAAACCTTACTTGTCAATTCACGTCATGCTGTGATGTGACACAATTCTCGTGTATATTAACCTTCATAAGAGTTGTCACTTACATTATTACTGATGACATATATATATCAATTTTTTAATTATGAATAATAATTAGATATGGTGTCACCATATATATAATAAAAATGCAATCTTTATTTCAAAACTTCCTTTCAACAAGAACTTATTGAGACAATCATGGCTCTGAAAGCCGAGTGTCCTGCCTGGATCTTTAAATACTTAATAATTTTATATGCAGTTTCACTCGGCTACGCTCAAGTAAGTAAAACGTGTTTTTTTTCAAGTTTTTCTTTTTTCGTGGTTTAAGGGGTTTTTTAATTATGAATTGACATTTTAATTTTTTTCTTGAATTTGATAGGGTAACTACCCTCGACAAGGGTCATGTTCGAATTCACTGTGAAATAAAATGTCGTCCGTTTGTATATCAGTTAACAACCTGACGATGTTTATTATCATTATTATAATTATTATTGTTGATGTTGTTGTTGTTGTTGATGTTGCTATTCTTCTTCTTATTTTATAATTATTATTATTGTTGTTGTTGTTATTATTATTATTGTTATTATTATTATTATTATTATTATTATTATTATTATTATTATTATTATAATTATTATTATTATCTTTATTATTATATCATCAAACCAGAGACTACAAACGGACTATTTACCCAAAGCTTTGGTTCTTTATTTTCAAAAGTTAAAAAAAAAACATTCTAAATGTAGAAATTATGTCATCTTAAAAAATCAAGATAAGTTTCCTTACGTCATATTGGTGATGTATTCTGGAAGAGAATGTCAGTTCATTGTTGTTAAAATAAAACTTATTTTTACTTTAAAAAGTGCGTATTTTTAAACAAAAAGTTGTAAAAAGTTTGATGATTGGGACCCTCTAATAATACTAGAACCAATCCATCTAATGTTCACTTCACTCGCTGTTCAAATGTATGAGTTTTTTTTTAATTGTTGGCACATTACGTTTTTTCGACTTTTTTTTGAAAGTAAGTCTTGTTTCTTAGTATACTAAGCTCGTAATAGTTTTTGATATTACCAAACCAATATTGAACCATGACCTTATTAATTTCCTAAAAAAAATTATGGGATTCACATGCCGCTTTAACTAACAAAGAAAAGTATAGTCGTGTTTTCTTACAATACTAAGTTCGTGATAGCTTTGAATATCACTAAACCAATATTGAACTATCACCTTTTTAATTTCCTGAAAATTATAGGATTCACGTGTCGTTTTAACTAACAAAGAAAAGTAGTCTTTTTAAATACTGCACTATGTTCGTGATAGCTTTGGATATTACCACACAAATACTAACCATGACCTTTTTAATTTCCTGAAAATTATAGGATTCACATGCCGCTTTAACTAACAAAGAGAAGTATAGTCTTGTTTCTTACTATACTAAGCTCGTGATACTTTTGAATATCACCAAACCAATATTGAACCATGACCTTTTTTATTTCCTGGAAATAATTGGGTTCACGTGTCGTTTTAACTAATGCGGAAATGAAATATGACTTAAAAAGTAATAAATTAGTTAACAAATGTAGGTTTCTGGGCTAAAATCAATCATTCCGTTATTGTAAAAATTGATTTATTTTTTGAAAGAGCAAAGTTTGAGCAAGGGTTTAAGTTAAAGGTTGAATACGTTTTTTATCTAGAACCTAACTGTTATGTGCTACTTTTGAATTTTTATGAAATAATACAATTCAAAAGTAGCGCATGACATAACTAATTACTGTTTAACATTTGACTAAACTTTCTGTCGTCGATGAAAACTTTCGCGGCAATAATGTCTTGTTTATTCTTCTGTAAAATATCTCTAAGGCCGTTAAATGGTTTTTTTTAGTACTCATCGATTTAAGAAATTTTAAGAAAGTAGAATGACTTTATTAATGTTTGACTGACAACAATCATAGGAAATAATGAAAAGAAAATGATTGGTATCTAAAGTTTGATTGGAGACGTTCATTCAAAGAAGATGTAGAGATTTGTAATAAGTTAGTTAAAAAAATCCTCCTAAGATTTAGTATCTAATACATTGTGAAACATTATTATCATTATTTTCGTGTGTATTTCAAGTTGCTGTTTTTGTGTTACGTCTCCGCAGTTACCCTGAATTTGTTGCGTCTCTCTAGTTACTCTGAATTGTTGTTACGTCTCCCTAGTTACTTTGAATTATTGTTGCGTCTCCCTAATCACTCCGAGTTGCTGCGTCTCCCTAGTTACTCTGAATTGTTGTTGCGTCTCCCTAATCACTCCAAGTTGTTGTTGCGTCTCTCTAGTTACTCTGAATTGTTGTTGTGTCTCCCTAGTTTCTCTAAATTGTTTTTGCGTCTCCCTAGTTACTCTGAATTGTTGTTGCGCCTCTCTAGTTACTCTAAATTGTTGTTGCGTCTTCTTAGTTACTCTGAATTGTTGTTGCTTCTCCCAAATGGATCCGAGTGTTGTTGCGTCTCCCTAGTTACTCTGAATTGTTGTTGAATCTTCCAAATCACTGCGAGTTGTTGTTGCGTCTCCCTAGTCACTCTGATTCAATATGTTATAATTTTTTTGCGTCTCCTGACGTCATATGGTCATAATTAAAATATCTTTTTCATTGTTCTTGAGAAAGATATTTTTTTACCTAACATAATCATTTTTCGTTTTGTCCTGATTGGCCTTTTCATCATTTGTTTGTAATGTTACGAATTTTTGGTTGCAATTGTTACTGCCAAGCACTTGCTTTTGCCAAGTATTTCACCTCTTATTACCATTGTATATAGATCAAGTGTAAAAAGAGGTTTTCTAGATTAAGGTTTTTAAAGAGTCTATGTCTGAAGCGAATTAAAACTAAACTAACTAACTAACTAAATAACTAAATAAATAAATAAATAAATAAATAATAACGTTTTTTCTGTATCTTTAGTATAAGCTCAATACAAATTTAATTAGAATAAAAAAGACATAATTTTAACATAAAATATTTTAAATTAAAAACCTTACTATATTTTAAAAAAACTTTTGTTTAAAATGTTAAGTACCAAATGATGTTCTGTCATCATCTCATTAAAGACAAAGAGAATGTGATATTGATGACGTTAAATTGAAGTTTTTACAAATGTTTTATATAGGTATGAATAAATTAATAATTAATTATGAAATGATTAATTATCAGCATAAATATGGAGTTACATAAAAGACATACTTTTACTGTGAATTTAATACCTTATGAATGTTCTAGATATCACACACACACATACACACACACACACACACACACACACACACACACACACACACACACTCCGGAAAATGTCCAAATCGCAATCCCCAAAGCAAAGTAAAAACTTCGTAAACATGCTTATTAGGTGAAATTCTCTAATATAAGAGAGGCCGAGTGCTCCGGAGGTGTTAACACCATCTGTCTAACTAGCTTCACCTGACAGTACACCTGAAAACAATTTTGAGAATAGAAGGAAGATGTAACTTTTGGACATCAAATACATATATTACCTCGCGTGTTTAATTTTGTACCAAATGATATTAAAATGTTTATTTTTACTGAAATAAAACTAATATTTCTGTTTTTATGTAATTAATCATGATAGGTCATGACATTATTCATTATAAACTGACACCGATAAATCACCTTCAATGTGCAATAGAATACTGTTGTGTCTTAAGATAACGTACGGTGGATCGAGGTTTGAAGTTTCAAATTAACTTATTCGATTATTCGAACCCCCTGATTATTCGAACCTAAAATGAAGACCCTTCAATCGAAGTTTGTATATCCAGGATTAGTTTGGATACATACTTCATACTTATCAACAATATTGATGATGGTTATCAAATTTTAGGGGCTTTGATTAGCTTATGTTTTTCAAGAGAACGTAATCTATAAATCTGTATATGGGGTTGAAAAATATTTGAAAGATCTCACCTGTTGGTTTAAAGAGGTCATGGATAAACTCTTGATTCATATAAATCAAGCAACAAATCAGTGAGCAATTGTGACAATTTGTGCCCTTTGGTATACCGATTGTTTGATAATTATATTGCAATCATGACAAATATGTTGTCTATCAAAACCTTAACATTTTGTTGATGGCATCTTCAGTATTTCTTTTTTGCAATCTGTATGATGATTGCAAAAATAAGCAGAATTTCTAACGAACACTAGATATTTATACCTTTGCTTGCTTACCATTTTTGTAAAAGAATGATTCTTTAAATTTAGAATGAGCGATAGTGGTGTAAAATGATGAAAAATCAACTAAAGAATATAAATTTATACATTTTAAAGGTCATTAAAAGTAATAAACAAAATATTTTAGTAATTCTTTAGAATTTTAGTTTGGTCCATGCCAAATTCTTCAGTAGACTTCTTCGTAAAAAAACTAAAAATCATTTTTGACGACTGCCAAAGTGTGTGTTAGAAATGTTGATGATGATGTAGTAGTTTATTTATAGGAATCTCTTATATAACTCTCCTTGGATTTTTGTGAAGTTTTTTGAATATATAACATAGATGCCATTTTAATTTTTATGTGCTATGTGTGCACATTTCGGAAAATCATTCATCATCATTGACACTAGTGAGCGAAAAGTTTGATAGATAAAAACTTAAGCTAAACATTTGAAACTAAGGTCTGTTCCCTCGTGCAAAGCATTCCTTAGCTATTTGGATTCGTATCATTTTGGAACTTTAAATTCATTATTTTTCAGCAGGTTGGCTTATGTTTTTTATCTATCAAACTTTTCGGCCCTTAGTGTCACTGATGAGGAATGATTTTCCGACATGTGCACATATGGCACATCAAAATTTAGCAGGTATTTGTTATATATATATATATATATATATATATATATATATATATATATATATATATATATTATATATATATATATATATATTATATATGACTTTGAGGATTGCTGAAAGAAACCCTGAGCACTAAAGAAAGTTAAGAACTCAAAGACTCTTTAAGTTTGACATTCTTGATTTTATGAAGGACCTAACTTTCAGATAAGGCATCAAGCTCAACGTATTCTAAATAAGCCAAACGTCTAGCTTACTATCAACAGATGCGATAATAATTCTAAAGTTTTGTTTCCAAGTAAAAGAGTGAGCCCCCCCCCCCCAGTGTATAAGACATTTTGAAAGTAGACATCGTCTTATATATAATACAAAAACAACGCCATCATCATCATCATCATCATCATCATCATCAAATAAGTTAGATTTTCGGGACCATCTTTTTTCATGACTCCAGTAACAGACATTATCTTGCAAATATCTTACCATAATCATCGTAGTGTCAGGGGACGATGTATTTAAACGTTTGCATCGATATTCCGGATATATATAACTGTGTGTAATATAGGCACTGCCTATTGACGAACGTAGTGGCAGAAGATTGTATCTGGTATAACTGATGGGCAAGACATTGGGACATGGGCGCGAGTTAAAAATTTTCAAATAACCTGATAACACAATGACATGTCACTCGTGTTTATTAGATTATCAGCCTTTTCTTTTTCATGTTAAGTCGAAAGTTCTTCCTTTAATAACGACGGATTTGCTCGGCTTAATGATCTTGTTACCAAGGATATGTAACAGCGCAAAAATTTCAATTTTTTAAAAGTGATAACAAAGTACCATGTTTATAACAAATTCTATAATATATTATATTTATTATTTTTAGATTTTAATTTTTGATAAATGGAGATCAATTCAAGTCAGACTTTCATCTACAATAATATCAATTATGTAATTTTTATGTTCAGTACTTGTAATTTATCTTTCTATCTTTTCTTTCTTTTGGAATTATTTCATTCAGCCTTAATAAAGTCACAAATTAAACAATACGTAAATGGACTAATCACACCTTAATCTTTATCCATGGATTATCCCAGGAATGTGTAAACAAGTGAGATGTGTCACAGACTCAAAAGTGTTGACAATGATTAGCCAAACGGACATTAACTGCAATTAAGCTACTTTTTTTAAATTACGCATTATGTACATTCTGATGTCGTAGTGCTTTTAACGTTTTAGTATTTTTAATCTTCAGTTTGGATGTGGCCTTCGAACTGACCAGGTCGCACGACCAACTATGAAATAAAGTGTAAAGATAGTAAATTCAAGTTTCAAATTCTTATTTTATAATTTTAATCTAAATTGCATGTAAACTACACGTTTACATCTGGTGGAGAATCCGGATAAAATCCTGCGTACGCTCTATCTACAAACTCATCAATAACCTGTAATTTTTTTTTCTACAAAATGACTAAAAAGTATGAATAGACATTTTGGAACTCGCTGGGACTATTTTCACAACCAAAGAATATGCTATAGATGTGGAATATGTTGCTTTCCGGAACACTTCCTACAATGTAGAGCAAAAACGTCGTATTGTTATTCTTGTGGACTTCTTGGACATTATTACAGATGTTGCAGAAATGCACAGCCCCAGAGCACATGGAAACCACCACGGATACGATCATATGGACACAAATTAAAACGCCAAAAGCGAAAGTCGCAAAAGCAGAAGGAACGAGACCGCATAAGATATTCAAACTTTATAAATCAAAAGAGATGTGTTGTCGAATTGCCATTTTCATCTTTGTCTGACGATGCATTCGTCGGAGTTTTGGATGTCGTTCCATTAAACCCAGTTCATAAACTAGAAGAGAAACTGCGGTCAGCAATTAAACATATAATAGGACTACACAATGAAATTGGCAAATGTATATCGACCGGTTTCCGGAACCAAAACACCATTAGGGAACTCCGGGATTCACTGTCTGTTCAGGAAAAGTCCGAAAAACAAGCTACACAAATTGCTGAACTAGAAAGAAAAACAAATTTAGAAGAAAGCAAACATAATGGTCAATTCAAAGCTAAGAAATTCGAATTTCGGAATAATGTACATGGTCCACGTACAACATCATCACGAGGAAGGAGAAATAACGCAAACTGGAATTCATCTAGGACACAACACGGAATACTACCAACTTCGTTTCCATTTCAACAACTACATCGCAATTAATTTGGAATTTTCAATATTATAATGTGTTGGAATGCTTTATTGTGTATGTTCTGGGGACAGAACTTTTTCAGGACGGAAGGTACTTGTAACAGCGCAAAAATTTCTATTTTTTAAAAGTGATAACAAAGTACCATGTTTATAACAAATTCTATAATATATTATATTTATTATTTTTAGATTTTAATTTTTGATAAATGGAGATCAATTCAAGTCAGACTTTCATCTACAATAATATCAATTATGTAATTTTTATGTTCAGTACTTGTAATTTATCTTTCTATCTTTTCTTTCTTTTGGAATTATTTCATTCAGCCTTAATAAAGTCACAAATTAAACGATACGTAAATGGACTAATCACACCTTAATCTTTATCCATGGATTATCCCAGGAATGTGTAAACAAGTGAGATGTGTCACAGACTCAAAAGTGTTGACAATGATTAGCCAAACGGACATTAACTGCAATTAAGCTACTTTTTTAAATTACGCATTATGTACATTCTGATGTCGTAGTGCTTTTAACGTTTAGGTATTTTTAATCTTCAGTTTGGATGTGGCCTTGGAACTGACCAGGTCGCACGACCAACTATGAAATAAAGTGTAAAGATAGTAAATTCAAGTTTCAAATTCTTATTTTATAATTTTAATCTAAATTGCATGTAAACTACACGTTTACAGATACTTGATAACGCTCTACTGGAGATCGAATTATTTTTCAAATTACGAGGAAAGTATATGCTGTAAATACATTTATGTAGAACTTTCGACTTATTTTGTTTATTGTTTCCACAACTAACAGTCTTATTGACGAAATAAAGATTTTGATTTTGTTTAACGCGTAATGGAGACGAGATAATAGGAGATTTTATTCTACTTCCGTATTGTCCTATGGGGAGAATATTCCATGAACTTCCGGTATTCAAAAGAAATGAATGGATGGTCTACTGGTTGAACACATGATTTCCATATATCACATACGCGTTATCTATAGAACGAACTTCGTTTCGTCGCCGCGACTCACTACGTTCGTTATTATTCTTATCGGTAACGAAAACAACTCAAAAAAGATTTCCGCTTGTATGAAAACGAAAAACAATTTTAGTCTTTCCGGCCAGAATTTTTTCATTCCATTTTTTTTTCTTTTTAAAGATAAGGCCATATTGATTTGGATTGTAAATATGAATAATAATGTGAAAGTAGACCAATAAAGATGATTAAAGTACAAACAATTAACACAATTATGAGGATATGTCAATCATATATAGTGGCGCCGACTAATTGGAATAAAGTTATATCCCAAAAATTCTGACAGTTATTTATGCAGATGTGAAACCGTCTGGTTACAATAACTTATGTGTTTTATTTGATGTTTATATCAACCTTAGTTTGAAATTTATAGTTCATTCTAAGAAACCATAATAAAAAAAACTAAATTCAGAATATATATTACAAAGTATGGTGAGTTCACCCTAGACATCGCTGGTTGTCTAAATTAAAAAAAAAAAACCGGTTTACGGATCGAATGCCTGTTGATGTTATTTTCGGGTTGATTGGCTATTTAGAAATTAAAAGCTGCGTAGATATTGAAGATTTTTGACAGGGGTAGGGATCGTAAAATTTAATTTTAAATAGTGAATCCACAAAGTTTCAATAAATTTTTCGTTTAAAAAAATTAAGAGTGTAGAAATGTTATTTAAATGTTTCATACATCATCAACATCATCATAATCATCATCATTATCATCATCACCATCATCATCATCATCGTCGTCGTCGTCGTCGTCATTATCCTCCTTCTCAGCATCATCATCATGATAGGCCTCTTCGTCATCATCATCATCATCATCATCATCATCATCATCATCATCATCATCATCATCATCATCATCATCATCATAATGACACTATATGCAAATTCAAATGATATAATGATTACGTGAAAATAAGTACTACACGGTACTTAATAAATTAAAAAACTAGTAAATCGTTCTCACGAACAAAACGGAGAAACATAAAAATTGACAATAATTAAACAAAAAAAATTATAATTGACAAAAAAATATATATTCTTAGGTATTTATAAAAAGATAATATGCTTATTCATGGCATATATATCTCTATCTTAATCGTCACACTAAGTCACGAGGAATAAATGTTTCGATAATAAATATACAATATAAGTATGTTAATTCAAAATGAAAATTATAATATTAAGGGTGCATTTTCGAAAAATGTTATAAAATTATTATTATTATTTTAATTTATTTATTTATTTTTTTTTTAAAAAAAAAAAAAAAAAAGATTGCAACATAATAGTACGAAACAATTTTAGAAGTTTGTTACCTAAAACATGATATTAGAGTCTCATATACGTGATAAAATACAATCATTAATAATCGAAAAAGCAACAGAACAACACAATACCGTTTAAAAATTCTATTTTTCTTTATTAATTAATTAATTAATTCTTTTTATATTTTTTTCAATTTTTTGTTGGTTTTATAAACAAATTAGAGATAACTAACATTTAAGAAAAGTTCTCATTGCTATTAGAATTTTTTCTTTTAAAAATTATTTTACTGATCCTCAATTAAAAATGAAAAATAAACTGAAAACCCATTGACTTTTTTTTCTAATATTTTTTAATATAGAGCTAAGTAAGTTTTCTCACTTTCGCCTTAAGTGCAGACTAGTGCACAGAAAACCATATTATAAACTCATACATGAAATTAATTTATGATTATTCCATAAAGCTTAACACACTTTATGCCGTCGTGAATAGCTGAAAAATGCTAATGGGAAGTCAAGCAGCATTACAACCCACTCACTTATCATACTGTTCCACAAGATGAACATCTCCAATTAAACCGGAGATTGCAAACTTTAATTTTAATTTTACATTATTAGCTATGAATCTGACCCATGATTTTTTTTTTCAAACAGACTTTCTGTGTATTTTATTTTTGATATTTCCCACATGTAACGATATGCTGTCTAAATGCATTAATTAAATCATATTCAGGTAATCATTGTTACATTAATAATCAATTATCAACAAAAATCTTGCTAAATGTAAAAATAAATGTGCAATATCATCTTATTAATTGAACTTATATAGTAATGACATGGAGACGATGACATTTATATTTATGATAAATAACTTTTTGATTTTTTCTTTTTTGCATAAACTATTATAAATTTTTACTTTTTGTTATTCTGTTGTTCTATTGTTCTTGCTTTGTCATATTTTTTTTTTTTTTTTTTTTTTTTTTTTTTTTTACTTTAACTTTTCGAAATTTTGCTTACAAATAGAAAGACCTGCTAAGTCTTATTCAAAATCGTTGTCTGTTTAAAATCCAGAGTATGATTGCATTATGTGCTCAATGACCTCAGAGAACATACGTTCTTGCCGGTTATATCTATATCTTAATAGCACAATATAATATAATATAATGTAATGTAATCTAATCTAATCTAACCCAATAGAATACGATAGAATAGAAAAGGATGGAATATAATATAATATAATATGATATAATATAATATAATATAATATAATATAATATAATATAATATAATATAATATAATATAATAAATATAATATAATATAATATAATATAATATAATATAATATAATATAATATAATATAATATAATATAATATAATATAATAATGATATGATATGATATGATATGATATGATATGATATGATATGATATAATATAATATAATATAATATAATATAATATAATATAATATAATATAATATAATATAATATAATATAATATAATATAATATAATATAACATAACATAACATAACATAACATAACATAACTATAAATATGTAATTACAGAATCTATTTGCAAGTATTATATACATCTATTATAATACAACCATATATGTCAAAACATCAAAACAACACGCACATTAATTTAGATGTTTCTCTTTCTTTAATTTCAGCAACGAATAATATCAACAAGGGGACTAACACTAGCAGCCAATCCAAACCGAAGACTTGTCTCATCCAGAGCTGTACCACTTAACAGAATACAAATAAGAGGCCGTGGAACAAACCTGGCGAGTGTTGTTAATAACAACATTAATTCTAGGAATAGTAATATACAACAATCCGTTCTTATAGCGAATACTGCCAATGTTGGGAGCCTTCGTAATACAGGTTCCAGTGGAAGAAGAACCACGGGGTTAAGTGGTAGAACTAGAAATGTGGCCAGAACTGGTAATATAGGAATTAATGCTTTAAGTCAGCTTAATTTACCAAATTTAAGATTAGCTGCAAACAATAGACGAGCAACGCTACAACTTAACCAGCAAGGAAATAATAGACTTATAGCTCGAAATAGAGCATTAGCACAACAATTTGTGACTTTAAGACAAAACCAAAGATTAGCTTCTGCATCCGGGCTTGTTAATAATGGTTCAAATAGAAGAACAATTCACACAAATGTCAATTTAGCGTTGCTAGATTCGTTATTGAAAAATCCTTTGCGAATTGCCGGAACAGGAAGTAGACGTTCCGGAAAGAACGTACCGGAAGCTACATTACTTCCTCGAAGATCAAGCAGCAGGAGAAACACTATTAGAGCATCCCCTAGTTCAGGATCACATAATGTCAATATAGCAACAAACACAAACAAGAATGTAGCTTCTAACAATAGAAATATAAAACAGACTATAGTTTTTGCTGGTACCGCTAATATTATGTCACCAATAGGAACGCAGCATAACGGAGTAGGAACCAACCCAACAATAAACTCTTCAAAACCAGTGAAAGTGGGTACACTAAAGCTGAGAGCCGAAATCGAAAAGAACAGTAGTGGCAATACTGGACAAGGAAACGGGAATCAACAACACAGAGGTCATCAAAATACAATTACCTCTCAAGGTAGTCATGGATTTGGAGAAATAGGAAATGTACATGGTCACCATGGTAATAACAATGACCAGTCGACATTAAACGGATCATTTAACAATAATCTTATCAATATCAACGTGGGAAACAATGGATTTAACGGAAACAATAACCATAATTCTCAGACGGAGGCAATTAACTCTCACAACTCCCCAATCTTCCAGAGCCAACAGGAACTCAACCAACATCAACATTTACAACAGAGTTTAAATGTAGCAGACCATAACGCACTGCAAACTGGTCAGGCGTCTATACAAGGACAAACATCTTTAAATGGCAACAGCCAACAACCATCGTTACATCTGGATACCCAGCAGCACCAGCATCAATCTCAACTCCACCAGCAACAACATTCATCACATGGTCAACAGCAATCACAAGTTCTTCATTCATCACAAATGGGTCACCAAAGTAACAGTCAAGGACATCAGGTCCAATCCAATTCACAACTAGGACATCAGACAACGCAGCAACGGCAACAACAGCAGAGTCATCAGACACAACAAAATTCACAACCAACACATCATCAACAGCAACAACAACAACAACAACAAAGTCATCAAACTCAACCAAATTCACAACTAGCACATCAGCAGCAGCAGCAACAAGAAGGACATCATCATCAACAGCAGCAACAACAACAACTCTTTAGCCATCAAACTCAAACGAATTCAATACAAGGCCCCCAACATCAACAGCAGCAAAATCATCAGAATCAACCAAAATTAAAACATCAACAACAACATCAACAGCCTAACCCTCAGATTAAACCTCATTCACAAATAGATCATACAGAAAATCCTCAACAACAGCAACAACAGGCACTTCAAAGTGGGCAACATTTAAATTCGCAGCATCATCAACAGTCTTTGCAACATGGAATTCATATAAATAACCAACAGAAACAACAACACTCGCCTCAACCATTCCAAGGAGACCAACATGGTCAACAGACGCAACAACAAGGGCATTTGCAACAAACGTCTGGTAACAAAAAACCTCAACAGTCCGCGTCAAAGGTAATTGACCAACCAAACAATGCTAAAACCAGTGTTACTGGATCAACATTGCAACATGGAACATTTAATAACAATGTAAACACTTTTAATGTTGGAAATAAAGGTCTAAATAGAAACACAAACATAAATATACAGATTTCAAATATCGGAGTAGGTCATCAAATATCCGGTCATCAATCTATTGGACAGTTTTTGCAAGGACAGACCTCCACAACATCACAGACCAAGGGAAACTGGACAAGTTCCAAACAAGGTAACCAAGCAAATATTCAGTCGTCTGCTCAACACAGTCAACATCCAGTGTCTAGTGAACAACATACACATCCTCAATCACAGTCAGTGTCGCCTCAACGCAACATTCCTGCTTCACAACAGGTAAACACACAACAGTCTCAGACTTCTAGTTCTCGATTCGGTCAGCACCAACTGCCTCAGGTTGGACACCACAAGTTGCCTGCTTCACATCACGGCACCAAACCACATCCTTTAGCGTCTAATTCACAATTTGGCCAGCCACATTTACCTCAAGTAGGACAACATCAATTGCCTGCTTCACACCATAGCAATCAGCAGCATTCACAGTCGCCTAATTTACAGTCTGGCTTGCCGTCAACACCTCAAAGTGGTAATCAACGATCTAACATTCAAACGTCTGTTTCGTCTGGTCAACAGCCAGTATCCAATCAACAAATAAATCAGCCACATGCCTCTTCAAACCTTGGACACCATGAAGGAAACCATGGATCGAATTCACAACACAACAATCAGCATAATATTCAACCAATCAACTCTCAACAAAATCATATCCAGTCACCACCCACTCAACACCTCAACAAACCAACTGGTCACACATCCGTAAATCATTTGCCTTCCAATCATCAGACGCATTCTCAGTCATCTTCAACGCAACTTGGCCATCATAAATTGCCAGCTCCTCGCAAGACGGTCCAATCTCATCTAAATTCACCTGGGACACAATTTAGCCATAATCAACAGCAGTCCTCACAGCAGAGCAGTCAAGCTCACACTGTACATAATCAACCGCCATCTACGCATTTTATTAACCAAACCCATTCCCAGTCAACAACGTCACAAATTACTCATCGAATTTTTCCAGTTCGTAAACAAAACAATCAGCAAATTTCTGGGACACAACATGGCAACCATCAACTGCAGTCAATTCAACAAAGTAGTCAACAACATCCACTGCCTTCATCGGCACAATTTGGTCATCATCAGTTGCATGCCTCTCAACAAAATAACAAACCACATATACCGCCACATCAAAGTAGCAGTCATCAGTTGCCTGTTCCTCATCATGGTGGTGTATCTCCTCCTCAATTGATCCATGCATCACCATCTCACCAATCGCCAGCTATTCAACAAAGTCATCAAAGTTACCAAACACATACGTCATCATCATCACCACAATTTGGACAGCATCAATTTTCAACTTCTCTGCAAAGTAGCCAACAACATTCTAAGCCATCATTACCTCAACCGAATAATATACCAGATACCCAACACAACGTCCAACAGCAACATCAACCACATACCCAGGTCCCGTCAACAGCACAAAATTTACAATCCAACCATCCCAGATCTTCAGTAGCTAATCACGGAAAACAATTACAGATTCCACATTCTTTTCATGGTAGCAATTCAAATCAAAATACAGTAACATTTTCAACACATCATAAACAACCGGCCAGTCAAACAACAACACATAGTCAAGCGCAGCAAAGACAAACACCACAAGCGTCATCACAACTAGGACAAAACCAAGCTCCGACTCACACTCAAACACCACAGCATGGACATATACTACAACACAATCCAGTGCTACAAGGTCATGAAACAACGCATGGACAACCTCTGCAACATGGCCAAGTACCAAATCATAGTACTTCACCACAGCATGGGCAACATGGCCAAGTACCAAATCATAGTACTACACCCCAGCATGGACAAACACTGCAACAGGGCCAAGTACCAAACCATAGTACTTCACCCCAGCATGGGCAACATGGCAAAGTACCAAATCATATTCCTTCACAACAGCATGGACAAACACTGCAACATGGCCAAGTACCAAATCATAGTACTTCACCACAGCATGGGCAACATGGCCAAGTACCAAATTATAGTACTACACCACAGCATGGACAAGCATCACAACAAGCAGCTTTACATAATTTTCCTTCGGTTCCACAAAGAGGATTTTTACCTCCACCGTTATTACCGCCGCATGGACCGTTAACTCAGGTACAAAATCATACACCACGACAGCATCGCAATAATGTTTTACCACATGGACAAACGAATCAAAATTTGATTACATCACCTCAGTCAGGAACACAAGGTATAAGAGGTAGTCAGTCACATGTTAATCTTAATCTCAACGTTGCTCAAACAATGCATGTGATGCCAGACAATTCAAGGAAACCTCAAAACATTCATGGTCAATCGACGACAAATGCGCAAAATCCAGCATCAAACATACCACCAAATAGTCATCAAAATCACAACCAGGGAGTAACAACAACTGTTTGGCATCAATCTCCAAATTCAAGGCACAGACATCGATCAATCAATCACTTTCAAACCGGACTTCAGGGATTTCAAAATACACAGCCATTTCCGTTATCAAGGACTACAACCGAAAGTCAGTTCAATCAATTTGGAAATGGGCTTCCATCAGGCACACTTTCCAGTCCGATACGTCCTTCAAACACAGTGATCAGCCATCCATCAAATGAGGGTCACAGATTAACGTCGGTACATGGATCAAACCAAAACCACGAGATTGTTAAGAACTTAAATAATGATCCTAATTTTCATCCCAATACAGGTTCTGGTGTAAATCCATTACTAGGAGGACCGACGAATAATGCTCGTTTGAGACAATTGTTTCCACATGCGGGTCATTCCGCTTCAGTTTTAATAGCGCCACGAGTATTGCATAACCATATGGCCGATGCCGCTAGTCATGGAGGTCATACAACCAATAATACTAACTCAAATAATACTGCCACAAAACATCAAACAGGAAGCGGAAGTACCGGCGCAACATTTAGTAACCCGTCTACGTTAACAAATAACCAGACACCCGGCCAAACTATGGCAAACTCTAAAACGGGGACATTAAAGACTAAGCTAATTACAAATGGTACGACAAACTCTTCGACAGGAAATAATCAAAATATGAACACAATGACCTTATCAGGTCATGGGCAGTCATCACCTATCACATTAGAATCAACCGGAACCATTCACGTGCGGGAAATAAGAAAACTTGATGGAACAATTGAATATATCATTGATACACCAAAGGGAGGTAATCTAAAACTCCTAACCATATCTGGAAAAAATACGGGTAGCAGCGCTGTGACTAAGGCGCCAACAACCGTTGCACCACCAACAACAACAACTGTTGAAACCAACAACAACAATTGACCCGGAAGTACTAGAAGCCCAACAGGAAGCCGCAGCTGCTGCTGCAGCTGCGCGTCGATAAAGATACGCCGTTGTGAGAATAAAACTTGAAAGAGTGTTGTATTATTTCTCCAGGAAATAATCTTAAATTCAATGCTGTCAAATATATGATACTTTGGGTAAAATATTCTGAAACAAGTGAAACAACTGAGTGTTTTTTAAAGCTTCATATATATTTCCGTTTCGTGTCACATGGTTCAAACATGTGTTCCCTACAGCATTGTCTTAAGATATATATCATTAAGTTGTGATACAATTTTTCATCCGCTGTATTCAATCGTTGCTGACTTGTTCATTGAGATGTGCTTTTCTTAACGTGAACTGGTTTCCAAGACGACCAACATTGTTTGAGCCAACCAATTTTGTTTTAAAGAGCTGTTGTTTGTTTCCCTATTTATTCGATTTCTGTGAAATCCATAACAAATTAAATGCGTGGATTGGATATGCTTGACGTGATTGTCTTTTATTTCATTTTATTTTCAATTTAGCAACATTTATAATGCTTAGTTATTTTATATTTTAAATTTAATTTTTCCTTGTGAAATATAAGTAAAACCATTCCTAAAATAGTAGTGACAAACGAATCTTGTATTTAAAACATCATTTGGTAAGGTTCATTTTTCATTCCAATTAGTTGACTTTAGATAATTTGAAACTTCGATTTAAGTTCTCTCAGCGTCCGACATACTAGTATGTAAATGAACCATTTTTTTCGAAATTTTTTCTTTCAGTCTACCTGAATACTCCAAAAATAGTTTTTTTTTTTTTTTTTTTTTTTTTTTTTTTTAAATTTTATTTATTATTTATTTATTCTATTTTTATTTATTTATGATTTTTTTTTTTTGTCACACTGAAATTTTCTGGAAGCCTAAAAAACATTTTTGCAATTGGTATGAAATAAATTGCTTCAGGGGTAGTCAATTTGTAGACGCACATAAACACTGCAGTACATTTAGAAAATGGCCAAATAAGAATCACATACTTTCTTAAACTTTTTGTCAAGATGTATATGAATATAACATGTGAATTAAAAAATCGTTACCAAGGAGAAATTTTTTTGTCTTATGTACTGACGCTACATATGTTTGCAAAAAGGTATATATCTTATCTGCCGCTTAAAAATACAGATTTCGCGCCTTTTTTCACGCCTTGGTAACCAGATGGGTTTTTCGTGTAGACTACCTTAAACACTATAGAACATTAAAAAAAAAAAAGAATTACAAGCTCTCTTAAATTTTTATCCCAAGGAATTGTACATGACAGTTTTGGTCGAAAAATTGCATTATTAGTACCATAATTTTTTAAACTGTTTTAATCAAGAAACATTTTTTATCATGGAAAATTCTCGATAGTCACGGACTTGCGTGTGTTATTCAGTTTTCTTTGCACGGCAATGGAAGTTATAACACTATAAATGCCATTTGTAGGCAGCGCAGTGGTTAAATTACTTATGGTGTAATTTTGAATACGGATTTATCATATGTTATCTGTTATTTTTAAAATTCTGACTTGAAAGAAAAATTGTGTTTTAAAAAAATGTTTTAAATAAAACTTATAATTATTAACTTTTTAGTTATGCATTTCGGTTTTTCCTTAGCAAAATCACGTAAATTTATGAACACATGAGCGAAAGGATTTTAAAGATGCTAGAGGTCAGATAATCGTTGAATTTTTTTAAATACTACGTGTATTTGAAAAATTGCAAAATGATTGTGTATTTAGCAAAGTGAATGTTTTTGTCTTGACCTGCTTTGTGTAAAGTAATACAGATTTCTGACACAAATTATTTGTTTTTGTTTCGTGTAATTACTGACATGTTATTTTAAAGAATAAATATTAAAAAACTTATAATAAATTGTTGCTCATTTTTGTATATACATGTATTTACAACCACCGAACCCCACTCCAGAAGAATTTTTTTTAAAAATCTTTTATGAACGATACTGATAGGATACAAATCTAAAGTTCCAATCGCTTTGGACAATATTTTATCGAAAAAGTCTTGACTGGTACATGAAACTTTATTACTCGAGACAACTCTTCTATTTCGATGACATCGTTGGCCTGGTATTCTAGAGAGCTTCCTCAGGATCAGGGTGCAGTGTCTTTCGGTCTAGGTTCGAATCCCGCTCGAGTAGGTTTTAGTTGTGAGAAAGTTTGTTACTTCGTTGCCGAAGGCCGGCTGCTTTCTTCGGGTACTCTGGTTTTTATACTGGTTGGGGGTATAAAATGGCATCACTTCTATCCACTCCACTACGGTAGAGCAATTGTTGGTAGAGTGTTACCTTTGTTTGTTAGAGGTCGAGGTTGAGTTCCGGCCGGGTCTGACGGAGACTTGGAAATAGGTGGCGGCTGTTCTTTCGCCAAGCACTCGGCATTTAGAAATTAAAGTCACGGGGTCCTTTACGAGGAGACCTTAAATACCGATGCCCCATGTCACGGCAGGCGTAGCAGGTTAAAGAACCATCCCTTCATTTGCCCTAAGCGCACTGCAAAGGTCAAAATTTCTGCCACTTCACCTATAGCCGTATATGTCGCAATACAAGTGAAATATATATATTTGACTGGGACGTAAAACCCCAATTAATCAATCAATCAATCGATCAATCAATCAATCAACCAATCAATCAATCCACTGTTCATGCTTTTTAATCAATAAAGTACACCTGACATCGAGATTAGGACGAACTGCCTTTCAACAATGAAAACGCTCTACTACCGATTTACCGAGTTATTTACCGTGTGTCAAAGGAAATAAATAAATCCACTCAAAAATAATGAAATATAGTTATTTTAATTTGTTTTTAATATTCTAGCATTTTATAGTGATACAATTACCCCATACTTGTCATTATAAGGGGGGGGGGGGTTATAAAATTTATGTGGTTTAATAGAATCATTACTGGGGAGTGGAGTGGAGTAATAGTGTTTTTAACGCCCCAGTCAATAATCTTTCACTTATTTCGAGGGCGGTCAGTTCTGGGATGGTGGAGGAAACCGGAATGCCGTAGAAAACCACCGACCTTCGGCAAGCAAACTAACAAATTTGTCACACTAGGATCTGTACCGAGTGGGATTCGAACCCAGGCGGGAGAGGCGCTGTGATCTGTAAGCGGGAACATTACTGGGGGTTCATTTTACTGTGTCCCGGGCTGATCATAGATTATTTTGTCATAATGGTATACCAAAGAGTCCATTGATGCACCATTTTCGCCGGGGGGAGGGAAGGTGGGGTGGGGGTTCCGAGTGGTTTAAAGCGCGGGCTTATTGATCATTTTTCTCTCACCTGCATAGTTTCAAATATCACTTTCAGACTTTTTAATTACAAAACAAAAACAAACAAACAAACAACAAACAAAAAAACAAACAAAACAAAACAAATAAAAAAAAAAAAAAAAAAAAAAAAAAAAAAAACACCGGAAAAATAAGCGGATTAGCAGTTAAGTTCATCACTAGTTGGCTACATTTTACCAATTTTTTTATGGGATAATCATTTTTAAAATGTAGTTAAGAAGTGAAATAGGATGTCTTATTCCGCTGTCAAGATTCTTACACTTCTATCAAAGCGGTCAGTTCTGGAATGGAGGAGAAACCGGAGTCCCCCCAAAAAATGAATAAATAAAAATTGAAACATCGACCTTCAGCAAACAAATTGATAAACTTTCTCACACTTGAATCTGCCCGAGTTGGAATTGAATCTAGGCGGTGAAAGGGGCTGTAGTCAGTTAACTATTCAAATATGGAATTAAAAAAATTCTTAAAAAATCATTTATGAAAGGTATCAGTAATTGTTCTGTAAGTGTCACGTGATAGTATGTTAACGGGTATCAATATTCATAAGTTATGGTGAAATGTTACTACGGTTAAGTGTTATGACTGAACGAGTTTCATGTGCTTCTTAAGAATAGTATATATAGTGTCCGTGTTGAGCGGTATGGCCATTCGAGCCTAAGTCACAGATATATGATGTATTTTTCATATATTTATTTGATATTTAAACATCCTTTTTTTCTTGTAGATTACTTCAGGGTCCCAGGATTTTCACGACGCGTTTGATATTTTATTGTAGAAAAAAGTAATATGTATATAACGGATATCGACTGTAGTTGGCCAGACACCCAAAACAATGTGTTTGTTTTAATAAGATTTTGACCGAGTTGGAGGTGTGCATGAATTTAAGAAACCTGTCCTCGTGCGAACATAACATCGAAGCCCGTAGGGTATAATGTATTATGCTCGTTTGAACAGAGTGTATTAGAACAAAGCAAATATTTGCGAAATTATCCAGAGACGGGACCAGGATTGTACGGTGGAGGGATAAAAGCTGAGAGTCAAAGATTAGGGGTGGGGATACGGTGGCATGCTCCCCTGGATAATTATTTAAAAATGATGGCGCAAAATCCTGCATTCTGGCGAAATTTCAGCTCAGTAAAGAGTAAAATATCTTTCATTAGGAGTGCCATTTTTTTGTTTGTTTGTTTGTTTTTGGTTTTTTTTTTTTTTTTGTA
>CM056612.1:12333501-12511229 GCA_029721355.1 Tegillarca granosa | reverse complement strand
ATGGTTTTAATTATTTCCTTACAAATTCCTTGGATATTTACACAGTTGATTTTAATTCTATTACAGATATTATGCACTTGTTGCATATCCCAAAAAATGCTTATTATCTGATTTCAAGAAAATAAAAATATATTTTTAAGGAAATTTTATGTTTCTGCAGTTATGTGATGCTATTTATGACTTGTGATTGGTTCATTTTACAAATCTTGAAAATTTCTTATGGTTAATTGCAGCCTTTGTGATGTAAATTTTTGAACTTCGCTTGTTGGATTCATTAAAACTGATTTTATTTCTTCATGATGGTTTGATTGATTGATTGATTGAATTTGGGTTTAATGTCAAGAATATTTCATTCATTTGGGTTTAATGTCAAGAATATTTCATTCATATCGAGATGTTACCAGCTATAGAAGAAGTTGCAGAATTTTCTACTTTCAGAGTGCACTAAGAGCAAAGTGTAGATGTATAGGGATGATTCTTTAGCATGATACAACTACCATACTACAGGGCATCAGTTTTTTAAGATCTCTTCCAAAGGCACCCTGTGACTTTCATTTCTAAATGCTGAGTATTTGGCAAAACAAAAATAGTCACTACCAATTTTCAAGTCTTGGTCAGACCCGACCTGGGTTTAAACCCAAATCTCCCACTTAAGAAGCAAACACACTACCAGCTGAGCTACCATATTGGTAATTTTATTTATGGTTTTTTGCGGGTTATATTTGCGAAAGTTGATATTTGTTACTTTGATACTCAAAATCACGACTTTTGCAATACAGGGCCAGCATGAGGCTCAACTTATATGACCAAGTCAAAAGATTGTGTTTAATGCTACAGTCAAAATACTTTTACAGATATTGATATTGTTCTTATTGTTGTAATGTTGTTTAACATCACATCAGCAATTTATGATGAGACTTAAGATTGTTATTGTGTATGGATTAATCTGAGAATAAGGTTGTATATACATGAATATTTATATATATGTGTGTGTGTGTGTGTGTGTGTGTGTGTGTGTGTGTGTGTGTGTGTGCGTGTGTGTGTGTGTGTAATGTGCAAGTGTTTACTATTTTCTTCCCTCTAACAGCACACACTAAGTGTGTTACTATGTTAAGTTGCTAGCTCCTGAGTCAATATGCCACAGACTAAAACTCCCTTTAGGTGAACCAGTTGATACTCTGTCCTTCTAAAGCTGAGCATCAGGGGAGGTAGCAATATAATTTATTTTAAAGTTTTATGTATGACCCCCACAGGGTTCGAACACATAATCTCCTACCCTCAAATCAGACACTCTTCTACTGAGTTATGGAAGGGGTCTTTACTGATATAAAGGCAGTAAGTTCAGGGATGATGTAGGAAAACTGATATGCCTGGAAAGAAAAACTCGCTTTTGGCAAATGAACTGACAAACTTCGAGATTCTATGATCTGTCCTTAGTGAGTTTTTAGACCTAAGCCATGAAAGGAACTGTGATTTGTAGGAGAATATGCTTTAAGTTATTTGGTAACCATGGATAACATTGGCAGATTCAAGGTGGGGGAGATTCTGTGGGTTGCAACATCCTCCTCCCCCTTTTGAAAAATTCAAGACAGCGAGATAATAGAGATGGGTAGGCTATTGATTGATACATTAAAACTGATATATAGTATATAAATCCATGACCAAAATGTCCACAAAAATATTTTTTAAAAATATTTTTTGCATGGGGACTTTGCCTACTTCTTGCCCCTGGGGGTTTGAGCCTTTGGCACTCACAATATTTCATAACAAAATTCTCAACCCCTCTTCCATAAAATTCTGGATCTGCCCCTGGATAATTTCTTCCACTCCTCTCCTAAAATAATAAAAAAAATTATTTTCATAATTATCCAAATTTTACTTAATTGGGACATACAAATAATGTGATATTGATTTTTTTCATTGTTAGATATTTTTTATTTGGTAAAAATTTTGTAATTTGTGGCAATTTTCCGTAGATAAATCAGACACATATTTTCAATTTATATAAATAACTGGTGGTAATTGAATCAAATTTTCCATGAAATAGTTTTATGTTTTTATTTAAGAGGAATATGTTTATGGGTCATTAAATGCAGTTTTTTACCATATGGTGAGCACACATGCCTTATACATTAAAATCATATTATTACCACTTAGTTATTTGTAATAGGAGATAATGTAATATCTCTTTTTGGATAAGCGAACCACTACAATAGCTCAAACGACAAGTGCTAACACCATATGTGGAGGGTTTTGGGTTCTAATCCAGCTCAATTTAGCAAAGAATTGTAAGTACCGGTAGGTAGTGACTAGTGCTAGCTAGCTCCTTATGTGGAGGGTCTTGGATTCAAATCCAGCTCAATTAAGCTAAGAATTGAAAATAGGTAGTGACTAGTGCAAGCTCCATATGTGGAGGGTCTTGGATTCAAATCCAGCTCAATTTAGCTAAGAATTGAAAAAAAGGTAGGGACTAGTGCTAGCTCTATATGTGGATGGTCTTGGATTCAAATCCAGCTCAATTTAGCTAAGAATTGAAAAAAAAGTAGGGACTAGTGCTAGCTCTATATGTGGAGGGTCTTGGATTCAAATCCAGCTCAATTTAGCTAAGAATTGAAAAAAAGGTAGGGACAAGTGCTAGCTCTATATGTGGAGGGTCTTGGATTCAAATCCAGCTCAATTTAGCTAAGAATTGAAAAAAGGTAGTGACTAGTGCTTACTCCATATGTGGAGGGTCATGGGTTCAAATCCAGCTCAATTTAACAAAAAATTGAAAAAAAGGTAGTGAATGTGTGTTTTTTTAAGGCCATGCACTCTGCTTTTAGAAATAAAATTCATGGGCAGCTTAGTTGAGACCGAAATCCGCCATCAATAATTGACCTGGACATAAAATCTGTTTTCACTCACTTGGAAAATAATTGATCATACTCAAGATTCCTGAAATTACTTTACAATAGCTGTAGTTAAGATCCTCGGAATTATGTTTACAATAGCTATATTATTTTTATGTCATTTTTGACTTGACATGATAATGATAGCAGAAGTGTATGAATTAAATTAGGAGTTTTCCAATAATCAAATCATGGAAAAACAATCAAGATTGAAATAGAGGGGATATAAAGGGGGTACTGAAGGAAAGAATTGGGGGAAGAGATTTTTGAAATGGGGGTGTAAAGGGGGTACTGAAGGAAAGAATGGGGGAAAGGATTTTTGAAATGGGGTGTAAAGGGGTGACTGATGGAAAAAATGGGGGAAGAGATTTTTGAAACGGGGGTGAAAAAGGGGGAGTGGTGGAAAGAATGGTGGAACAGATTTATTAAAATGGGGATGTAAAGAGGGACTGATGGAAAGAATGGGGAAAGATTTTTGAATGGGGGGGGTGAAGGGGGGACTGGTGGAAAGAATGGGGGAGGAGATTTTTGAAATGGGGGGTGTGTAAAGGGGAGACTGGCGAAAAGAATAGGGGAAGAGATTTGATCAAGGAAATTCAAAAGCAGATGAATCAATACCTTAAAATTATATGGTGTTGTTAAAGTAAAACAAAATATTTTAAAAAATTGGCTAAATTTGAAAAAAAAAAATTTGTAGGATCCTAATATGTTTAGTTTGTGTCTGGCATGGTTGGTTGGTTGGTTGAATGTTGTTTTACATTGCATCAGCAATTTTTCTGCAAGTTTGTGGTTATTAGCCTGAGTGTATGTTTCTGATCTGTATTGTACTAGTTCACACTTATGATGATTTTTAGAGTGCAAGTGTACTGGTCCTCTGGTCCTCAGGAGAGAGAGAGAGAGAGAGAGAGAGAGAGAGAGAGAGAGAGAGAGAGAGAGAGAGAGTTATTTGGCCACAATTGAGGGAAAGATATTATTTATAGATAAAAACCCTTTTACTACTATTCAGTGAATCACAGTCAGTAAGATTTATTTATATTTTATGCATGATCTGTGATTCAGCTGTTCCCATTATTGATTAGTACACCCTTGTTTATTGACACAACATTTGTGAAAATGTGATCTTTGAAACACAATTTTGAAGTTTTTTAAAAGGTTTGCCATAAGAGTTCCTTTTGTATGCCCCACTTAATATATCTTTACTATTATATACTATATTTTACCTATTAAGTGTATACTGAACATTTTTTGGTGGGTGGGGGAGGGGGGGGGGGGTTACCAAAGGAACTCTTTTCTGCTGGTATACCAGGTGTAAATGCCTTTTGACAGGAAAAGGTCAGCATATGACATTTTGTTTCCAATGGAAAATTAAGCTGTTTGGCAAAAATGTTAAAGGCTCCTCTGTGAAACAATCTTCTTGACTTTAAGTATTTTCAGAAACGGTTCTGGAAAATTCATGAACTATTTCTGACGATTTCTTGAATTATTCCTAGCATAAGTTCAGAAATATTTGTTCATGAACTGCTTTTGATAATAGAAGTTCAGGAATATTTGTGCATGAACTGTTTTTGATAATAGAAGTTCAGGAATATTTGTTCATGAACTGTTCCTGATAATAGAAGTTTTAGGAATATTTGTTCATGAACTGTTCCTGATGATAGAAGTTCAGGAATATTTGTTCATGAACTGTTCCTGACAATAGAAGTTCAGGAATATTTGTTCATGAACTGTTCCTGATAATAGAAGTTTTAGGAATATTTGTTCATGAACTGTTCCTGATGATAGAAGTTCAGGAATATTTGTTCATGAACTGTTCCTGACAATAGAAGTTCAGGAATATTTGTTCATGAACTGTTCCTGATAATAGAAGTTTTAGGAATATTTGTTCATGAACTGTTTTTGATAATAGAAGTTCAGGAATATTTGTTCATGAACTGTTCCTGATAATAGAAGTTCAGGAATATTTGTTCATGAACTGGTCCTGATAATAGAAGTTTTAGGAATATTTGTTCATGAACTGTTTTTGATAATAGAAGTTCAGGAATATTTGTTCATGAACTGTTCCTGATAATAGAAGTTCAGGAATATTTGTTCATGAACTGTTCCTGATAATAGAAGTTTTAGGAATATTTGTTCATGAACTGTTCTTGATGATAGAAGTTCAGGAATATTTGTTCATGAACTGTTCCTGATGATAGAAGTTCAGGAATATTTGTTCATGAACTGTTCATAAAATTTTATCAAGAATATATCAAGAAATTTGAAGAATAAATTCTTGGATCATAAAAAAATTCTTGAAAGGTTCTTGAGACTTATTCATGAACAGATCAAGAACTTTAAGCATGTTATTTTAACATTTTTTCAATAAATTTCTCTTGTCCAGAAGGGGATCACAGAGCCTCTCTGCCTTGGTTCAAATCCCACTCAGAACAGGTCCTAGCATGAGAAAGTTTGTCAGTTCGCTTGCCGAAGGTGGGTGGTTTTCTCCAGGCACTCTGGTTTCCTCCACCATTCCAGAACTGACCACCTTGAAATAAGTGAAAGAATCTTGACTGTGGCATAAAAACGACATTACTCCTACTCCACTCCACTCCTTGTCCAAAAATAAAAAAAACATTAAAGACAAACATTGATTGTTGTTTCTGTAGACAAAACTATTCCAGTGTTCTATGGTCAACCTCTGATTTATATAATATGAATTACGTTTTACTTAATGAATGATTAATTTGTTTTAGTTGAAATTCCTGTATTCAGACAAATCTATTTGCCTTGTTGATGATAAAAACTTCAAGCATATTTCATGATCTTAATAACCTCTTCACTATATGTTCCTGGCCCATAAAGTGTTTTTTTAAAACCCAATTTCTATTTCAATACCTGGCTCTGCATGCAATTGCGGATGGGGCAATTGTTAGCTCAGTGTAATAAAACAAAAATTCCATCACTCCACTGATTTTTAATTGAGTATAATAAACAGATTTGATCACTTTGCAATCAAACTAATGGAATAACGATGGTATTAATATTTTTATTACAGTCAAAAATATATTGTTTATTGTAATATTTTTGAATGATTCTTTGAGAAGCATCTTTCAATGAAAACAAAGTACTCTGTTGGGATTTTAACAAACAAGAGACTATGTCAGTCTATCTTTAATTATCTAGTCTATTTGCAATTATCTCATCTATTGGCAATTGTCTGGAGTTTTGATTGGTCCTGATTGTCTCTTTGAACTTTATAATTAAATCTGAGATCATTTCGAGTCATTGAATGTCATTTGAATGAGAGCAATGGAATGCAAGATTGTGTTTGATGTTTAACGACAGAACAATCAACTTATGATGTACACCGTATTTTTTATACTTCATTTATTTAATTTAATTTGATTAAGTGAAGCACCTGCATATGCAGAGAAACAAATTTGTGCATTTTCCTAAAAAATTGAGAGGAAAGTATAAATAAATAGATAAATAAATAAATAGGTAGATAGATAGATAGATAGATAGATAGATAGATAGATAGATAGATAGATAGATAATAGGAAAAGTCTGAGGTTTTTGTTTACAGACAATAACATGGATGGCACAGGACAAAGGAGTGGAGTTGGGTGGGGTGGGTGGTGTTTCACTTAGAAACAGGAAGCCAAATTAAACAATTACTAGCTGAGAAGGTGAAATTGCTCTTGTTTATTTTGATTGGTTGAAATAATTATAAATCTTTATATGATCAAAACCCGGTAATATAGACTCTGTATTACTGGAATGAGTTAAGTTGAGTAATGGTGTTTAACGTCCCAATCAAGAATATTTCACTTATATCGAGACATATATTGATGGATATAGACCAACTATATTGATGGATTTATATAACAGGGTTCTTTATCGTACCATGCCGAGATGTATATTACTGGAATAGATTGGATTTATGGTGTTTTACACCCTAGTTGAGACTGTTACTTACATTGAGTCAGTCAGTTCAGGGATGGTGGAGAAAACCAGAGTACCCAGAGAAAACCGACCACTTTTGGCAAGTGATCAGCCCTAAAGTTATATTACTGGGTTTTAACTTTCAATATTAATAAGTCACTTTATTCAGTTGATCCCTATAATAGTATGAAAGGGGCAAAGAAATTAATTAATAAATATTAGGACTTGTTCAAGTCTTAATAATTGTGTACCAGATCCTGGTCAGGATTCTTTCACTTATATATAGATAAAAGCAGTTCTTGGATTGTGAAAGAAACCAGCAAGCCAAGGAGAAAACCACCTACCTTTGGGAAGTGAACTGACAAATATTCTTACACTAGGGGGGTTGAGTAAAGGTGTTCAACATCCCAGTCAGGAATATTTCACTTATATCGAGATGTCACCAGCTATAGGAAAAAGTGCAGAGATTTTGTCTTGTGCGTTGCACTGATGGCATTATACAGCAGGGTTCTTTATTGTGTCACACCTACCGTGACACGGGACCTCGTTGATTTTAAGCTCCAATCTGAAAGAATCCTGACTTTCATTTGGTAAAGCTAAGTGCTTGGCGAAAGTACAATCACTACCCACTTTCATGTCTTGGGTCAGACCTGGTAGGGGTTTGAACCTCCCACTTACGGAGTGAGCACTTTACCAACTGAGTTAGGGGATATTCAAGTGGAATTTAAATTGGGCCAGTTAGAAAAACTCTGATCTGTTAGCCCACAGTTTGAACCGCTTGACTACCAAGATCAAATGTTAAGTTTTTATGCACAGCATGCTGGAAAACCTAGTTCTGTTTATTTTTTTTTTAAATTATAAGTACTGTTCCTTGTGGTGATGGAGTAAAAAAATAAAAAATTAAAAAAAAAAAAAAAACCCCACAGAGCTGTACAAAAGAACTGATCACACACTAGGTCCTATCTGAGTGTGGGGGTGGGGGGGGGGGAGGGGAGGGGGTGAGGCACTCTGATTTGAAAATATGTGATTTTGTCCACTTGGCAGGTCTTGGCCACTTAGGAACCACAAAGTTATTGATCATATTGTACAATGCATGAAAAGATGAACCCAGATTTAGATGAGAAATGGGTATAATTTTGATTAACGATAAATGTTTGTCATTGTTATTTTTTTTTATAAATTGATTGTTTTTGTTTTCATCCATGCATGTGACTGGTCAGCCTGTTCTGTCATATTAAGAGAGATAATTAGTGAGGGGTCATTAAGAGGCCAAATACTGGTTTGAATAAATCTAAAACTAATCATATGGTTAAAATTTATCAGTAAAACTTTGTTTAAGATGATAAGGCAGAAATTAGAGATGCTGCAATAAGGCTCCAACAGGGTATGGAATGGGGTGTTAAATTTTTTGGTTGGTCAGGGGTTTGAATGCTGTAATAAGGCTCCAACAGGGTGGGAAAAGAGGTGTTAAAATTTCCTTAGATCAGAGGTTTGAATGCTGTAATGAGGCTCCAACAGGGTGGGGAAAGGGGTGTTAAATTTTATACTGGATAGAAATTTGAGCAAAATCAAGATGCTGCAATAAGACTCCAACAGGGTAGGAAAGGTTGTGTTTAAATTTTTACTGGTCAGAAATTTCAGTCAAATAAAGATGCTGCAATAAGGTTCCAACTGTAGGGGAAAATTTGAGCCTAATTATAGTTACATAAGGCTCTGTTAGGGTGGGAAAGGAGGTATGAGGCATGAAAAGTCAGTGACAGATAAATTCAGCAAAAAGAGGTCAGAAGGTTGAGGATGAAAGTTTTTTTTATTTACATTTGGTTGACACTTATTCATGAACTACATAATAAATTTTGCCGGATTCCTCTTCTCAGAAAAAAAAAAAAAAAAAAAAAAAAAACTTATGTCAAAACATTTTTTGATAATCCATAATTAACATCCTCACATTTCCTCATATTTTAAATTGTAAATAATGTAATGTGTATAGGTGGGTGTGTATATGGCATATACCGGTACATATATATATATATATATATATATATATATATATATATATATATATATATATATATATATATATATATATATATATATATATATATTCTTATAGAAAGCATCAAAAAGCAGGAAAGCTTTTGCACTATTTTAATTCCTAATAATTTTATTTATAAAAATATTTCCTCATTTCCTCATATATTTAAAATTAAGAATTTATTTTGTATAAATAAAGAGAGATACAGGAAACAATATTTATTTTGTGTGAGCACCCTACAGGATACAGCTTATTTCAACAAAGAAATTAATTCATTACAGGATATATTTTTATTAATTCACCCATGGAGAGCCCCTATAGATGAAGCTGTGATTCATAATATGAATTGCAAAGTAAAAATACATATTTTATAATCTTTGAGTAGAAATCTATTTGGATTCATTTGGTCAGTATATATGGGTAAGTGATAAATATATTAATGCAGTTTTTTTATTTTTGTAGCAAGCAGGGGTGGGTGGGTGGTTATAAAAGGGGTACAATTTTAGCATTTATTGATTTCTAATTAAACATCTGATTCTGGATTGTTGTTAATGAGTCAGACTTGATTTACAAGATCTCCACAGGGGAATATAGACGAATTTATATTTTGAATATGTATACATTATAAATATGAATATAATGTACTTATATATTTATGTATATGCATACATATACATATAATATCATCATGTGTATACATTTACATACAATTTATGTACTTATATGTAAATACATACATATAATTATAATCATCCGTATACAGTTAAATATGCATGTTTTTACTGAAGAAAATATTGTTTTTAACAATCATAATGTTGAGCCAAATAAACTGTATATTAAATCAGTTTGTGATTATTCATTTTTATTATCGATCTTAATTTTTGGTTTCTTGATTAGAATTTTGAAGAGTAATGTCGATGTTTTACTGAAAGTTTTATTTATTTTAGTTTTTATCAAAATTTTTTTTTAGAAAATTTCATCATATTTGTAATAAATAAATGATAAATTAATAATTACAAAAAATTTATGAAATAAATAATTAAAATGGATGAAATTTAAAAATTGATGGTTTATTTGATAAATAAATGAATAAATAAATAAACTATGAATAATTAATAATTAAAAATAAATAAATTTATAACTGTTAAAGAAATAATAAATAATTAAAAATAAATAAATTAATAATTAATAAACAATTAAAAATAAAAAATGAATATTTAATAAATAAATAAATAAGTAAATAAATAAATAAATAAATAAATAAATAAATAAATAAATAAATACAATTTACCATATTTTTGATGATTTTGTTACAGCAATAATATTGTACTTTTATAGTTTTATTTAGGTGAAAGGAGAAATCTGATATATATATATATATATATATATATATATATATATATATATATATATATATATATATATATATATATATATATATATTACTTGATTGTATATTAATTTAATTAAATATTTTGAAATTAAAAAAGTCACTTGGAAGTTTGACATGTTCTTTTGAAAGCCATTTATTTTTCACATTTCACTTTGAAATTTTCTTTTATTTATCATGCTAATATGAGGGTGGTCAGTTTTAGGATGGTAGAGGAAACGAAAGTGTCTGGATAAAAACCACTTAACTTAAGCATTTAAACTGACATACTTTCTCAAACTAAGATTTGCCTGAGTGGGATTCAGACTTAAGACACTGACCATAAGCACAAGCTTTAAAATACTCAGCCACTGAGCCCCCCACCCAATCCCACCCCCAAGTGGATTTGTACAAGTCTAGTTCATCTCTAAGCAGTAATTTTGCTATGGTTTTTAAAAACTACCTTCTACCTGTCAGATTGGGAAAATTTGGACCCTTTTTATGTCACATATTATGCTCAGACTTTTGAAATTCATTGCAAAGATCTTATATTGTGAAAATATCTAACATTTTTTGTCTGTCAGAACAGTTTTGGACAACTGGATTTAACTTAAACTATTTGATTGTGTGTCACTGTTGCCTTTTGGGGAATTTATGTTGTCAAATTGGGAAATTTTAGTCTTATTTCTCAAGGGGAAACTACCTTTATTCGGTAGTAATTTTAGGCAAACAAAACCACTGCTAAGTAAACCATTTATAAATGGATTAAGTACTGATTGAATGTTGACACTTGTGAGGATTTGTAAGCTCACACATCGGCTTATTAATCTGACAGTGAAGTGAGATTAAGACATCATTATTAACAGGTTTTGGCATGTTGTAAAACTCTGACTTGGTACCTGGGTACTAATCCCTGGACTCCTATCATTGTTGGCTGTTTAAAATGCCTGCCTGTTATCAAAATGGCATGTCTCACTGCCCAGGAATTCAACCTGACCAGATTTTAAGGGGAGTGAGTGAGTGATATATTGTTTTAAGCTGCATCAGCAATTTTGCAGCTTTTTTCGGCTAGTTAAATGTAAAAGATACAATAGTATCAATAAAACTCTAAATAAACGTAAAATGCATTAGTATAATATAATAATTAATACTAATAAATAATTTAACTGATAAAAAACTATTAATATCACAGACAAATTATATATAAAAAACTCTGGAAAATAAATAGTAAAACTATTGAAATTTACCAAATATGTTTATTTCCTGAAGGAAGTTTAAAATTTTATGTCCACTGACATTTTTGAAAAGATCTTGCATTAATAAAGCTGAATAAAAAGCATCTCTTGTATCTGCAAAATCAACACAATTCAGCAAAATGTGCTGGAGAGATTGTTGACTTTGACAAGGGACACATTGTGGAAGTTGTTCACCCTTTTAAAATAAAAGAGTGTAGAATGACAATGGCTGATTCTAGATTTTATTGGAGAATGTTTGTCTGTTAGTTTGTTGGATGTAGATGATTATTCCAGATTTCTCTACTCTCTCAGAACTTACAACCTCAATCTCAGTATAAGTTGAATATTCTAAACCTAACACAAAACACTTTACTAATCTCCATTTCACTTTTTCTGTAAGTGGAAGGTCGTGGGTTCGAACTCCGGCCGGGTCTGACCCAAGACTTGAAAGTGGGTAGTGTCTGTTCTTTCCCAAAGCACTCGGCATTACGTAATGAAAGTCATGGTTCTTTCGGATGGGAACTTAAAATAATCGAGGTCCTGTGTCATGGCAGGCAAGGCACAATAAAGAATCCTGCTGTATAATGCCATCAGCACAATGCACAGGGAAAATTTCTGTACTTTCGCCTATAGCTGGTGACATTTTGATATAAGTGAAATATTCTTGACTAGGACGTTAAACACCATTACTCAACTCATTTCACTTTTTCACTGTTACCGTTCTTTTACTTCCCTTGGTATCACAGCGCCTCTCACAGCCTGAGTTCAAATCCCACTCTGGACAGATCCTAGTGTGAGAAAGTTTGTCGATTTGCTTGTCAAAGGTCGTTGGGTTTCTCTGGGCACTCCGGTTTCCTCCACCATCCCAGAACTGACCACCTTGAAATAAGTGAAAGAATCTTGTCTTTGGCATAAAACACAATTGCTCCAGTCCACTCCTCTCTTTGGGTTGCTTTTCACTCGTGAATTGTTAGAAATTCTTATGCATATACTGTAGGTCATTAGTTTTCATTGGGTACTCCAGTTTTCTCCATCCTCTCCAGAACTGACAATTTCAGAGTGATTTGGGACAATAAACACCATATTTCAAAACCTAATCAATATTGCATTTATGACATGCCATCATTATTGAGTACATATATTCAATGGATACTCCTGTTTTCTCCACCCTCTCTAGAATGATTGTCTCAGTGTAATTTGTAACAATAAACATGATATTCCAATTTCCAAAGTCAAGTCCATATTTTAACTATGCCATCATTATTGAGGAGTTTCGGAAGTTAACAGTAGACATTAATCTGTCATTCATCTCAACTTAAAATGTGTACCTGCCTAACTTAATTACTTTCCTCAGCCCTTATATATTCCGACCTCGGTGGTTGAGTGGTCTAAAGCATATGCCTACATATCATGGTGCCTTTAAAAGCATAGGTTCAAATCCCACCTGGGCAGATCCTAGTGTAAGAAAGTTTATTTTACAAAATTTTCAGTTCCGCCCCAGAAAGTTGGCATTTTTTCCCCTGCATATTCCATTTTCCCCCATCATCGTAAAAATCATTGTTCTTAGATAGGTCATAGAACCTTGGCTGAAGTCTAAAATACCTTTACTCCAGACCACTCTTATATACAGCTTTATGTCAAACGCACCTCTGAAAATCCACCTGTAGTTTAACAAAGTTATAGCAACACACCTTCTATCAAGCAACTTCCTGACAATCTAACTTAAAACAACCACCACATGTTAACTTACCTCATTCCAAAAATCTTGTTTTTCAATAACCCACCTTCCAACAACGGAACTCTGAACAACCCATATTCCTACAACCAACCTTCCAACAACCAACCTTCTAACAACCCATCTTTCAAAATATGATTTCTCAACAATGCACCTTCCATTAACCTCCCTTCAATTAACATTCCAACAACCAACCTCCCTATAACCCACCTTTCAACAACAACCTTCTGACAACTCATCTTCCAACTTCTAAACAACCCACTTTAAAACAATTCACCTCCCGGCATCTGTCCTTAAAACAACCAACCAACCTCCCAACAGCCCAACAAACCTAACAACCCACTTTCTTACAACCAAACTTTCAACAAACTAACTTCCATCAACCAACCTCCCAAACACCTCATCTTCCAAAAAAAAAAAAAAAAAAAGAAAAAACAAAAAAAACACTGCAGCAGCTCAGTTTGTAGAGTGCTTACTTTGTAAGTGGGAGGTCATTGGTTCGAGCCCTGACCAGGACTGACCAAAGACTTGAAACTGGGTAGTGGCTGCTCTTTCACCAAGCACTTGGCATAACGATATAAAAGTCACGGTTCTTTCAGATGGAACTTAAAATAAACAAGGTCCCCTGTCATGATAGGCATGGGACAATAAAGAACTTTGCTGTATGATGTAATGCATGGGCAAAATTTCTGCACTTTTGCCTATAGCTGGCAACATCTCGATGTAAATGAAATATTCTTGACTGGGACGTTAAACACCATTACTCATCTTCCAAAAAAAATCTTATGATTATTACTTCAATTATTCTTGGAATTTTTTAAATCAACACTGACATTTTAGCTACCTAAAAACTGTTAACATGAATGTTAGTAAAGATTAGCATACAAAGTTTTAAATTAACCTTTTCCACCCTCTTCAGTGGATTTTCTGTAGAACATTAAAATAATCTAATTTTATCAATGTATCTTTAAGAGGCTGAAGTGAGCCAGAAAATGGGTCATAGAATTTATGTATGATTAGATTAGGAGGAGAATTTTGGTAAGCAAGAAAATGTTATTACTCGGCTATTTGGGAGGGTACAGAAAGGGGCTGGGTTTTGGGACTCAGTCTAAAGATGGGAAGCAATGATATTTGTAATGTATGACCAAATTAAAGAAATAATATTTGCCAGGGAGTATTGTGCTTAGAATGAAAATGTTGCACTTGGCAATGAAAGAGGGGGAGGGGGTACAGAATAGGGGTTAGGTTTTCCGACTCAGTATAAAGAAGGGAAGCAATGATATTAGAAATGGATGACCTGATTACAGAATTAATAATTGATAAGGGAGTAATTGAACTAAAATGTTGTATTAGGTGATGGAAAGGGGGGAGGTGCAGAGAAGTTCGGGATGGAAATTTAGTAAGAAGGGGAGCAATGATATTTAGGAGGGGTACATAATACAGTATCCTTCAAAGGGCACAGGGCACATTTCACATTTTCTGTGTCCAGTCAATCTTTCATGCAAGGGGAGATAATTTGCCAAAATATTGCAAACCTGTCCATAGTGGTCACTTGTCAATAGTGGCCACTTTGACCTGGTCCGACAGCTGACCACTTTAGACAGGTTTTACTGTATATATATGTAGTTGATATTGACAAAGGGAGCATTGTGCTGAGAATGAAAGGGTGTGTGCAGAAAAGGGATTGGAGATGGATGCTTAGTAAGAAGGGGAGCAATGAGGATAGTTGATAATGACAAAGGCAGCATAATGTGCTAAGGAAGAGAATTTTAGATGTGTTTAATGGTGTAGAGAAATAGATTGGATGATTTATTTAATGGGGTTTTATGTCCCAGTCAAGAACATTTCACTTATATTGAGATGTCACTAGCTATAGGTGAAGTGGCAGAAATTTTTATCTTTGCATTGTGTTTAAAAACAACCCCTGTCTTTAGTTACAATTTAATAAGGGAAAAAAACACTGCTTAAATATTATAATAATACATGTATATTTTTTAAAATATGCAGATTATATGGATACCAATGTCAGCTAATGTTCTCATTTTATCTATAAAACTGACGGACCTCGAAATTTCTATACAAAACAATTTGGATATTACTGTCATTTTTTAGTCTCATTTTGACAAAAAAATCTTATAAACATCATAATTTCTAAACAAAGATGACATATTTAAAATATATATTAAATAGTAATGAAGCAGGCCATAATTTCCTCATTCTGGATAATCCAGAGTCAATATCCGCTTCGCTCTGCTATCACTATGCTACTCTAGCACGTAGGTGACGGAGCAGATTTAGACTCTGGATTATACAGAATGTACTTTCCTCTAACCGTATAACACTTTGTGCCTGGGCAGCTGTGTGTAGGATATGAACAATTTCTATATCAAAAACCTGGGATTTTCTGGTACCAATGGGTGTAGGAAGGGATGCCCCCTCATTTTGTTTTAGACTGAAAATATTAGTGGAATTGAAAAAAGTTGCTGAACTCAATTGATAGGTGAATCATTTGTCTTCTAGAATAATTCTGTATTTCAGGATATCATCAATCTCTTTGCTGTTGATGTTTGCTGACTTGGTCTTCCATTTTTAAAACAAGACTATGTGACATGGCAAACTCATGCATTGAAATATTTTTGGAAGACCTATGGATTGATGTTAGTAATTTTCTACAGTTCCACTAATATTTTTAGTCCAAAGTGAAGTGAGGTGGTGGCCCTTCGGACACCAGTTGGTATCGGAAAATACCAAATTTATTATAGAAATCTTTCTGACCGTAAACACAGCTGCCAGGCATAAAGTGTGCAAGGGAAAGAGGAAATTAGGACTGTTAATAAAGTTCATTTCCCTTTATTGGTACAACTAGTAAAAGAATTCTCATACATCTTAATCAGAGAGCACCTGTTGTTTTTTATATGTAAGTAATAATTGGATAGCAATGTGGTGTTTGTTTAAGTATATCAATTATTTTACCAAAAACCATTATTATCATCAATGTACATTTATTGTTTCCTTGAAAACTAAAAAAACACACGGCCTTGCTTAGATATTTGCAATGATTTTGTTTGAGGTATTCAGAATTAGAATTTTTTTAAGAGTGAGTGAGTGAGTGAGTGAGTTAGTGAGTGAGTGAGTGAGTGAGTGAGTGAATAAGTGAGTGAGTAAGTAACTGATTGGCTGACTTAGTAAGTGGGTGACTTAGTGAGTGAATGAGTGAGTGAGTGAGCAATTGACTGGCTTACTTAGTGAGTGGCTGGCTGGCTGCCTGAGTGAGCAAATGAGTGAGGAGGAAGTGAGTTAGTGAGTGAGTGAGGGTATGAATGAGTTATTGGCTGAATAAATGATCCAGGCCAAGATTATTTTTTAATTTATATTGAGACTTTATGTGAAAGAGAAGAAATGTTTTTTGTAATATTGTTTAGCATCACATCGGCAATTTTTTCAGCCATTTTTAATTATAGCAAGTTTAATCATCTCTAAGAATAAATCCAAGAACAATTTCTTGTTTGTGTAAGATTGTGTATTTTCTGCCTTGTTTTAGCACACACTTCCGTAAATATTTTGTTAAAGTACTAGCTCACTTAGTCAGTATGCCACAGAAAAGTATACAATTCTCAGTTAAACCCTTTGGAACATATTTATTACCTACATGTCTCCTTAAATGATGGACAAATTGGTAATAAGATACTTAGATACACCTTATCCATTAACTTTCAGATTTTCTTTGCCAAAATCATCTCCAAGTAATGGAATTGGTATAGATAAGATTTATTACTGTATGTAAGATGATAATATTGGAATGAACTGAGTGTTACTAACACTATTAATCCAAAATGATTGTAGAAAAACCACTTGCTAAAAACTAGTGGTTTTTCCCAGGCACTCCAGTTTCCTCCACCATCCAAGAACTAAATGCCTCAGTTTAAGTGAATAATCATGACTGGGACATAAAACACAGTTAATCCAATCCAAACATAAAATTATTGAAAGTTGGCCTTAAAGATCACTTTTTTTTATTGTTTCATGGATAAAGACTGTTGGTGGTTTTTCCAGACACACCAGGTTCATCCACCATCCAATAAATGTTTGCTTTAATTTGAATAAAAGAATCTTGGCTGGGTCTTAAAATAAAACAATGTTAACATATAATTAAACAAAGTTGGCCTTAAAAGATTACTGTTTTATACTTTTGACCGTCATGTCTGTTTCATGCATAAAGGTTCTTGGTTTTTTTTCCCCAGGTAAAAACCATGGCATTCCAGTTTTCTCTACGATTCAAGAACTGCCTGCTATATGTGAAGTGAAAAATCATGACTGGAATGTAAAGCATAACAAAGTCAAAGAAAACATAAAATTGATCAAAGTTGGCCTTAAAAGATCACTTCCTTTATGTGTTATATGTCTGTTTCATTGATAATGTTCCTTTTTACAAGACAAGGGATCATTTATTATGTCTGTATATCAGCAGGCATCTTGTTGTTACTCATAATTTTTATTATAATTATTATTAATCTCCTCCTTCATTTCTTTATTATTATTATTATTATTATTATTATTATTATCTATTATTCTCCTTGGTTTCTTATCCAATCAGGTTGAAATTTTGTCAAACTAGTAGAGAATGACCATGGAAAGTTTGCTTCCTCACTGTTTCAAAACACATAAAGCTAAAGAGATTGTGAGCGAGCTGATATACAGACATGTACTTGCTCGGAACTACATGTATATATATTCTACATGTAGTTGTTTTTAGAACACTTTTGTGTAACAGCTGTGTGTGTTTAAACCTTTGTCCCTTCAATCTATTATATATAAAACAGAGTGAAAGTTTAAGCATATGATAAACAGAATACAACATGTGAAATCTATATAATATGCCATATTAAACCTCAAACCTTAAACTAAAGCCCTTGGCCTAATATGGCATATGATATGGATTTCACCATGTATTATTCTATATTTAGATATCTCTAACAATATACTGTAATTTGATAAGCCCCTTTCTTTCACTTAGAGGGGTCCTTTGGATGAGACCTTTAAAACTGATGCTCTATGTGATGTTAGGCATGGTATGTTATATATAAACCCTCCCTGCACATTGCCCTAAACGCATTGCAAAGGTAAAAGTTTCTGCCACTTCACCTATACATGTAGCTGGTGACATCTCGATATAAGTGAAATATTCTTGACTGGAACATAAAACCCCATTATATCAATCAATCAATCAATCAAGCAATAAATCAATCAATCAATCTTCCACCTAGAGGCAAAGGTGCCAAGTGGTTAAGACCTTAGCCTTCAAACCCAAGACCTCTCACTGCTTAGGGTTTGACCCTAGTTAAACAAAAGCAAGAAAGGTTTTTCTTTGCCATAGGCCTTAACTGGTTGGTTTGGTATCAGTAAAATGGATTCAGTGGACTGCGATGTTTATCTGAGGGTGATTGTACTGGCACTTTAAATGATGGCCATAAATGCACAAAGCAGATTAGAAACACTTGCACACTCACACACCACATGAACTTCTGTTTAAATTAATCCTTGAGATCAATAAAAAGAAATCGTCTCTTCATGAATACATGTAGCTAAAAAATTGCTGATATGACGTAAAACATCATTCAACCAATTAATCAATCAACCAACCTTCTTACACTAAAATCTGGTAGAACAAAGGGGTTACAATGAATGAAGATTTTATTGTTTTTACTACAAACTATAAACATAGTAATGTTAATAAATAACTTTGTTTTTATTCTATTTTAAGCTTGAATTTATGGATCAAAGTGCCTCTCATCAGTCCGAATCCCAGAAGACTGCCTCTATCTAAAGTCCACCTCTGTCTGAAGACCACCTCTAACTAAAGTCCAACTCCATCTAAAGTCCACCCCTCTCTAAAGACAGCCTTTTTTTAAAGTCCACCTCTGTCTGAAGATCACCTCTTCCTGAAGACCACTTCTGTCTGAAGACAACTGCTTCTAAAGTCCACTTCTGTCTGAAGACCACCTCTGTCTGAAGACCACCTCTATCTAAAGTCCACCCCTATCTGAAGACCACCTCTATATGAGACCACCTTTATCTGAAAACCACCTCTACCTAAAGTCCACCTCTGTCTGAAGAACACTTCTGTCTGAAGATCTCTATATAAAGTCCACCTCTATCTAAAGTCCATCCCTATCTAAAGACAGCCTCTATCTAAAGTCCAACCTCTGTCTGAAGACCCTCTGTCTGAAGATCACCTCTGTCTAAGTCACCCCTATCTAAAGACAGCCTCTATCTAAAGTCTACCTATCTAAAGTCCACCTCTATCTTAAGTCCACCCCAATTAAAGACCATTATCTGAAAACCACCTCTACCTAAAGTCCACCTCTGTATGAAGACCACCTCTATCTTAAGTCCCTCTTTATCTAAAGTCCACCCCTATCTTAAGTCCACTCCTATCTAAAGACCACCTCTATCTGAAGACCACCTCTGTATGAAGACCACCTCTTTCTGAAGACCACCCCTATCTAAAGTCCACTTCTGTATGAAGACCATCTTTATCTAAAGCCCACCTCTATCTGAAGACCACCTCTGTATCAAGACCACCTCTATCTATATCCACACCCATCTAAAGTCCACCCCCTATCTAAAGACTGCCTCTATCTAAAGTCCACCTCTGTATGAAGACAACCTCTATCTAAAGTCCACCTTTCCATAAAGACCAGTGATTTGAGGTCTTTTTGCTTATTATTTCAGCTGAAAAGACTAAATTTTAGGACCATTTGTATATAAAGTCCAGATTTCTTAAGTCCCTGTAGGCCTTGGTGGCTCAGTAGTTTAGCATCCACCTCAAAAGTGGGAGGTTATGGGTTCGAACCCCAGCTATTTCATACATAGGAATTAAAAATTTGAGATATTGCTTCCTTGCCTGGCTCACAGCAATGAGAGGATAGAGTATCACAGGTTCACTGGTGCCAGGATTATGGACTCGGGAAGTGGTATGCCTGTCTGTGGTATACTGACTCAGTGAGCTAGCACCATACCAAAACGTCATCCTGAGTGCAGGCTTGTTCATGGCAGACCATAATACACACTCGCACACAGGCATACATAAACTTGTTCTATGATTAATCCTTAGAGTCCTACTCTTATCACAAATAGCTGAAAAATTGCTGATGCAGCGTGAAACAACATTACATCAACAATAAGTCTTGTAGGTGGTCTTAACTCACAGCTTTTACTGTAATTTGTATAAATAAATTACAACTCAAAGTCCCGATTATTTTATTAGCATATCTGGAAAAAAATCCAAAAAATTAACATCAATTGTTTTTATGTTAGCAAAGCTTTTTTTTCATAAAAAATATTTACCACTTCAGCACTTAGTAATTGAACTGATAAATCAATTATCAATAATCTCATTAAAAACTCGTATTTCAAATTTGGATTAAAATTACTTAAAACAGTAAGAAAGTATTGGTTTAATGATTAAATTAAATTTACCCATGTATACATTACACATAAAAATCTTCAGCTGTTGTTAATTTCCCCTATGGCTGAGGAAAGGTTTTTTACTGGTAAAACCTTGGTAAATATTGTAAATATCAATTACTTTTTCCGATACATGATTTTATAAAAAGGCAGTTTGAGGTATTAGAAGTATTGTGTTAAACTTTACAACACAGCAATTTCTATGCATTTTGGCACCAGAATTCTTTCCTTTTATGGATTTTTCCATTTTTCTGCATTAAGTGGATTTCATTTTGTAATTTGCTTTCCTGAATATAATCCAAGGCTGATTTCAATAATAGGTTATTATAAATGGTCAATTTTGCTGTGTTGAATAGATATTTTTTTGTCTGCGTATCAGCAGACATCTTGTTATAACTCGTAATCTTTATTATGTCTGTGCATCAGCAGACATCTTGTTGTTACTCATAATCTTTATTATGTCTGCATATCAGCAGACATCTTGTTGTTACTCATAATTATAATTAATATTATTATTATGATTATTATTCTCCTTCATTTCTGACAGATTTTTTTCAGAGGTATCTCTTCCTTTGTTTCTTACCCAATCAGGTAAAAATTTTGTCAACTGGTAGGGATTGACCATGGGAAATGCACTTTCTCATTGTTTGTTTTTGGAATTCAGAAAGACTCTGGAGACATCTGATTAAAACAACAACCTTGGACTTCTATTCTGGTGGATACACCTATGGACATCTCCTTGAATTAAACTAATTATGGACTATTTGTCTGCTTCATTGTACATTCTCACACTTAATACTTTGAATTAACACATTTGAAAAAATGTCTGAAACTATAGTCTGTTTCAAAACACATAAAACAAAAGAGACAGTGAGCAAGCTGATATGCAGACATATACTTGCTGTAATTATACATTTTAGTTTCTAAATATTATTCTGAATATGTTTTGGTACTGGTTTTAATCAAGTTTACATTGGTAAAAGCTGTATAATTTTCGGATTTAATTCATGAGTATATGATCCTAAATAATCCAATACAAACTATCCATCGTCCGCTTATTTGATTTAGATAGGTTCATCTGTACAGAAAACAAAATTGCGCAAATGAGAGTGGAGTGAGTGGAGTAATGGTGTTTTACGCCCCAGTCAAGAATCTTTCACTTATTTTCAGGTGGTCAGTTCTGGGATGGTGGAGGAAACCGGTGTGCCCATAGAAAACCACCGACCTTTGGCAAGCGAACTGACAAACTTTCTTACACTGGGATCTGTCTCGAGTGGGATTCGAACCTAGGTGGTTAGAGGTACTGTGATCCATAAGCGCGTGCTTTAGACCACTCAGCCACCGAGGCCCCGTAGCAAATGAAATTATTACTACCTTTTATGATGTAGGTTTAAGTGCAAAATGACAATTATTGGTTCAAATTGATCATGGATCTAATATCCAACACTTTGCAGGATTGCTTTAATGGTGTTTTATACCCTAAGTCAAGATCATTTCACATATATCAAGGCAGTCAGTTATTCATGGGTGTTGGAGAAAACTGGAGTTCCCAGAAAAAACCACTGACCTTTGGTAAGTGAACCTACAAACAAACTTTCTCACAGCAGGATGTGGATAAGTGGTATTCAAACATAGGCGGATGAAATGTGCTGTGATGTTTTTAGCGCATGCATTAGATGACTTGGCCACTATGGCCCCACTCAATAGAAGGAGTTTGTTATATATAAATAAATAAATATATATATATATATATATATATATATATATATATATATATATATATATATATATATATATATATATAAAGAAATAAATAAATAAATAAATAAATAAATAAATAAATATTATGCAGAGGTACATTTTTGATTTCATGTCATACAATAATGTCATATTATTCTGTTTTACAACATAGTAACAATACACAGGGGTTTGACCCGTTTTTATATCATTCTTTAAAAAGTTATGTCCTAGGGTATTTTTTAATACTCTGGGACAATATATTTTAAAAAAAGATATAAAAATGTGTCAAGCCCCTGTGTAACAATGTCCATTTTTAATGAAACATTCCCAATAAAGGACATCAGCCCAAAACATTGAAAAGGGGCCTCGATGATTGAGTGGTTTAAAGAGTGCACTTACAGACCACAGTGCCTCTCACTGCCTGGGTTCCAATCCCACTCGGGACAGATCCTAGTGTGAGAAAGTTTGTCAGTTCGCTTGCCGAAGGTTGATGGTTTTTCTCTGGGTGCTTCAGTTTCCTCCACAATCTCAGAACTGACAGAGTCGAAATAAGTGAAAGAAATTTGACTGGGGGCATAAAACACCATTACACCACTCCACTCCAAAACATTGAAAAAAATGCAGTGTTAAGCATTTTTTTTTTATTTAATGATAAAGAGATTTTATTTTATATAAGGTCTAAAATATTAGTCATAAGGCTCAATTTATACAACGTTTTCGTCTACACTTGCAGAACTTGTTCAGTCTGGAAATTTGATACATTCATTGCTCAGTTGAGAGAACTTTTTTTTTCAGCATGTAAATAATCCATAAAAAATTTCTAGGAATGACCAAACAATTGCCTTTTATTCATGTTTGCCAAGAGAAAGTGTCAAATTTCTCTAATAAAAAGTCCAACAGAAAGAAACTAATCATGTATTGATATTTGTGTTCATGGTTGTGCATTTAACTGTTAATCAAGATGCTTCTTTTAATTCCCTTTGGGGAGGAATCATCTTGGGTTTTATTCAATTCATTCAAGAATACTTGATCAAACCACATCAGAAATATTTCAGCTATTCAAAAATAAATTCTTTTTTTTTCAGAGGTGAGCTGTTTGTGGAGTAATGGATTTTCATCTGACATTAATTCATAGCTACTGCTTAAATGAAATCGGACGCTGAAGAAATTTTGAATTTGAATACCAATAATGCAATTGTCCATGAAATGTTTGATTGTCAAGTTTTAGAATAAAAAGTGATGTGATTTTTGGAGTTTAGATGGTTATTCCAAAACCAAATTTGAAAAAAAAATCTGTGTTTGGTTGGATACTGAAAAGAAAAATCCAGAAAATTGGCCGTGAGTAAAGGGAGATAATTTTTGGATAAAAGGACTGCAAAAAATTATTTTATAAACAACAAATAGAAGTCATGTGTTATGTGATTATTACCTGTCGCTCTCTGGGATGGACCCTGCTGTCGATAACAGTGACATTAATCATCGTTGCAGCTGTGGTGTCTCCGCATTGGATCATCGGTATGCCAATTCGCAGAGACATCTATGATAATAAAACTGACACCTCGGAGGAATTTCAGCCTACTGTTGGAATTTTCAATCGTTGCAGAAAATATGTTGGCAGCATACACAATCTTATTCGAAGAGAAAATTGTGCAACATTCGTTAGATCTTTTACAGAGCCAGATAGTGACTTCCCACATGCGTGGAAAGCAGCAGTTATATTTTTCGCTTTAGCTGGTCTTTTACTGTCCCTTGCTATGATTATGGCTGTATTTAGCCTTTTTGTGAGATCATTCTTTGGAAAAAGTATTTTTACTGTGTCTGGATTAATTCAAAGTATAGCTGGTAGGTATACAATACAGGCAGAGTAAAAAATTATATCATCAACATTTTCTGTTGAGCCTGGCATTGCCACTGGCATAGGTATTGTTACTTTTCCAGTGTCGTCATAGGCGGCAGAGTGGCCACATGTCAAAATGTGAAAGTTTATGTTAAAGTAATGTATTTTCTACTCAATCAAAAACTAACCAGATGGGACATTTAAATCCATGGAATTCTTGTTTTGTTTTTTGCTTTTTTTATTTATTTTTTTTTCTAATTTTTTTTCTTTAATTTTTTGATTTTTTGATTTTTTGTTCAGTCAGATTTTTGCATTAGAAGTGAAAGGAATTATAGATTTGATTAGATTTATAATGCTCTATGCCACACTCAAGAATTTTTCACTTATAATAAATTTGCCAGTTTTAAGATGGTGGAGGAAACCAGAGTGCCTGGAGAAAACCATAGACCTTCACAAGCAAATTGACTGTCTTTTAACAATAGGACCTGCCAGAGTCCGATATGAAGCTAGGCCTTGAGATGTGGCATAAGCATGCACTTGAGATCACTCCACCCCCAAAGACCCCTGAAGTTATAGAGATTTTTATTGACCTAGTTAAGATTCATTTACATTTATTGTGTGGATCACAGTACCTCTAACTAGCTGGGTTGGAATCCCACTTGGGACAGTTCTAGTGTGGGAAAGTTTGTCAGTTCACTTGTCGAATACTACAGGTTGGTGGTTTTCTTTGGGCACTCTTGATTCCTCCACCATCCCAGAACTGATTGCCTCAAAATAAGAGAAAGTATCTTGAATGGGAAGAAAAACACCATTACTCCACTCCACTCCACATTTATTGTGATGGATATATCTGGATGGGAATAAAAAAACTGCAGGATTTTGGGAACACTCTCATGTTAAGATCTGGCCGAAACAGATTTCGAATCTAGGCAGTAAGATTAAACAAAAACATGTACAGTTACCTGGCAACAACTCAGACAACCAAGAAACAACACAAATCCATGATAAAAAAGTAAAAAAAAAAACCAAGATGAAAAGCCACATATAGGCACCACTGAAACCTAAGTCTCAACTTTGTACAGTTAGTGGAGTAAAAATCTAGTGGTGTGGTTATAATACTATTATCAGGCCTTGACCTTTCAACTTATTTTACAGTCATTGGACCCTGTTATGTATTGTTTATACTCTGTAAAGTGTTTATATACCAAGTTTAAGATTAAGACGTACAATGGGTAAAGAAATTATGATATTGTGTTCGCTTTTTATTTTAGGTCTTCTGTGTGTCATTGGACTTGTTATATATCCGGCTGGCTGGGGATCTGAGAGAGTTAAAAATCTGTGTGGAGAATATGCAGACCCTTACATAGTAGATAAATGTGACCTTGGTAAGAACTTAGATGATCAAATCTTTGATCCGTTGTTTTAAAGGGTTATAAGTTTTCGCTGCGTCTTTTAATCCATGACTGATGGTCTGGATATAAATGGCAAAAATTTTGATATTAGTAAAAAATGAGAGAGAGAAAGAGAGAGAGAGAGAGAGATTTTGTTAATTTGCATTAACTTTTGTAAATGTATTTGAAATTAATGTCGTTTTGAAAATACATATAAACATTTTTTTAAAATGTAACAGTTGCCTCCCTTTTCATAGTATAGTTTGTGACACTAAATATTTATTACCAATATTTTGATACCAGTTTTATACTTGTTTAATCTATTAATCTATAACAACAAAACTTCCCCATGTAAAATCTTTCAGTGCAAGAGTTGCCTCCCTTATCATCACAAATAATGAGCTTAAATACTTAATATCATTAACAAGTTTTATCTAATACGGTCAAACCTTGGTTAATAAAACTTCTATTATTTGAATACCTTAGGTTATTCTAAGTTCTTAGTAGGTCCTGACTGCCCTGGTCTGCACATAACTACTTATTATAAACTTTGACATGTGACAGCTTTGAGCATTTTTTTAAATGTAAGAGTTGCCTCCCTTATCATGTTACATAGATTGTGAATATTTTGCATTTCACAAATAATGAATTTACATTATAATTTTATTATTGTCAATTTATATTCATAATAAGTTTTATCTGTAAATTAATTACATCTGGGTGCGTAGATAGGAAGAATTATAACCAGTCAAAATATAGAAGTGCCAAATTTAAAGACTCTTCAAATCCAGGGGTACTTGGAAATGCTTCACATAAAATGGTGCATTCTGGTGACACCTGAACTTGATATTTGCTAAGACTGTGTGATTTTTTACTGAGGCAGTTGCCTTGCTTGCCTCATAGTAAGCCATGCCACTGACATCAAAACAGTTATATGTGACTTCAGGGTAGTAAGGAAAAGGGATTGTAGTTTATATCCAAATTCTTCAGATTTGTACCAGAAAATCTTCAATAAAAATTGTTTCCTCGCAATTTGAAGAGGGAAGAACAAATGTTGAGACAAAAGATAAATTGCTTATCAAGTTATTCCACAAGTTATAGTCAGTTTTAAAATCTCAACAGAGCTTATATTATTTGTCATATAACTCTAGACTTCAAAGAAAGATTATTCGTACTTATATTTGACCCAGTTTCTATAATCTGGCAAATTGTTAATGTACTTATAAATCACAAGTCACATGATGAGACTTTTTTTATTCAAACAGATTGAAAATTACTGTTAGAGTCGCTGTGTTTGTGACAAAGAATTTTGATTAGTTTTTATAGAGAATCCAATTAACTTGAATTAGGTTTGGTAGTTTTTGCTGACTTGAGTCCAGTTGTAACTGAAAACTTCAATGCGCATCCATGATTACAAAAAAAATTTTATATCAATTAAGTTAAGTGCAAAAATACCAATATTCAAACACAAAAATCCAAAAATATGAAAATGTTGTGCTGCATTACAGTGAATCTACTGTATCTAAGTGGCCTTACCACTGTTTTGATATGTTAGAAGTATAGAGTTTAAAAAATTGAAATAAAATACACATGCTCAGGAGTAGAGTGGAGTAACAATATTTTATGCCTCAATCAAGAATTTCTGAACTATAATGATGCAGTTAGTTCAGGGATGGTGGAGGACAATTTTTATGCCCCAGTCTAGAATTTCTGAATTATAATGATGCAGTCAGATCAGGGATGGTGGAGAAAACCAGAGTGCCCAGTAAAAAACCACCAACCTTTGGCATGTGAGGAATTTTCACACCAGGATCTGCCCTGAGTGAGATTTAAACCAAGGCAGTATGAGACATTTTCGATCCATAAGGCAGAACTAAAAACCATTTAGACACTTATGTTCCCCACTAAGGGAGTCTACTTATAGCCCAGTTGGTAGAGCATTGACCCAATATGAAATAGATGCTGATAAGGAATCCCTAAGGAAGGCAATTATATATTCTAAAATCTATAGTGCTTTTTCTCACCTTGGTAGAAGGAATTTCCCTTTAGCTAATTATGAAAAAAAAAATTCTAGAGGTGTCGATTCAGCTCACATAGAAATAAAAATATCATTTTTTTAACTGTCTATGTCTAAGAGAAATTCCCTTTAGCTAAATCATTAGATCAATGGTCTGATATAACCCCTTGTTGGCTCAGGTGGTAGAGTGTTTGCCTGAGATGAGGAGGTCATTGGTTTAAACCTTTCCTGGGTCATACTTAAGATTTTAAAATTTTAGATATTGCTCTCTCACCTTGCACTTGGTATTAAAAGATGGATTATTGACTGATTCACTTGGTCCAAGGAAAATGGGCTAGGGGAATAGCATGCTGGTCTAGTCCTGGTGTTTGTGTATATAGTAGGTATAATGGTGTGATTTACTGCCAGACTATCTGGTCCGGATCTTTTAGCCTCGTGGTAGAGCGCTCACTTATCACCAAGAAGGGCTGGGTTCCACTAGCCGGGGCACTCGGTGAGGATGTGTTTTTCAAGGGTTTCCTCCCTCCTGTTACATCCATGGCTGTCATTGTATATCAATGAAAAATTGCTAATGTGATGTTAAAACATTAAAACAATGACAACAACAACAATTGGTCTGGACCCAGGTTCACAATCATTCACTCAGCTGAGTGTACACTCAACTCAAATATTCTCATTTTTCTCATCCAATATTTTTAAAATTTTTAAATTTTATAAGACAATGTTTGATTTGTTCAACAAACCTACATTAAACAATTTAAATATAAGATTAGATACTCAATTTTAATTGTGTAATACCTTAAAAATTCACATTAAAATATTCCCTAATTTGAGTTGAGTGTACACTCAATTGAGTAAATGATTGTGAAACTGGGGCCTGATGTGCTGGAGCACTGATTTTAAACATCAACAGAAAAATTAATATTTTTGTAATATATTTTCAACATTTATTTTACAGGCTGGTCATTCTACTTGTGTATTGTTGGAACAATCCTAGTGTTCTTGTGTTCAATTTTATCCATTCAAGCGGAACATTCCACTTCAAGCAGGAAGGTAGAAGAGGAAGTCTTAACTGGAAAGAATCTCATCTGTGTCCTATAAATGTTTGAAGTCTTCAACAAGTTAACTTAGTATATTCCATTAAAGTAAATCAGGGAAAATAGGACAGTTTAAAATGGGATCTTCCTGTGTGCCATGTCATAATCAATCAGATATTTTGAAACTTCTTCTTTTTCTAGTAAAATTGTACCTACCAATGAAACTGAGAATTTTAATTAAAAGAGAACTGTGAAAATATTTGAGAACGCCATAGAAGCTTCCCTAACAGTTCAGATATCAATTACTCCACGATGTCAACTTTCAAAATAATTATGCCAAGCTTTACATCATTATCAGCAAACATTGCCAAACAGTTTGTATTTCTCACTAAAATACAGCAATTTTGCATCAAACAGTTTGTATTTCGCACTAAAATACAGCAATTTGCAAAGTGTATCAAACAGTTTGCATCAAACAGTTTGTATTTCTCACTAAAATACAGCAATTTTGCATCAAACAGTTGTATTTCTCACTAAAATACAGCAATTTTGCATCAAACAGTTTGTATTTCTCACTAAAATACAGCAATTTTGCATCAAACAGTTTGTATTTCTCACTAAAATACAGCAATTTTGCATCAAACAGTTTGTATTTCTCACTAAAATACAGCAATTTTGTATAAAATCTGATAATGATAAGATAATGTTTTTGGTAGAATTTATTTTGATTGTTAAGATACTCTTAAGATTCTCACTTTAATTAATACTTTAACCACACCTCTGGACAATTACTGCACTATCCATCAAAAGTCTGGGTCTATATTTAGTTGTCACAGTTGTGTTTGGCAATCTTGTGATGTTTTGATTGGCTGATTTTGCCATGCTTTATAGAGCATTGGCTCATGTCGCTTCATATTTTTAATCATAATATTTTTGTTAGCATTTTATTTTTATATAAGTTTGCAAAAGTAACAAAATGCAAAAAATCCAACCTTCATGAATATTTTATTGTTTTTATAATTTTTTTTTTTTTTTTTTTTGCACTGACTGATCAAAAAAAAAACCCCAATAAATAAATAAATTAAAAGAACAGAAAATATCTGAAAAAGGCGAAAATCTATAAATGAAAAACTTGTGAAGTTTAACTGACATAAAAATTTCCACATTTACTTTATCAACAAGAAAATCTCAATTTTTTGCATATTATTGTATCTTTGATATTATATATGTTACAAGGGTTGAATTCATTTCCAATGTAAATAATCGATACATATTTGATATAATTCCCTTATTTATTATTTTTTCATAAACAACACACACACACACACACACACACACACACACACACACACATATATATATATATATATTTGTGATTACTGCTTAAAGTCATTTCTGACTTTATTTTGGTCAAAGTTTATAATGTTTTTATGATAGCAAGGTCAAGGTCATATAATTGCAGGTTAAATGAAAAATAAGATGGCAATGTATGAAATATGAATTCTCTAGCAATTAAAAGCAATCTAACACAGTTAATTAAGATCAAAGTTAAAGAGAATAAAAAGAAAAGAAAACAGCAAAGTTTGTAATCAAGGTTCAGAGTTCATTGAGGTCAAGGAAATAAATTTATCCAATGACATTGAATAAAAGATGTACAGGTCACAAATATTATTGTAACTGTACATTGCAAACAAATAGAGTGGGTTAGGTCAAACAAAGCTCACTTGTAAAATGTAAACCAAATATAGAAATTATGATATTTTATGAACATTTTTATATATCACAACTGGACCAAGGATGGACTTCCATTTTGTAACCGCCTCTTGCCTTGTTAATTATGCATTTAAGAAACAATAAAAAATTTAAATAAAGAAGGAGTAAAAGAACTGACTTATGTGTAATTTAATCTTATATCAATAAACAATAACAATATAATTATTCTTAACAATTTCTTTATGTTTGTTCTACCACAGTGACCTTTGAATAAATAAAGCCTAAGTAATTGGAAGTTCTAGAGTGGGATGGTGGAGGAAACCGGAGTGGTCAAAGAAAATCCCCGACCTTCGGCCAGGCAAATTGACAAACTTTCTCACACTTGGATCTGTGCCGCCCTAAGTAGGGTAGTAGTCTAAAGATTATACAAATCAGGCTTCTTGTGGCATCCAATATGGCCACCGTTGCTATAACATGAGATAACATGAGACTGCAACCTGTCCAGGTTCATATTCAAAGTTTATTTTATATGACATCTTAGGATCCTAATAACATCTCTACATTCAGTTTATTTACTAAACAATTTAGATAAGTAATCGTTTCCTCTAATTTTCATAGTTTTAATACGCCAGATGCATAGTTGTTAAGGCACTTTTACAGTCATGCATGTGAGATAATGCTTGCAACGAAATCGCAGGTCGCTAGAGGGTTTAGGGGCATGCTCCCCCGGAAAGTTTTTTAAAATAATGATGTAAAATCATATTTTCTCGTGCATGTTAGGGCATCAAATTACCTATTTTAACCGTATTCAACTACCCGTCCGGTTGTGATGTAGTTTCCCTTCACGAAAACCAATGAGTGACCGGCAGCTGAAATTATCTTCATCATATTAAACATGATACTTTTACCCGCTAAACTTGTACAACTTATATAGGGTATCAGTTTTTCATTTTCCAGATTATGCGTGTGTTTATTAAAGTTTAGCGTGTGAACGTGATTTACTTCAGAAATGCGTGTGACTTGACAGGTATGTAGATGTTATCGCCTCTCTCCTTATGGATGAAACAACATCATCGTTGATTGTCGACTTATAGACCGAAATATCCCTGCCATCCACAGTCCACGATGAGAGGGTTATTAGCTCAACTGGCTAAAGCCAGATGAGCTTATGGCATGATGCGTGCGTCCGTCCGTCCGTCCGTTAAAAGCAAAAACTCAGAAACTATTGGGCCAATTTTAACAAAACTTTGCAGAAATGATCCCTAGAAGAAGTAGATGAAAATTTTTACAACTGGTTTCCATGGCAACCAAAAGTAGGTCACAGCGATCTAGAATGCAAAAAACCTAAAATAAGCTTCTTCTCTGAAACCATAGGTTATATGCAAAATCTGATGTGATATTTAGCTTCTAGACACCCTTAAACATACAGGTTGTACATTTCGTGAAATTCTGTCAAAAACTAGGTTATGCGTTTTTAGCGTTTTTCTGTCATACTTCGTAAAAAGTGAAAATAAGGCTTATAATGAGATATCAACTTTGAAAATCTTCTTTTCTGAAACCAAGAAGCCTTAAGCTTTCATATTTGGCAGTTAATATCAGCTTGAGGCCCTTTTCCAAGTTTGTACAAATGGTGGCCCCCGGTCCATTTTTGGCCGAATCTCAGGGGTCCATATATCTGCATATGCATATATGGCTTATAGTGGAAAATCAACTTTGAAAATTTTCTTCTCTGAAACCATGAAGCCTTAAGCTTTCATATTTGGCAGTTAATATCAGCTTGAGCCCCTTTACCAAGTTTGTACAAATAATGGCCCTCGGTCCATTTTCGGCCCCACCCGAGGGGTCCATATATCTGCATATGCATATATGGCTTATAATGAGGTATCAACTTTGAAAATTTTCTTCTCGGAAACCATGAATCTTAAAGCTTTCATATTTGGCAGTTAATATCAGCTTGAGGCCCTTTACAAAGTTTGTACAAAAGGTGACCCTTGGTCCATTTTCGGCCCCACCCCAGGGGTCCATATATCTGCATATGTATATATAGCTTATAATGAGATATCAACTTTGAAAATCTTCTTCTCTGAAATCATGAAGCTTTAAGCTTTCATATTTGGCAGTTAATATCAGCTTGAGCCCCTTTACCAAGTTTGTATAAATGGTGGTCCTCGATCCATTTTCAGCCCCACCCAAGGGGTCCAAATATCTGCATATGCATATATGGCTTATAATGGGATATCAACTTTGAAAATCTTCTTTTCTGAAACCATGAAGCCTTAAGCTTTCATATTTGGCAGTTAATATTAGCTTGAGCCCCTTTACCAAGTTTGTACAAATGGTGGCCCCCGGTCCATTTTTGGCCAACCCCAGGGGTCCATATATCTGCATATGCATATATGGCTTATAGTGGAAAATCAACTTTGAAAATCTTCTTCTCTGAAACCATGAAGCCTTAAGCTTTCATATTTGGCAGTTAATATCAGCTTGAGCCCCTTTACCAAGTTTGTACAATTGGTGGCCCCCGGTCCATTTTCGGCCCCACCCGAGGGGTCCATATATCTGCATATGTATATATAGCTTATAATGAGATATCAACTTTGAAAATCTTCTTCTCTGAAATCATGTTGCTTTAAGCTTTCATATTTGGCAGTTAATATCAGCTTGAGCCCCTTTACCAAGTTTGTATAAATGGTGGTCCTCGATCCATTTTCAGCCCCACCCAAGGGGTCCATATATCTGCATATGCATATATGGCTTATAATGGGATATCAACTTTGAAAAATCTTCTTTTCTGAAACCATGAAGCCTTAAGCTTTCATATTTGGCAGTTAATATCAGCTTGAGGCCCTTTTCCAAGTTTGTACAAATGGTGGCCCCCGGTCCATTTTTGGCCAACCCCAGGGGTCCATATATCTGCATATGCATATATGGCTTATAGTGGAAAATCAACTTTGAAAATCTTCTTCTCTGAAACCATGAAGCCATTAAGCTTTCATATTTGGCAGTTAATATCAGCTTGAGTCCCTTTACCAAGTTTTTACAAATGGTGGCCCCCGGTCCATTTTGGGCCCCACCCGAGGGGTCCATATATCTGCATATGTATATATAGCTTATAATGGAAAATCAACTTTGAAAATCTTCTTCTCTGAAATCATGAAGCTTTACGCTTTCATATTTGGCAGTTAATATCAGCTTGAGCCTCTTTACCAAGTTTGTATAAATGGTGGTCTTCGGTTCATTTTCGGCCCCACCCGAGGGGTCCATATATCTGCATATGTATATATAGCTTATAATGGAAAATCATTTTGAAAATCTTCTTCTCTAAAATCATGAAGCCTTAAGCTTTCATATTTGGCAGTTAATATCAGCTTGAGGCCCTTTACCAAGTTTGTACATATGGTGGCCCCTGGTCCATTTTTTGCCCCACCCCAGGGGTTCATATATCTGCATATGCATATATTTGAAATCAAGTTTAAAAATTTTCCTCTCTGAAACTCTTAGGCATAATGCTTTTATATTTGGCATTTAATATCAACTCAAGTCCGTTTACCAGGTTTGTACAAATGGTGGCCCCTGGGCCATTTTTGGTCCCACCCCAAGGGCCAATATATCTACATATGCATATATGGGAAATCAAATTTAAAAATCTTCTCTGAAACTGTAAGGCTTAAAGCTTTCACAATAAGCTCAAGTCCCTTTACCAGGTTTGTACAAATAAAGGCCTCTGGGCCATTTTTGGTCCCACCCAGGGGCGCATATATCTATATATACTTACATGGGAAGTCAAATTTAAAAATATTCTTTTCTGAAACTGTAAGGCCTACAGCTTTTATATTTAGAATTTTACATCAGCTCAAGTCCCTGTACCGAGTTTATATAAATGGAGGCACAAGAACCATTTTTGTCAGTTGAGCTCCACAGGCCCTTTTGGGCCTTTTGTTTTTTAAAAAGGGATCGTTAAATCACCTCTATCATTCATAAAAAACCGTTGACGACTGAAAAAAATCGTTTTTTAAATTAAGCTTAAAGAATATTCCGATTAGTCTTAAGTGTTTTGTTTTGTTTGGTTCATTGCATATAACATCGTTTATGATTGTGTTCTATTCAAAAGAGATCGTTTGTTGGTTTTTTTGCTTGCAAATGGTCGCTTTCTCAGGACATTTAGATACGTTCCTCGATCCTCCATCAATTGCCTGCTTAAATATCACGAGTACACACCGAGTCATTTTCTATTTTTAGAAACTTGTCAATTATTTTTGTTTTTATTTACTTCTACTTTATTTTTCAAAATGGAACCTATTTCTGTTATTTTATGGAACAATCTTAGCTTATTACTTGGAATAGAAGAGCAAATATGCATCAGAAGGAGAATATCTTTCTTAGTTGAAAGCTTATTGATAAAATACCAAGGGTTCAGGGTGTTTAGTAGTGGAAGTAGAGCAGAAGGATTATCAGTAATCGGAAGTGATGTTGATATGATGGGTGTTTTTGATCAATATCTGTGTCTGAAAATTCAAATGATTTAACAGTGACTTTGTCATAGATACGAATGGCACTAAACCGGGTTTTGCAAAACTTCGTTTTTTAGGAGGAAAAAATTCAAACATCTTAAGACACACAAAATCAAAATCTCAGGAGGATCTGTTTTTGCCCAGTTTACAGTTTCGTGATTTAATTGTTAATATTTTATCAAACGGAATTCCCGGTGCATATGCACACGGACCTTGTGCAACCTATCAAGCACCATTGGAAGTCGAAGCGGACATCTTAGTCTGTTTGGCATGCAAGTCATGGCCTAGAAATGCATTAGAATGGATACACAGAGATAGACCTAATGGCTGGCCATCACCAAACTTAGTTCAAGAGATTGTGCAAGACGGTTGTTTTCTTGTTCCTATCGGAAGTCCTAACTCACAAGAAAGTCACATAGAGTGGCGAATATCCTGTTCAATTGCTGAAAAAAAACTTGTGCATTCATTTAACCACACTCAATTTTTGTGCTATGGCCTACTAAAATTATTTCAAAAACATGTTATCAACTCAAATTTGCATGTTAAGAATTTACTCTGTTCTTATTTTCTTAAAACAAGTTTATTTTATTGCATTGAAGAAGAGAACATAGCCTGGAACAAGGAGAATTTCCTTCATTGTTTTTGGACATGCATAAGACGATTACTGAAGTGGGTTCGGGATGAATATTGTCCAAACTATTTTATAAAAGATAATAATATGTTTGAAGGTAAAGTTTGTGGAATTAATTCCAAGATATTATTTAATCATTTATTTGAATTGTATAACGATGGATTAGACAGCTTACAGCTTATTCCGTATGTACATAATTTCAAATTGACCACTGGCATAACCACAAACAGATTTTCTATAAGTAATGAAATGAGAGAATATCTTTGTGACATGGAACTGTTAATACAAACACTTGATATTGGCAATTACGATTGCAATGGTTTGAATAAATTAAATGACATAATTATCCAGATGTTGCAAGAAACAACCGATTCAATCGGAAGGGTAATAATCAATTTATGGTATTTAAATAATACGTGCTACATAGTTCCCTTTGTGTACATGGATATACAAACAACAATAACACAAAAACAACGCTATAGACAAATTTTAGGATTAAAACAATTCATTAAAGATAACTGTTTGGTCGGTGATATAAGTACCGGGATGTTTATGCTGGCTACATTATGTTATCTGAATGGAGAATATAAAGAAGTGGTTATTATAAGTCAGAAAATTATTAAAAAGTTCAAGTCACACACGTTCTATGTTGGACATGTCAGACCCATTGTATTTGATCACCCATACATAAGTACAATGTGCGGTAAACATAAGACTCTGAATCAGAAGCTTGCACATGGTATTTTTGCAAGACATTTATTTGTCTTATAGATCACAAATTCTATCCACAAGAAATAGAAACAGAACTTGTACAGCATTCCATTTTACGAACAGTATATATACCACCAGTTGTGTATTGTAACGTTCTTTTGTGTCTATCGTACTACCATATGGAATGTAGAAACAGAATGAGAGATACTCTGAAAGAACTTTATATTGCAGCGGTAGATGATAGATTCATTGCTGAACAGGAAAGACCGTTAGCAAATGATTTGCTGCAAAGATGTTTGCAAATTTGTGAAAATTGACAACTGTTAACAAACCACAAACACATTTGTAACTTTTAAATGCATAATATATATTTTTCATTTTTATCATATTTGAAATACATTCATTTTTGATAGTATTTCGTTATAATGTTATTACGGTTCATCGAAATAATGCTGTCAGTGTGGTAAATATCGAAATGCGAGTATTTAAAGCTTTTCCATTCTATCCAATTTAGAGTAGAAAAAGTAACATACGTATTTACGTTTATGCATTTTACCTTGCCAACGTCTTTTTCTTCATCTATAAATTTATTTAACAAATGTAAATTACCTGAAAATTCGTATTTTGCCACATTTTGAAATTTTCTATATCATTTTTGCACAGAATATTGAACTTGTTATCTTATCGTACCTTGAGTCTCTTAATTCAAAGTGGCTCAGTGGTAGAGCGTCCGTCACGAAAATGGAAAGTTAGGGGTTCGATCCCTGTTTAGCTAAAACATAAATCTATGTCATGGTATTGATCTCTCGCACGTCCCTTGGCATTTAGAGGATAGAGTATCGACCATTGTAAAAATAATGAATAAAAATGTCTAGATTGTCCCAGTGAACGTATTTAAAAATAATGAATGAAGTAAAAGAACTTGCAATATTTAAATTTAATGTCATTTTACCATCTTTTTCGATTTGATACAATTTTTTTGTGTCATTCCGTTGTAACACTATACTAGCAAGAATATTGTTGTTGTATTATTTATTAAAACATTTTTATTTATTAATCATATTTTTGTGGTTGATATTGTTTTTTGTTTATCGTCGCATCAGCAATTTTTCAGCTATTTGCAACGACAGCAAGGTTTTGAATCTATTTAAATTAATTAGAAACAAGTTTGTGGATGTGTAAACAGTCATTGTTAATGGTCTGCCGTGGTACTGTGCCAGCTTAACGAGGCATTATTTCGGAGACAAGAATACCACTTTCCCATCTATTATCAATGGTCGATACCCTATTGTTTTCTACAAGTTCTATCGATTTAGAATGAGGAATAATGATGTGAAGTGTAGAAAAATTAGAAATAAAAGTATAAAAGTATAAGAAAAAAGATGTTCAAGTAATTCTTTACAATGATGTAGAATCTACAATTGATCCATGCCAGATGTAGTCAAGAATTCTCTAAATAAGACAGAAGGCCATCTTTGTCGACAGTCAAAATTTGTCTTAGAATCGAATAAAACACAAACATACTAGTGCATGTCCAAACCAAAATAAAAACAAAAATTAGAAAACTGGCCAATTTAGTTATACTCGTAAACTTCCATCAAAGAAGTGGGTCAGGGTGTTCCGGAAGGGTAAGCAACTGCTCTCTATCTAGCTACACCCGTCAGATTTGAGAATGAAAAGAAAATGGAACTACGTTAAGTCAAATATATCCAGTATAAGTTTAAACACATTGACATCATACTTATCAAAAATATTGTGATGCCTGTCATAAAAGGTAAATGATTCAGATATGATTTAGTAGAACATTTAGAAGAACCTGCAAATTATCTTCCCTTGAATTTTTGTTTTTAAGTTTTAGAATTAAAACAAACATTCCAGTCTTTGTCCATATCAAATACAATAATGTAAGACCAAGTTCTTCTTGTTTTAAATTGACAACAAAAGACAAGAACAGAGAACTATCCATTGGCTGGAAAGAATTTCATCTTCGTGAAATCAGGTCTGGTATATGTAAGGTATCCTAATATACTATCCAAACTTAGCACTGTAATAAGACATAATAAACAAAAAATAAAAATAGATAGATAAATAGATAAATACCTAAATTGAAAGCATGCATGCATAAAATGAATAGATAAATAAATAAAATAAGAAATATATATATATATATATATATATATATATATATATATATATATATATATATATATATATATATATATATATATTTATCCCACCTCATGAAAATCTTTGATTCCCATTGGTCAATTAGTAACCTAATAAGGGATTGTATTAGGTCACTTTTGATTATCTCCCTTGATTAAGAAAATATATTCGGTCAGTAACGATTACGTCCCCTGTTACCCGGTCTGCAGCCATAATGGCGTCGTCAACAATTGTGTTTAACTCATGAAATGTTTCTGTTTTTGCAGTTGAAATAATGTTTTGACATGAAGATCAAGATCTTCGGTGGGATAAATTCGTTACACAGTGATATCTTTTGTGATCATGACAATATCGCGTCGCCCAATATAAATTTTAATGACTCCATATTATAAGTTACATGGTTTGTAAGTGTCTGGTACGGAATGATACAGGGTCAGTAGAAAAGATACCGGGTGAGGCGTGAGCCGAATCCGGTATCTTTTCTACTGACCCTGTATCATTCCGTACCGGACACTTACAAACCGTGTAACTTTTTTACCCTACCGATGACCGAATGCTAGATCTATTTTTTTTAAAAATAGAAATATTGCCGATGAAATAAATTAAAAATAAAAAAATATCCGACTGCAAAAAAATATTACAACAAGGAATATCACTTAATAATGTTTAATGCATGTTATTTAATAATATAACATTAATTTGAACTTCAAAATAAATAAATAAATAAATAAGTTATAATTAAAAAAAATTTGAACCGCCCCTACACAGTAGAAATTTGTAAAATGACGTACTTGTGACGTATACAAAGAGTTAAAACTAGGTCATTTTTGTTGACGTTTACGTTAGCGACAGGGGACGTAACTCTAACCCACCCGGTATCAGCCTTGCTGACCCAGTATTTTTGCGCGTGCGGCTATGTACGGAATGATACTGGGTTGGTCATGTGATTCAATTTAGCCAATCACTATCATAGAATTTAGTCAGAGGTAGGGTAAATTTCCTTATTAGGTCACTAAATTACTGTGTAACTAATAATATATATATATATATATATATATATATATATATATATATATATATATATATATATACTATGTATATTAACCCGTATATTACCTCCTAAGATAAGAAATTTAGTGATAATAAAAATTGTATACAGATTTGGCTTAGTTTTCTATTCTTTAAGCGCAGTATTAACATTTAAATAAACCATTAGACATATATATTCGTAATACATTTTGCGTCATTTAACCTATTTTTAGCAATTGGGAAATTTTATTGTAAATAATTTCGGTTCGTATCTTACCTTTGTAAAGAAGTATTTTTTGTTTCAAAATGGAGCATATTTCATCTGCCTTATGGGAATATCTTAGCATCATGCTGGGAACAGAAGTGCAAGTTTATATCAGAAGGCGGATATTTGCCTTATATAACAGCATAGAGGAACAGGTTGAAGGGTTACGGAAAATCCCTAGTGGAAGTAGAGCAGAAGGTCTGTCAATACCAGGTAGTGATATTGACACAATGGTTGTACTTGACCATATATCAGTATCTGAAAATCCAGATGATTTGGACATTGATATTGTCATGATCACAAAAGATATCAAACCGGGTTTTGCGAAACTATGTTGTCAAAAGAATTATCATAATTATTTTAGGGGCGAATTGATAAAAACTCACGAAGGATGTTTTTTGTCAAGTTTATTTACGCGAGACGCATTAGTACATTGGGCGTTGAAAAGACACCCCGATGCAATTGCACACGGACCTTGTTCGTCTTTTCAGTTACAATTAAAATTGGAAAATGACATTCTAGTATGTTTGCATTGTAAGACATGGCCTCAAATAGCTTTAGAATGGATAAACAGAAGACGACATTATGGGTGGCCATCGTCAGATTTAATTCAAAACATTGTACAAGATGGATATTTCTTAGTCCCTATCGGAAATCCGAATTCTCAAGACAGTCATTTGCAGTGGCGAATTTCTTTTTCACTTGCTGAGAAAAAACTAGTGTATTCTTTTAATCCCACTCAATTTTTATGCTATGGTCTACTTAAATTATTTCTAAAACATGCCATAAATTCGAATGAGCAAGTGAAAGATTTACTTTGTTCTTATTTTCTGAAAACAAGTTTATTCTATTGCATTGAAGAAGAAAACATTGTCTGGAACCAGGAGAATTTTCTCCATTGTTTTTGGACATGTATAAGACGATTACTGAAGTGGATTCTGGATGAATACTGTCCGAACTATTTTATAAAAGAAAACAACATGTTTGAAGGTAAAATTTGTGGGCGTAATTCAAAGGTTTTATATGATTATTTATTTGAGTTGTACAACAATGGGTTAGATAGTTTAAGGCATATTCCAGGGTTTTCAGAGTTAAATTGTAAGATGTTTGCAACAAACTCTCTAGTTATCAGAAATGAATTGAGAGAAACTCTTTGTGACATTGAAGTTGTAAGTAAATTAAAATTTTATTATGGCATGAATGGTTTGAAAAAAGAATATAATACAATAATCCAGTTGTTGCAACAAACAACCGATCCCATTGACAGAACAATTTTGACATTACGGTTTTCAAGAATAGTGGATTCTTTTGTTCCTTTGGTGTGTAAAGACATTCAAACAACAACTTTAAATAAAAAACGTTATAGACAAATCAAAGGATTAAAACAGTTTATTATAGATAACTGTTTGTTCGGTGATAAATGTACCGGGATGCTACTGCTAGCTACTTTATGTTACCTTTGTGGAGAGTATAAGGAAGTGGTTATTATTGTACAGAAAGTACTTAAGAAGATTAAGTATTACACGTTTTATATTGGATATGTTGGAAAGATTACCTATAATCATCAATACATAAGTGCAATGTGTGGTAAAGGTTTAACTCTGAATCAGAAACTTGCACATTTTTCAAGACATTTTATATGCGTAATAGATCACAAATTCTATCCACAAGAAATAGAAACCGAACTTGTTCAACATTCTACTTTACAAACAGCATTTATCCCACCAGTTGTTTATTGTAACGTTCTTCTTTGTTTATCTTACTACCATATGGAATGCAAAAACCGAATGAGAGATACTCTGAATGAACTTTATATTGCAGTGGTACATGATGAAAGATTTATCAATGAGGAGGAAAGACCGTTAGCAAATGCTTTGCTGCAGAGAAGTCTGCAAATTTGTGGAAATTGATAACCGTCCTTTAACCACATTGGCAAATGTAACTTTTAAATCGATTAGATTGATGTTTGCATTTCATATATTAACTATAATATTGTTTGATAGCATTATATATATATATATATATATATATATATATATATATATATATATATATATATATATATATATATATATATATATATATATATATATATATATATATATTATTTCAGACATTCAGCGAAAGTCTGAAAAACCCCACTCTGTCAACGTCGAAATCAACGAAGTATTTGGAGAGATCGTAGATGTTTGTTGTATCTGTCAATCTGGGTAAAGCAAAAAAAAAAAAAAAACCTAGGCATAGTATGCATAGTATATATGTATATAAAATGAGAGAGAGAGAGAGAGAGAGAGAGAGAGAGTAGGTTTAAAAATGAGAATCATAATAATGTTTCTTTATATTAAATATCAAAAAAGTAAAAAGGTTCTTACAGAAAAAATCTTTAAATATGAAAAATTTCTGTTGAATCTGTATAGCTGAGCTACTTATATCATAATAGTATGTTACAAAAATGTCAATGTAAACGTATTTTCAATATTTTAATGATTTTCAAACACATATAAGGGTTTTGCATATACTTTTTTTGTTAAATATGGATATGCTTAATTACTGAATAAAACAGGAGACAAAAAATAACACTTTTTTATATTCTAATTCATATTCTGCTGACTATCAAAAGGCAAGTGAAAGAAACCATGACGATGCATTTTTTGGTACTCTTGACTTCCTCTAACCTGACACACCAACAAAAACAAACTAAGAAGAAGAAGAAATAAAAAAAAGAAAAGAGAGAGAGAGAGAGAGAGAGAGAGAGAGAGAGAGAGAGAGAGAGAGAGAGAGAGAGAGAGAGAGAGTAGTAGTAGTAGTATTTCGTTAGTTTTGACAGAAACTAAATACATGTATTTTAATGTGAAGATTATAAGTCACGAAAGTTAAAAATGATGTAAACATTTTAATCTTAAAAAAGATTATTATCGAAAAAAAAATCGATGTTTATCTTTATAATTTAAGTGCCAGTTACAAATAATAAATGAAACCCTGTACAACATTTTCGAATAGTAACCTTTTTCTTTTCTACAAACAGAAAAAATCCCAGAAAAACTAGTTTCATTACCACCTTTTTCCAAGAACGTATTGATGGGCTTTACAACATTTACACAAACAAATAACAGTTTCGCTACATAAAGAAGATGTCAAAATTAAATGAAATAAAAAATTATAAAACAATCTTTGATTAAAGGCATAAGTTTTTTTTTTCTCTGTCAATAAAATATGCATAAGTTTGCTTTATGATTGAGATTTATTTTATTAAAAAACATTTAATTGTTTCTGTACCAAACAAATATTTTCTTTTCAAAGTGATGTATTCAATTTTTTTCGGTTTTTTGCTTTTCGGTGAAAGATTTTTTCTTATCATTTAACATATAACTTTTTTCTACAACAAATAAATATTTACCGGCTTCATTTCCTTTTAAAGGGATTCATTGTTATACATCTTTCTTTTTACGACTACAATGTTAGTTTTAAATGCAAATAAATGTATTTGTAAATGAATAATTTTTTTTTGTCTCGTTCCCTGTGTATTTTGCTGATGTTGTGAAATCAGATGATTTTTTTAAAAATTTTAATATTCGTCTGAATGAAAAAAAAAATCAGAATAATTGTCAGTTTTATAATATAATTACTTTAGCTTCCACGTCTGTAATAAGTAGGAGATCATCGGTCCAAATATATGATTTTTTAACTTAATTATTTCTTGTATTAAAATTTTTTTCTAATTAAATTGACATTCTCCAATAATATTTTATAAAGTTGCAAACTTTTCTCTTCTTTTTAATAAAAACGACCCTTTTTGTTAGTCAGCACAATGAAATAACAATTTAATAAAATAAATAATTAAATACAAAATTTAATAATTAAAAACATGATTTAATTAATAAATAAATAATTTGATAAATAAATAAATAATTCGATAAATAAATAAATAATTTAATAAATAAATAAATAATTCGATAAATAAATAAAGGTAAATTAACTCGATCTGTCATTAACGATTATCGTGCATAAATACTAATATGACTTGAAAATATGTTAAAAATTTTTAGCATTATATTTTTAATATAACAAATATCAATTCCTACGGACGGGTGTCGCTAGGAAATAAGTAGACCCGAGGTTTTTCAGATTAATGAATCTCATCTTTCTTAGATCCATATGTTTTAAATTTTAATCCTGAAATACAAAGAATGTGTCGTTGGTAAATAATTCAAAATTATGTCTTCTACTTAACTTGCAAATTTTGTACTATTATTTCCTGACAGGTTCTTGAGAGTCAAAGTGATTAAGGTGTTAGACCTAAAGATGAGAGTTTGTCCATGTGATTCGATAACAATGAACCTCAAATAAGAAAGTGTTTTTTCTTGCGCAGACTCTTGCTCTTGTGTTAGAGGTCATTCTTTATAATTGTTTGCTGAGATTCGGTTTCAATTTATTTATTAAATATGTCTCACTTCTAGAAAGTCGACAATGGTTGGTTAATTCCAACTTCCAACTTCACAGAAAGAAAAATAAGTACTGAAGTAATATCAACTGAAGCATTGTGTCGTAGTCTTTTCCTGAAATAATTGATGATATAATGAAATTTTCATTGACGTACACCTTTAAAGTCACAAAAATTCTCTAAATTTATTTCTGATAGCTAGAAAGATTGTTTCAATACACATACAATAAAACATTAATAAGCATGGAATAAGCCTTAAACCACGCCCACAAATGTTATGCTCAAACATGTTGTTTTCTTTTATAAATACTTGGACAGTATTTATCCCGAATTCACTTCAGTAATCGTTTGAAGAATGTCCAAAAACAATGAAGGAGATTTTCCTTGTACCACACGATGTTCTCTTCTTCAATGCAATAGAAAAAGCTTTTTTTCAGAAAATAAGACCAAAGTAACTCTTTCATATGCTCGTAGGATTTTGAGACATTGTTTAGACAGTATGCATTCCGAGTCCACTTCAGTAATCGTCTTAAGCGTGTCCAATAACAATCAAGGAGATTCTCTTGGTTCCAGACAATGTTTTCTTCTTCAATATTATAAAATAAACTTGTTTTCAGAAAACATGAGCAGACAAAATCTTTAACTTGCGTGTTTAAATTAATGGCATCTTTCAGAAAAATTTTTAGTAAAGAATTGCATAAAATTTGAGTGTGGTTAAAATAATGCACTAGTTTTTTTATCAGCCAGTGAAAAAGAAATTCGCCACTGCAAAAGACTCTCTTGAGAATTTGGATTTCCAATAGTGACTAAGAAACATCCATCTTGCACAATATCTTGAATAAATTTTGGCGATGGCCACCCATTATGGCGTTTCTGATAATTCATTCTAAATCTAATGAAAGCCATGTCCTACAAGAAAAACATGCTAGAAAATTACTTTCTTTTTAAATGGTACCTGGAAAGACGAATGCGATCTACAACTGCATCGGGGAAATCGTTCAACGTTATCTGAAAAAATCTTTAACGGGCCAATAAACATGAAAATACAATCCTTTGTGAGTTTCTATCAATCCGTCCATAAAGAAATTTTAAATCTTTTGACAACATAGTTTTGTAAAACGCGGTTTGATATCTCTTGTGATCATGATTGTTCATTGTCCAAATCATCTGGATTTTCAGACACTGATATAAGGTCAAGTACACCTATTGTGACAAGATTGATATTCCTTTGAAACGGCAGTTTTTACTGTTTATCGACAAAAACCAATCATCAATTACGTGCTATGTCAGTTAATTCAAGCAATTTAATATTTTCGGTGCAGTCTTATTACGTTGACCTACATCCTCCAGCAGAGAAAACGACACCTACATTTTCGCCGGTATGTTTGCATCGAAATAAAAACAGCTTAAAATATACGTTACATCATAATACCTTTATTTATTACAAACGTCTTATTTCAATTTTATTATTTCAATGAGACAATAAAATGTGTATTTTTTAAATAAACTTTTACATAGTTTAACCTTTACGTCATTATGGAAATTAGCTAATGTTGTCCCCGACGTTAGTAATTATCGCCCTATCTCATTGATTAGCATTCTTGGTAAAGTTTTTAAAAGATGTGTCCTCAAATATCTTAACAATTACTTACTGTATAACCACATATTGACATCTTTTCAATCTGGTTTTGCCCATGGCGATTCTACTATTAACCAACTTTCATACCTAACCAACCAAATATTTCAAGCCTTGTATGATGGCAAAGAAGACCGTGCATTATTTTTAGACATTAGCAAGGCTTTTGATAGAGTCTGGCACAAAGGTTTATTACTCAAGCTTAAAAATATTGGTATATCTGGTTCTGCACTTTCTTGGTTTAGCTATTACTTATCAAATAGAAAACAAAGAGTTGTTATCAAACATTCTTGATCTGATTGGAAATTTATCTCTGTTGGTGTTCCCCAAGGCTCTATACTTGGCCCTTATCTCTTTTTCATATACATAAATGACATTGTTGATAATGGCATGTGTGATATTAGACTTTTCGCTGATGATACTTCGCTTTATGTTATTGTTGAAGATCCAAGATCTGCCAGTATCTCCCTTACCAATAGTATCGATGCTATTTATTCTTTATCTCAAAACTGAATGTATGACCTTTTCAAAAAGAGGAAATATCAACATCCACCATTATATATGATTAATATTCTGCTCAAGGAAGTTTTTAGTCACAAACATTTAGAGATAACCTCTTCATCCGATGGCTCTTGGTCTCCCCAAATTGACTCTACAATAAGTAAAGCTCGATCTTAACTTTCTATACTGCGTCTTTTAAAATTCAAACTAGATAGGAATACATTACTTGAGAACTAGAGAACTTGGAAGCAGCTCGTATTGTTACTGGAGCCATACAACTAACTAGTACCTCACTCCTCTTAAAAGAATCTGGCTGGGAATCGTTAAGTAACAGACATAATAAACAGAAACTTATTTTATTTTATAAAACGCCAGACTATCTTTCTTATATAGTACCACCTCACAATTTTGAAACAAACTCTTACAATACACAACAGCAGAACAATCTCGTACACATCTCTTGTAAAATTAAACATTATTTTGATTCTTTTTACCTTCTGTTATTAGATATTGGAATGAAATTCCAGAGAAATAAGAAACTCTTCCTTAAATACTAGTAGGTTTAGATCATATCTGGATAGAAATAAGTTAAATATTCCGAAGTTTTTTGTTAATGGCAGTCGATTGGGGCAGGTCCTTCACGCACTTTTAAGAATAAATTGTAGTTCGTTAAATAGTCATCTGTTTCAGAAAACGATAATTGATTCCCCCAACTATCTCTGTGGAAAAACTGAAACCAACAAACGCTATTTATTTGATTGTCCAAATTTTACTCGCCAAAGCTTTGAACCTTTTAATTCCCTAAATTCCCAGAATATAAATTTAGATACTTTTTATTCGGTATTCCAAACTTATCTGATGTTAAAAACACAGAAATCTTCTTAAAAGTTCAAAAATGTATAATCGATAGTAAAAGATTCCAATAAGTTACCCAACTTGCATTTTTTCAGAATTTAGTTTTTCAATCAGTTAGTAATAGTGTTAATTTATATTTATAACAATGTAAACATTTTTTTCCAAACCAGTTATGTTTTTTTTGACGTAAGTGCATATCATTTAGATTAATATTTATTGTCGGTCTTTCTAATTTTAATTACATTGACCTACATCCTCCAGCAGAGAAAACGATACCTGAATTTTCGCCGGTATGTTTGCATCGAAATAAAAACAACTTAAAATATACGTTACTTCATAATAACTTCATTTATTACATACGTCCTATTTCAATTTTATTATTTCAATGACACAATAATACATTATAATCATGATGTCTGATCCGACCCGTTGACATTTCATGATAGTTATTTGAAATTAAAAAGATCTAAAAAATACAACCAACCTATCACAAATATTAATTATCACTTACGTTGTATTTTCAATTTATTGTTTTAAATAAACCACATGTTCATCTGTTATCCATAGCTACACGACAGACACAATAAATGAGCCGAAATATTCTTCATTTTGAAAGAAAAACTGTTTGTTTATTACCCTAAAATAAATGTAAATCATTATCATAAAAATTCCGGAAAGGATTCAGTGACTAAATTACCTTATTAAAATTAATATCAAACCTTACTGAAATGATATACAATTTTTATCATCACTATATTGCTTAACTTGCCCGTTTAACGCGTTACATATGAAAAATAGATATTTTGGTAATGTAAAAAATGTGTAGGATATTTTTGATCGCAAAATTTAGAGTATTTAATTAAAGTAAATTCAGACAGGTCATTGCTAGTTGCATTGCTTTTGATTAAATTACACACTATTTTTGGGCTAGGTCACTGATGAAGAATGATTTTCCGAAATGTTCACATATGGCACATCAAAATTTAGCAGGTATTTGTTATATATTTACTACCCCTGAGCGGATACTGCTGCTGGTGGAGTAAACCTCTCAGAGGGTATCCATAACTCAGTATGCAGTACTTTGTGCTGTCAGAAAATATACAATTTAGCCAAATTTCCAGCCGTCTTAATTTTTGAAATTTATTTTAAACTAAGGTTTTTTTCCCTCATGTAAAGCATTCCTTAGCTCTATTCCGATTCATATCATTTTGGAAGTTTATTTTTTATCTGTTTGGCTTATGTTATTTTTTTATCAAACTTTTCTGGCACTAGTGTTACTGATGAGGAATGAATTTCTGAAATGTTTACATCTGGCACATCAAAATTTAACTGGTATTTGTGTTATATATTAACACAACTCATTTTAATTAATTTTTGAAATAACAATTAATTGAGTTAAAAGATTAAATTTAACTAATATCTGTGTTTTTTTAAAAAAAATTCAGGCATAAAGTTAAAGAGATCAAGATAAAATGAATTAAATATAAACCCATGAAAATCAGAAGATTATATCTTTCATTTATCAGCCATAAGACAAACAAAACATATTGTTCAAGGTTTAAGAAGGATTTTGCTTCATGATCTCCGAATGCAATAATTGAGACTTTTTTAAAGCTCTTACAAACAACAATTTTGCTCCTGAAGAATTATCATACTTAAAAATAATGTCAGACGGCTCTTAAGTACAGTTCTACGAAATAAACTTACAATCGTTACAAACAACGAAGCCAGCTGCTGAGCATTCAATTAATGACCCAGGAATATGTTTTTTGGTTTTACTGTTATTTGCAGTTTTTTTTTATCATGTAGATAAAATATTAAATGTTATTCAATATAACAACATAGAAAAATACTCTTTCAAAATCCAAAAAAACAAGATATAAAAATATTGGTTCAAAATTCAAAACAACAACAAATAAAAATATTGTTGTTCTAACTAATATGTAAAATGAATATTAATCTTTGTTATAATACCTTAATGGCACATACACACATACACACACACACACACACACACACACACGTGAGATTAAAAGTCAATCAAAGAAGCGAAGGGTTGTTTATTTATTTATTTATTTATTTTTTTTTTTTTTTTACAAATTTCAGTTCTATTTTAAATGCAGAAACATGACATTACTAAGTGTTCAAAAATTATTTATATTTTTTAAAGTACTTTTTACATTTATAATTACCGTATCTCCCGCAAATAAATACATACTTAAGAGATAAGGAAATAATTCAGAGAGAGTGTATGTGTGTGTGTGTGTGTGTGTGTGTGTGTGTGTGTGTGTGTGAGAGAGAGAGAAAGAGAGAGAGAGAGAGAGAGAGAGAGAGAGAGAGAGAGAGAGAGAGAGAGAGATGCAACTTTTGTTAAGGTTTTATATGTATGATCTCTCTATCTCTCTCTCAAATATATATCCGTGATCTGATTGTGTGTATACTTGTGGTAATATATTTTATTTCATATTGTTTTGAACCCTTTAGTTACTGAAATTTAAAATATGGTTTTCAAAAATAAAAATGTTAATATAACCAATAGACTGTTCAGATGGTATTTCGTGCAAAGGAAAGCAATTATCACGCTCTCTGTCTGTGGTAAACAAATTGTTATTTTTTATTTTGTTTCTAAATAAAAATTTATTACTGTTATTAAAATTTAACATTTTTTAAAAACCAGCACAGCCATCCATAAAGTTAATATTGCTAATAAACTCCGTTTCTCAGGAAATGATTTATTAAATATGCTTACCTATGTTTCTGTAAAGGTATAAAAAGCACCTTGATGTTCTAGATGTAAACCTCATTTAAACAGTATCGAAACATATAAGGTTACATGGTATTGTCACCAAAATTAACAAGTTACTATGTACTAAAGATCACTTTTTATGAAGTGTTTGTACTAACAATGTTATAGATTGGCATCTCAAACCACTATCTTGCAAAAGACTGTTGTAAAGAAAAATAATTTTCCTTTTTGTGGTTCATTGGGATTGAACCCAAAATGGTAAAACATATTATGTGTAGCTCTAATGTTTCAATTACTGTGACTTTACTACTGCGGCTATTCAGAACTTTATGTAGGTTAAAATAGTTCAAATTTTTTCCATAACGTTGGAGAGATTAATTGGAACAATTTTTCTTTTACATGTTCACTGTATTACACGGGTTAAATTTAACGCAAACGCATGATTTAAAGAAGATTTAGTGATTCTACTAATGGATCTTGACGATTCCTGCTTATTTACTAACAAATCCAGTACTTTTACCACATTGACCGATTTCATTTAATTGTGAATTTTGATCTTTGACAGAATACATGCAATTTAAACCTTTTAAAATCTTTTCGGAATACGAAACATTTTTAGAGTGTTAATTCATTAAAGATGTCGTATTATAAAATGGTTCAATAAGAAAGATTAAAAATACCAACAAAAAATTAACAAACTAATGTAAACATGATTTCACACATGTTCATATTTTGGTTGCAAAACCCTTGAGTAATCAAAGAGATTAACAATTTTAAGTCACGGTTCAAGCCATTCCTCACTACCTTGGTTACCATAGGCTGCATTGTCGGTTTTTTTTTTTATAAATTAAGCTCTCAGTGCGAAGTCCCGCTTTCTCAAAACTTTTATTAAATCCTCGTTTATTGGATTCACGTGTATAAGGCATTAAGTATTAAAGAAATAAGTTAATTAATATTTTTTATGTAAAATTGAAGACGGATTAACAGAAACAAGATTACGTAAATTTTATTCCAACTACAAATATTTACACAAGACCAACCTCCTCCTTTAATGATCTTTAAGGATCCGCTATATGAGAGAGAGAGAGAGAGAGAGAGAGAGAGAGAGAGAGAGAGAGAGAGAGAGAGAGAGCATTTTCGTGTCTTTGAAATTGACATATATGAAACTGGCACATGATGACATCGGAATTCGAATAATTTCAATTCCTAATTACAAAGAGTTGGTAAAGTAAATATTTAAAACAAAATAAGAATATTAGGGTAAAGGTTATTATTTTATACATGACCAACAAGTTACGAAGTGAACATATTGAACTAAGAAAGTAAGAAACCAGTCACAAAAGATAATCATAAACTGACAAACTCTACTTCAGTTGGATGTGAACTTTTGGAGTCAGAATGAAGTGCAGAGGAAAAATGGTGATAACCTTCTCTCTCTGAATATTCATAATTATATAAACACACACACATACACACACACACACACACAGACCAGAAATTTTTGAATTATACTAGTACCTTTGTATATTATGTGTACTGCAGATTCCAGAAAAAATCCACTGTTATTATTATTTTTTTGTTGAAAAATAGACGCAGAAAAACCATATTTATTTATTTATTTTGGACATTATGGCCAATTTTTTAATTCAAAAGTCGTTAACATACTGCTTCTTCTTTATCAATTACATCTCTAATTATTACATATAAATAATAATAATTTTCAAGTAAAAGGACTTCGAAAGAACAGATATCATCAACAAAATTAATTAAGTGATTAATACACTTGATCATCAAACACCATCTTGCTGATTGATGTGAGATATACGTTTGATAGATAAAAAATATAAGCAAAACAGTTAAAAATTGATAAATCTAAAGTTCTAAAATAATGTTGATCCAAATCCAGCTAAGGAATGCTTTGCATGAGGGAACAAACTTTAGTTTTAAATAAATTTTAAAAAGATTAGGACGGCTGAAAATTTTGCTAAATGGTATATTTTATGACAGTACAAAATACTGCCTACTGAGTTATGGATACCCCCGGGGAGTTTACTCTACAAGGTGCGGTACCTGCTCAAGGGTAATAAATAAACAACACAAATACCTGTTAAATTTCGATGTGCCATATGTGAACATTTCGGAAAATCATAAGGCTTAATTGAGAATCTTTACCATAACAACCCTCTTTCATCCTCGAAACCTTTGAGAAATATTGGCATGTATTATCATTACTTTGAAAAGAAAAAAAATGAAAAGTTTAAACCACCTGATGACAAACGATTGTCTTAAAAATTACTTGACCATATGAACCCGAATGACATCTGTTGTTGTGTTTTATGACTAATGAATGAAAAGTATAATCTTTTTTTTAAGTTTGATAGGTTTATATTAATTTCATTATATTTTTATTTCGTTTTTATTTAAGATTTTAAACTAAATGTTATTGAAACGTGTTGGTAAATTGTTACTTTATATTTAATTAATTTTAATTTAAAACAAGAATTAGGTCGTTTTACAAATTCCAGCAAAACATAGTGCTCAATATATTTTAGTTAAAAGCTATGTAACAATCAATAACCTTTCTGAAATTGATTAATTTTTTGTACATTGACATTAATCATCACATATATATTATATCTATATCACAAATATTATTATATCTATATTAGGAAATTGAATTTTGTACCTAGCTATATAACTGGTTACAGTAACGATTCAAGCAATATAGTCATTAAAATATATAGACTAATACAGATAAATAAAGATAATCATAGATAATTATAGATAAAAATAGATAAATATATAAAAGTTTAGATACGTGATATATCTTTTTTCACAAGGCATATCAAATGCATACAATTTATAAAGCGTTAAAGAAATACATTAACAAATTTTAGCTGTTGATTGCTAGAACATATAGTGCGTCATTAAACCTTTTAGCGTTTAAAAATTCGGTTTGTACTTACCTTTGTAAACAACTAGATTTGTTTCAAAATGGAGAGTTTTTCAGTTTGGTTTTTTAGCTTGCTTAGGGGTATGTCTTGGCGTAATACTTGGGACAGAAGAGGAAGTTTATATCAGAAGGCGGATATTTGCCTTATCAAATAGAATAAGCTAACATTTGTACGAATTTAGGGGAATTGTTAGTGGAAGTAGAGAGAAGGGTCTGTTTCTACCAGATAGTGATGTTGACAGAATGGAGGTAAATAGAAATATATCGGTGTCTGAAAATCCAAATGATTTGGACAATGATATAGTCATGATCACCAGAGATATCAAACCAGGGTTTGCAAAACTACGTTGTTTAAATAGTCAAAAAAATAAACTTTATTTCGGGTATGGATTGATACAAACTCACGAAGGATTGTTTTTGTCCAGTTTATTGTGTTGAAGGATTTCTTCAGGAGATGTTTAACCAGTTCCCCTGTGCAGTTGCACACGGACCTTGTTTGTCTATTCAGGTACCATTGCGACTAGATCTTGATTTAGTAAGATGTTTGACTTGAAAATGGCCTGAAATAGCTTCGGAATGGATTACCAGAAGACGACATAATTGGTGGCCATCGTCAGATTTGATTCAAGATATTGTGCAAGACGGATGTTTATTAGTCCCCTTTGGAAATCCTTATTCTCAAGAGAGTCACTTGCAGTGGCGAATTTCCTTTTCACTTGCTGAGACGAAACTAGTGCATTCTTTTAATCACAATCAATATTTATGCTATGGTTTACTTAAATTATTTCTGAAACATGCCATTAATTCAAACACACAAGTTAAAGATTCACTTTGTTCCTACTTTCTGAAAACAAGTTTATTCTATTGCATTGAAAAAGAGAACATTGTCTGGAACCAAGAGAATCTCCTTGATTGTTTTTCGTCATGTTTAGGACGATTAATTACGTGGATTTGGGATGAAAACTCTCTAAACTATTTTATAAAAAATAACAACAAAATTGAAGGGAAAATTTGTAAAAGTAATTCCAAGGTATTATATGATTATTTATTGGGATTATATAACGATAGGTTTTATAGTTTAAGCCTTATTCCATGCCTATCAAAAAATCAAATCGTTCATGACAGAATGTTCAGTAAAGCAACAAACTCTCTCATTGTAAGAAATGAATTTAGAGAATATCTTTGTGATTCAGAACTATTAAAGAGTGCACATCGACTATTCATTTTTTATGACAGAGATTTTAAAAAGTACCATGACACAATTATCAAAATAATGCATCAAACATCAGATCCAATTGACAGAGCAATTATGACTCTATGGTCTTCAATATTGGTGAATTATTTTGTTCCATCGGTGTATAAAGATATTCAAACGACAACTACAAATAAAAGACGTTATAGACAAATCAAAGGATTAAAACAATTCATCATAAATAATTGTTTGTTCAGTGATATATGTACTGGGATGCTACTGCTGGCTACTTTATGTTACCTTTGTGGAGAATATAGGGAAGTGGTTATTATTGTACAGAAAGTACTTAAGGAGATTAAGTCTTACACGTTGTATATTGGATATTCTAGAATTATAGATTCTAATCACCAATACGTAAGTACAATGTGTGGTAAAGGCTTTACTCTGAACCAGAAGCTTGCACATGGTATATTTTTAAAACATCTTTCATGTGAAATAGGTTACAAATTCTATCCACAAGAAATAGAAACTGAACTTGTAAAACATTATATTTTCCAAAGAACATATATACCACCAGTTGTGTATTGTCACGTTCTTCTATATTTATCTTACTACCATATGGGATGCATAAACAAAATGAACTTTACTCTGAATGAACTTTATATTGCAGCGGTACATGATGAAAGATTCATCAATGAAAAGGAAAGACCGTTAGCAAAAGCTTTGCTGCAGAGATGCCTGCAATTTTGTAAAAATCGATAAAAGTCAAAACGTTAATTTCATATATAAAATTCGTTAATTTTTGTTAGCATTATGTTTTATATATTTTTTAAAAAAAAAAAAAGAAGATCGTTATTGGGACTTATCAGAAATAATGCCTGTAAAGCGGTAGTTATCAAAATGCAAGGATTTAAAGTATTTAAAGCTGTTTGTTTTACAATGCCCTTTAAAAATAACAGTAGATGTTATGTTTGTACATTTTACCTTGGCAACATATTCTATTTAACTTTTAATTTTAATAACCTAAATGTCGCTATGTTATAACATTTTAAGAATTTCTGGATAAACATTTCCACAGAATTAAAAAAATCTATATCTTAACATAAGAGTCTTAATTCAGATTATTCAGTGGTTGAGCGTCTGCCGCGGGAGGCAATGTTCGAGGGGGAAACCTCGATGGGATAATTCATACGTCTTTCGGAATATTGCTTTTACTAAAAGCGCTTGAAATTGATAGTATAGAATATCGACTGATCGACTCGTTGCCTTGGTTATAAACTGGGAAAATGGTTATCTTGCCTTAGAAACACTGACTCTGTTAACTAGGTCTTGACAGTGATTACGATAGGCCATTAAATACGATGGGATATCTTTAACATACTCTAATATTGAACCAAAATACCCGTTTAATTTTGCTGTGCCATATGTGCACGTTTTACAAATTCATTTTCATAAGTAACACTTGGAGCAAAATAAATTGATAGATAAAAAAGGTTAATCATCCAAAAAATCGGAAAATTGATGGATCCAATGTTCCAAAAATTATATGATTCAAAATCCATCTAAGAAATGCTTTGCATGAGGGAAAAAACCTTAGGTTTAAATAAATTTCAGAGGCCTTAAAATTTTGACACAAGGTTAACAAATCGTTTATAGATTCATCTATAGAGAATTTAAATCTTGTCGGAAATAGCTGAGTAATTGTTAATGCGACGGAAAACAACACAACATCGACGACCACAACAAAAGCAACAACAACAATAATAATCTCAATCCAGAAGAAATGTCTTGATTGCCAAAAATGTATTTAAGAATGTGGTAAAAGCACTTACGATCTAAAATGTAATAAGATTTTACCATTTTTCAATTTTGTTGTATTTGTTTTATTGTATTGTTATATGGCAAACTGAAATAACCATTAGTGACGTGACTTACACGTCGTTGATTGTGCGTATACAGTAAAACTTCGATATCTCGAATACCACGGATAATTCGAAGTCATTATTTTGTCCTGACCAGTTTTATATATAAATTATATTAGAACAACTTCGATAACTCAAACTTCTAAAATTCGAATACCCCCGATAATTTTTTTAACAATGTGTGATCAGTGGCCCGTTAATTTAAACAATCAGAGAAATCACATATCGATAATTATTAGAGAAGTGAACTAGAATTTTTCTAGTTATCTATCTTACTAATTAATATTAATTAACGAATTAATATTTAGTACCGTCACTGACAATTAATTTTGATAGGTACGCTAATCCCTTCTTATTTCCAATTACACGTTTTGTACGCGCTCGCGGTCGTTATCAATTCTTTAATGCATTATTATTATTATTATTATTATTATTATTATTATTATTATTATAACAATTACAGTAGAACTTCGATAACTTGAAGTGCGTGGACTTCGGTGGAGACTGAGTTATCGGGGTGTTCGAGTTATCGAAGTTGACGGTTGACGTCACCTTACTACTAGTATATGTTTTCCACTACAGAATTCTTTGATGTTGAAACAGTTACCAGAACTCGAATGAGATGCAATAGAGAAAAACAATAAATGCTGATAGAAACTTTCGAACATCACAATAATAATAATAATAATAATAATAATAATAATAATAATAATAATAATGTAATTAAGATTGATAAGGACCGCAAGCGCGTACAAAACGTGTTTTTTATTAAAAATCACGATGTATACGAATAACGGAATCGGAAATCAAATATATTTACATGGTTTTCAGCAAAACTTATTTATTACATTTTAATGAATTATAAACAGATAGTCAATTAAATTACAAAGCAGTGCAATATGTCTTTAATATTTTAAATTGAGCTTCGAGTAATTTAAGTCGAATTTGAACTGTTATCAACGGCGGCATTGTACTCGGCTTCGGTAATTAGAGATTAGAAGAGATTAGCGTACCTATCAAAATTAATTGTCAGTGACGTTAATAAATATTAATTCGTTAATTTATATCAATTAATAAGATAGATAACTAGAAAAATTCTAGTTCACTTCTCTAATAATTATCGATATGTGATTTCTCTGATTGTTTTATTAACGGGCCACTGATCACACATTGTTAAAAAAATTATCGGGGGTATTTACTGTATGTCGTCACAAGTATACAAAAGTGCAGTAGAACTTCGATAACTCGAAATGCATGGGGCTTCGGTGGTGACTGAGTTATCGGGGTGTTCGAGTTGTCGAAGTTGACGGATGACGTCACCTTAATACTTGTATATGTTTTCCACTACAGAATTCTTTGATGTTGAAACAGTTACCGGAAATCGAATGAGATGCAATAGAGAAAAACAACAAATACTGTTAGAACCTTTCGAAACATCACAATTATAATAATAATAAATGTACTTTTGTATACTTGTGACGACATATATTAAACTGTATTTCGTTCGTAAGCTTAAAGGATTGAAAACCAAATTATGATTATTAAAATATGCAAAATGCTAATATGACCATAGGATTGTTTTTAAATGGAGTTTGTAATGCTTAAATATTCTTTGTCGTGCAAAGAAAAAAATCATAAAGATTTCTGTATATGGCAAACAAGTGTTTTGTGTTCATTCATTAATAAAACAATAATTGGATACAAATTAATTACTTTTCTTATTTAATTTTAAGATTTTTTTTATTGACCATCATAGCCTTACAGAGAATAAACTTGTTAACAATCTACGACATTTACGATATGATTCATTGGAAATGTTTATCTCTCTTTCTGTGAAGTTGCAATAAACACCTCCATCGTCGGGCCATATTTAAAAAAGTAATTCCAAACCGAAACTCAGCAAACAATTTTAGAGAATGACGTCTAAAACCACTTTCCAGCAAGAGTCTGCGGTAAGAAAAACCACTTTCATTTTTGGGGTTCATTGTGATCGAACCCACAGGGAAAACACATCATCTTTAGGTGTAACGTTTTAATCACTGTGCTTTTCACAACCTCTTTTACATACACAAAAAATAGACTTAAAATCGTTTTGGTTCTTCATTTACAAATTGATCTATTCATACTTTACTATTATATGTATTTCAAATCAATGATGCAGATGAAAAAGAAAGATGGAAAACAGTATATCACTTCGAAAGATAATGAAGCCGATAATAATTTATCTCATGCAGAAAAAATAAATCTATTTGTTTTATAATAAGAAACAACATTAATCCGAAAATCAAAATTATGAATACAAAAATATTATGCTTTATTAATAAAAGAAAACTTCGACCATAAAGCAAACTTTTATGAACAGAGGAAAAACATATTTTTTTGAAAATGCTTTGAATCCCATCATATGTGGAAGTATAAACGACAGGATTTAATCGCAAACGAAATATTTCCTTGTTCTTAAATAGATATTTATTTCCCGAAGATACAATTAAGATTAAAAAAGTACTTAAAGTAATAGAAGTAATTTTTAAGCACTTTTACTTTATTTTTGTCATGTGCCTGCTTATAAAATTGTACTGAAATCTAAAAAAAACATTCACTACTGTGATTGCCTCTTAATGTTACTAATGTTACTTTCTTTTACGGATAAAAAAGAAATACAAGAGCAATAATCTAAACAGTAACATTTATATGGTACACATATTTTGAAAATACTTATACAAATGACTGATGTTACAAAAAAGACACTGACATTTTACTTCCTAGCTTGTAATCAAGTTTATATATTCTTCTTTTTTATAGTACCAATAACCTCCTTTTACAACCATAGTGTGTGCGTATGCATGTGTGTGTGTGTGAGAGAGAGAGAGAGAGAGAGAGAGAGAGAGAGAGAGAGAGAGAGAGAGAGCATGAATAAGCAAGCAGTTTCAGAGGAAATGCTAACTTTTCAAATAAACTCTAAATTTGTACATTTACGTTCATTGTATTCTGTTCAAGAATCTGATAAGGTATCTTATGAGACAGTTCGTAGTTGAAAAAAAATTGATTTGGCACAGTTTAACAAAAACGGGTAAAAGTACAAATCGCTTAGCAAGTGCGAACCAGTGAGAAAAAATTAGAAACAAAATGTGTTTAATTGAACATTGAAGAAGGTCTGTAGTTGCCAAAAGAAGTATAAGCAGAAATAAGGTTCTTTATTGCATATAGTTTTTTTGTTACTTTTTTATTTAAATTACAAGTTTTGTAATGTACATAATCACTTCTATTTAACCGAACGTCTTGGTCAAGATTTATCGTCCCTTCTTCTTTTTTTATTTCTTTCTAGTTTCGTTATTTATATAAATAAATCTGAATAATGATAAATTTATATGGACAAGCAGATAATCTCTATGATTTTTCTTTCAAAGAGAAAATATATATTTTTCTTAGATATTTGATAGTGTTTCTAAGGGTATGATACTAAAGGTACTATGACAAAATGCAGTAGAAACTGTCGTAATAAATCTCTCTCTCTCTCTCTCTCTCTCTCTCTCTCTCTCTCTCTCTCTCTCTCTCGTTATTTATTTATTTATTTATTTTTACGTATAAAATGTGAATACGAGGCGTTGAAACTTGACTTTGTTTTTTTTTATATATATATATATATGGAGTTTAAAAACTTGAATTTAAGGTTTCGACCTTTAAACGTATTAGCGTAAAAATACAAAATTGGATGTTTAAGGCTTGTAATTTTTTCAACAATCTGTTGTACCTATATTTGGTTTGCAAATGAAGTGTTTTTGATTCCATGGTAAAGATTTTCAAGTTCATTTATCCAATGTTATAAGTTTCTGGTATCTGTCAGTGGTGTGAATGGTTACGAGGCGGTCAGTTATGGGATGGTAGAGGAAACCAGAATGTACTAAGAAAAGTGTTTTGACATGTCAGCTGACAAACTTTCTCAAAACTAAACCTCTCCGAGTATGATTTATACCTAGGCTGAAAGTTGCTCGGTTTAATCCAAGTTTGAATCACCTGGACATCGGTCCTCTTACTTTAAATAGAAGATACTTAAATCATAAATCGAATATTTTTAAAACAACTTGTCCATTTTCTGTGCCAAGTTGTACTTTTGAATTTTTATTGTTTTATAATTTTTTGCGATGGTATTTTTTTTTTGTTATTTATATCAAAGAAAAAATATCAACTCATGTTACTTAAATTCTTTTAAAAGATCAAAGATCTGCTTTTAAAATAGTCAAGAACTTATGTGTGATATAGCACCCTGTATTCCACAGACAAAAATAGAAATCCCTTATATAATATTGGTATCTTACCAACAGGTAGACGCCTAAGACAAAGAAAACACTTTCTTACTTCCGGTCGACCGAGGTCGAACCAACAATGTTGAAAAAGGCCAGAGGTCGGAAGACTAACACCTTGTCCACTCAACCACTGAGGTCACAACATCATAAGCACACTGCATACGGCTAAACTGGTCAGAGTTAGACTTGTGTTTTATTATGGTACATAGTTTTTGAAATACTGCACAAATAAACAAAAACATCATTCTTCAAAAACCAACGATCTAATATTTCACCTCTTAGTTATATACAAATACGGACGTAGTAGAAGACATGTTATCGGCGTGCTTAGAAGTACTATATAATAGGCCTATTCCGTTTTTTGGTCTTTTCCTCTTTATGTCTATCAAAACAAAAATATTTTTGAAATTCAAGAAAATTGGAGGAATTAAAGAAATACGTGATTTATTATAACTGGAACATTATTGTTATCTCATGACTCACACTGACCTTATTCATTTCTTTGAAAAGTCCAGTCGTGAAAGAAATTTTCAGACGGGCAAGTTTTTCACTGTGAAAATGGTCAGCAAAATGGCTTAAAAGTGATCAAAGATAGACAGTTTTTACTTAAAAATATAAATATAATAAAAATTCTGTTGATATTGGCATGAATCATGATATTATTAGAAAGTGTGATAATGAAAAAGTGACACAATAAACATTACGTACCAGAATGTTGCGTAACGTATGTAGGTGATCTTTCTCCCTATTCCTTTTTTTTTGATTTTTATTTTTATTTTTTTATTTTTTTTTAAAGGGGCCTCGGTGGCCGACTGGTCTAAAACGCGCACTTTCGGATCACAGTGCCTCTCACCGCCTAGGTTCGAATCCCACTCTGGACAGATCCTATTGTGAGAAAATTTGTCAGTTCGCTTGCTGAAGGTCGGTGGTTTTCTCCGGGCACTCCGGTTTCCTACACCATCCCAGAACTGACCGCCTCGAAATAAGTGAAAAATCTTTACTGGGGTGTAAAACGCCATTTCTCCACTCCACTCCATATTCTTTTTGAAAAAAAATTGTGTCAAGGCCGTACCTTCTGAGGTAAAGGAAAGTAAATCTGACATGAAATTATACAGAATGAACGAAACAATAATGTGGAATTCGTTTTCCTTATTTGAGGATTTATTCATGAGAAAAATTCAAGAAATGGAGAAAATGTCATTTTCCGAAATGTCAAGCATGAAAAATGTGAAAGCTCTATATTATTGGTTGTTGTCGGCGATTTGAACTTGAGATATTTTATTGCAGATAGATATTTGCTCTTAGAAAGATTTATCATTATTTTGTTTTCCTGATTTGAAAGAGATATGTGGCGTGAAAAACGGTTAAGAATTTATCAGAGTTTTCGGATGACGCATAGGCTCAATATATGTTTCCTGGTAGTTGTACCGGTAGGAAAGGGAAGGGGTTTAATTATCTTTAGTCATCAAAGTAATTATTTAGAACCTTTATAGCTAATAATATGCTGTAAATCTCATCATTGTTTGTAACAGAAATCAAAAGATAGATATGTAAATGTGAGCGTATTTTCTAAGTTTTATTGAGTCTCAATCATATGGAAGGTTTCTGCTATTATTTGTTGAATTAGGTCCATGCTTATACTATATATATGCACCTCAATTCCCAAGTCTTCTAAAAGATAATTGGGGTATGTTCCGGCACGCTGGACTTACTGTCAACAAGCTTTTTGGTAATGGTTTCATTTGAAATTAAAGAATGAAAGTCTAATATCAACAGTTTAATCCAACAGAAACACACATGGATCTCCACCAACTTAAACACGTAGGTCAGTAAAGCCAGTTACACCCTCTGTTTAACTGACCACACCTATCGTAATGAAACAGTTATTAACGACTTTGTAATAACGGACAAGAAACTTTTAGAGGCCTTAATAATTGTAAGCTTGCAATTTTCCTCAGACCAAAATTTACTTGTAAGCAGTTTCTATCGTGGCAAAGAGTTTTATGTCGTTAGAACAAGCTCTCCCATACCATAATACAAGTAAAACAAATCAATCATTAGCAGGAGAAGCAGAAATATTGTTGTAAAATGCGTTGATCGTATTGGTTTTCTAATTTGGTTATTTATCACTTATGTTTGGTCGTTCTTCCGGTTTAGTCGGAATTTTAAGAAAACAAGTTGCAATCTGACTGAAAATTTCCAGATTTTTCTTGATTTTTGTCCTTAAGATTCCAAGCAGTTATTTAAATAATTACCTTTTACATGGATTTTTGTAAAGTGGTACACGCTTAATTTTTTTCCTGTAAAAATGGTATTATTTTACCGATTTCTTATTACACATAAACCTACCAAGTTTTATTTTAATATCAAATTTTAAAGTTGGATTCAGTTAAATGCGTAAACTTTCAGTTAATTTCTTGTCTTTATTCCTTGACTTACATCAAGGCGGCTTGTTGTTACACGACAGAATATCGAATTAATTACTAAGAAGTTCAATTTTCGACATAAGGACACGCTCTCAAAAACACTAATCTGTCTACATAGAATTTCAACTTCGCACTGAGTTCTTATCTGAAATCAACACCGGCAATTTAGAAAACCCGTATATGTCTTTTTTCTCTAAACAAATACGCCTGTGTTAACCAAGGCATTGATAGACGGTGTTAAAGTGGCGCAGTGGTTAGCGCTCCCGCCTATCACCAATGCGACCGGGGTTCGATTCCCAGCGTCGTATGTGATAAGGTATGAGGTCACCTGCTTGAACACGTGGGTTTTTCTCCGGGTTCTCCGGTTTTCCTCCCACAATAAGACCTCACGCGCGCTACAATTCGGGCCAAGTGGCGCAGTGTTTAGCGCTCCCGCCTATCACCAATGCGACCGGGGTTCGATTCCCAGCGTCGTATGTGATAAGGTATGAGGTCACCTGCTTGAACACGTGGGTTTTTCTCCGGGTTCTCCGGTTTTCCTCCCACAATAAGACCTCACGCGCGCTACAATTCGGGCCAACGAGCTAGATTAATATAAGTTGCACAACTTGTTTCTAAATCGTTGCAAAAGAAATAAAGTTTAAATTTAAATAAATATAGACGGTTCGATCCGTATACATGGGGTGTAAACCTATTTGATTATTCCTCAGGATGGCATGGTAAACGAAACATGACGAAACTTATATTCATGTTTCAATTGCATAAGCCTTTAATTTGTATTTTAATTTTCCGTTTGTTAAAGTGGAATTACAGTAGAACTTCGATAACTCGAAGTCCATGGGACTTCGTTGGTGACTTCGAGTTATCGGGGTTTTCGAGTTATCGAAGTTGAAGGATGGCGTCACCTTAATACTAGTATATGTTTTCCACAACAGAAATCTTTGATGTTGTAAACAGTTATCGGAACTCGAATGAGACGCAATAGAAAAAAACAATACTAATAGTTACTTTCGAAACATAATAATAATAATCATAATACGCATACAAAACGTGTTACTTTATTTTAAAATGATGATGCATACGAACAACGGAATCGGAAATCAGATATGTGTAATGTTTATCAGCAATACTTATTTATTACATTTTAAGATAATACGAACTCAGTAATTTAATTACAAAGCATTGCCATAAGACTTTAATATTTTAATGCAGTTGTGAGTACCACTGGGTTAGTCGTTTAAATTAAGCTTGGAGTAATTAAGTCGAAAGTTGAACTGTTTCTCGACGGCGGCATATTACTCGGCTTCTGTAATTAGAGATAAGAGTAAGGGATTAGCGTACCTATCAAAATTAATTGTCCGTGACGGTACTGAATATTAATCCGTTAATTGATACCTATTAATACAGTAGATAACTATAAAAATAAAAATAACTAGATCTACTCGGTTTACTTCTCTAATAATTACCCATATGTGATTTGTCTGATTGTTTTAATTACGGGTCTTTGGTCAGACATTGTAAGAAAAAATTCGAGTTTTTGAAGTTAAATTTAATAGATTTTTTAACTAAAGACCAAATATTTACTTCGAGTTATCGGGGGTATTCGAATTATAAAAGTTTGAGTTATCGAAGTTTTTCTAATATAGTTTATATAGAAAACGGGTCGGGACAAAATAAAGACTTCGAGTTATCCGGGGTATTCGAGATATCGAAGTTTGAGTTATCGAAGTTCTACTGTATTTATCATAATACACATTTTTTTTTAGAAAATTGATATCAAACGATGTGTCGTATTCCGAGATGAACGTATACGAAGAAGAATTTATCCAGAAGACAAACGTATACAGATTATTGTGTCCAAGATTAATTTCAAAATTAAATGACATCTGTCAAGTTTATTTCCAAGGAAGGATGACGCTAGCAAATGAACATATACCGAGTCTTACAGATTAAGGTTAGACTGTTCTTTCTTTGATTCATGTGTTTAATTTCAATCGTGTAATACAAAGAATGTGTCGTAGGTAAACGATAAGACTACTTCGACTCTTTTTTTACGTTACAAGAAAATTCTACACTATTTTAACCCGACTAGTTCTTGTTAGCCACAGTGGTAAAAAGACAGCAAACAAGATAATAGACCGCACTTTACATAATGAGTCTTAACATGTGGGTTCGATCTGAGTAAACCGCCAATAACAAAGATTTTCTCTTACCGGAGACTTTTGATAGAAAGTAGTTTGAGATATCATTCTCTAAAAATATTTGTTGAGTTTTGGTTTGGATTATTTTAACCATGGATCACGTCTAGAACGACCAGCTGCTTATATCCTCAAGGAGAGAAAAAAATACCAAGTTGAATATATTCTAAAAAACAAAGTGTTTATATTATGAGTTGAATGGAGCACTGGTGTTTTAGTCGCACACTTATGTCGAGGCAATCAGTTATGGGATGGTGGAGGAAACCGGAGTGCCCGGAGAAAACCACCGACCTTCGGTAAGCGAACTAACAAAACATCTCACACTAGGATCTGTCCCGGATGGGATTCGACCCATGCGATGAGAGGCGCTGTGGTCCATAAGCGCGCGCTTTAGACCACTCGGCTACCGAGGCCCCTTTATGTGTGTTCTTATGGTCAATAAATAAAATGTAAAAACTAAATAACAAAAATAATATTTTTAAATAAATGAATCAACAAAATACAATACACTACTTTGTCATACACAGAAAGTTTTAGGAATTCTTTTTCTTGCAAAACAAAGGGAGTTAAAACATTAAAGCTACATTCCTAAAGAGTTCCATAGTTATATTAGCATAATGCATCATACTACATACTAGATGCAATATATACGTTGTCACAAAATACTCAAATATACGCACAATCTCAACAAATTGTAGGAGAAATGATTAATGGTAATTGCATATGGCATGAATACACTTTGTTTTAAACAAAGTTAAAAAGAATCAACTTTGTTAAAGCTAATATTTTGTATGAGAGTTACATCGACATTTAATGTACCTTTTTTCTTAACAGTAGCACAACAAGAGCTTGATTTGATTACATTTAAATGCTTTAAAGCTTTTAAAAGAAACCGAAGCCTGAGGTTGTTTCCCTATTTGGAATTGATTTCAAACAATGTACAAAAATACATACAAAAATAGGAAACACTAAATTCTAACATTACCTAAAACTCTCTTTAATATGCAACAGGTACTAATATTTTTCTGCAAATATCATTTACAATAATTTTTTACATTTAATAAGTGTTTTGATGGACCACTGGTTATAAAACAATATGTAAAGTTATTGCCCTCCAAGAGTGCTATAAACACACCACTTTACATTGACTCGGTTAACTTCCACAGTTAGAAAATAATTTTCTCTGTTCCTAGCATTTTTTTTCTACTGGTCTTTTCACCTTTGATTGCGACTTATCTTAAGTCTTTTTTTAACAGCTCTTGAAAATTTCTAATGATAAGTGTATCAGTTACTAATTCCGTTCTAATATTTCAATGTAAAAAGCTAACTGTTTTATTGATTTTTCAAAAAATTCTTTCTTTGGAAGTTTTTTTTATGGAAGTTCAGTTTACATTTAGAAAATTAAAATACAGATTTGGTGCGTTAACGTTAACATTTGTACAAAAATAAGTTGAAATTTGATTTGGCCATTGAATGAAAAATCAAATACCACTTCCATAATACCGAATGATTGTTTTGACTAAGTTATGTTATATCATTATGTGATAAAAATAAGGATTCAAACTAATGATTGTAATATCTTGATGACAAACATATGTTACGAAATAGCAAATGTATTACTGAACAGAGAATCTAAAAGTCAACTGACACAGTCAAACAAATTCAATAACTAAATGATGATAGGTATAAAAATGTCAAAATATATATATTAAGATCTGATCAACAAAATTGATTATTTACTTAATTTTGTTTAAATAAAGCGAAAGGACATGTAAATAAATAACAAATACCAGTTACATTTTGATGTGCCAGTTGTGCACATTTCGGAAATTCATTCCTCATCATAGACACTAAGACTGAAAAGTAAACAATTCTCAAATTGAAAAGTTGTCAAACGTAATTGTAAAAATTAAACAGACAAGTTAAGATTAGTTTCTGCTTGCATTATAAAAGTGCACTTTTAAACAGTGATTTTAAATATAATTCAGCTTACTCTTTAGATTAAGATATAAACACAAATAGAGATAATTTTATATGAATATCGTTTAACGCAATACTTCATTTTACATTTTTAAGCGTTTTATTATGGCATATTCGTTTAAAAAACAAAGGATCAGACTTAATTTATTTTTCGAGAACAGCTAACATTCGAGCGAAATAATAATGATTATAATTATAATCATAATAATAATAATAATAAATTCAGTTAAGTGATTTATACAAAATCATTCACAATGACAATTAACAATAGAGAATATTTAATTAGGCAGGCTTTAGCTAAAATTAAAACTGTAAAGCTTATAATCTGCGCTTTGATTTTAAATTATCATAACAATAGTGCGTATAATTATTAAGTAAATTCAATAGCAAAGAAGAGCATAACGCATCTATAAAGAAAACATTGAAGACCAAAAAATGCTGTCATGGTTGATTTTTTTATAGATTGTCATCATTTTGTACAAGAAATCTTAGATAAAATATCCAGGGTAAAAATACTTAGAATCTATTAGTATTCTTGTGGTTGTATTATCACTTTCAAAGTTTACAAATCTTATTTCGAATTTAAATCATAAAAGAGTACACACGACATCCATATCTAGTTCCTGGTAAGTCAATAAATGTCGTCTCAAATATACATACAGGTAAGAAATTGGAAGTCAATTGTTCAATATCAGTTACAGATATATATTTACAATTGCTATTATCTTTCTTTCTATGACTCTATTACCCTTCTTTGCGGTCATATAGTATAAACACCGATGACCCGACTGAACTTTCTGATGTCATGACGTGGTGATATTCCATTATGACGATGTGGAGGTTGGCAGAAAACTGAAATATTAAAAAGGTGATTTTTCGGATATATCATCTGAAATTGAACTTAAATGGTTAAAGAAATTGTAAATATAAGAAATGACATTTTTTGTCAGTGTTCATGCGTTATGAACGACAGTGGGCTGTCGCAAATTTTACATGAACGACATCGCCATTCAAGTAATTTGCGACAGCCCACTGTCGTTCATAACGCATGAACACTGACAAAAAGAATGTCATTTTTAAATGGTCCAACACTGCATGCGCTGCTGCAAACTTTAACGTTATAATATCATTCACGCAACAACATTGATTATTATGTTGGTTTACTATTACATATAAAGATTTAATTGAAAATAAACACACGATTTCTTGATCGTAACAAATTTACGTCCAAATGATGATAAGTTTAGATGGAGTTTCCTTAAAATTAAAAGTTTATTGGGAATAAATTTTAACAGCTATTTAATTTACAGCAAATATCATACCTACTTAAACAATAGATAGACATTGTTTTCTATTTTATCATTTTTTTTTTGTTCTTTACATTTTTTTCTCTTTTTATATACAAACATTATAAATTAACGTAATCCTTTTTGAATGTTAAAATAAAAGAATACACTGAGATATGCTAATCAAAATTTGAAATCTTCAGCGTTTAACAATGCAAGTTATTTTACCACATTTTTAAATACCTTCAATGGGTCAATCCAGACAATGGGTCGATACTTTATCCTCTGAATGCCGGGAGACAAGAGAAAGCAATACCATTACATACTTTAAGTATTAGCCGACAGCAGATTGAACCCCCGACTTTCCGCTCTGGTGGCAGAAGATCTGACACTGAGCTATTCTTTATTTAGAGGCTCAGTGTATGTCAAGTTTATGAGTTCTATATTTTGTGCAAAAAAATTACAAAAAATCTTAAAATATGACAAAACATGAATTTTTAGGTTCTTCACATTTGTTGAAAGGAATTCACACATGAAAAGCAAGATGTTAACAAGATACAAAACACAAACATAAATAAGTATATTATTCTTTCCTCTGTAAATTGGATAAAATTAAACAAATTTAAAGACTCACATTTCGATATTCACCACAATGACGGAATCATTTTCGATTAATTTTCATAACGTTCTACTTCATTTTTGAAATATATAACTAAAAGCTATCAAAACAAATGTATTTCAAATATGGTTAAAATAAAAAAAGTACATTAAGCGTTTAAAAAGAACAAATGCCTTTGGTGTTTGTGAACCGTTGTCAATTTTCACAGTTAGCAGATAGCTTTGCAGCTAACAGTGTATCGTATTTAGAAATGAATCTATCATTATGTACCACTGCCACATAAAGTTTCTTGAGACTATAGCTCATTTCGTTTTTACATGCCATATGGTATACGATAGACACAGAAGAATGTTAAAATACACAAATGGTGGTATAAATGCATAAAATGTTGTTCGTGAAAAGGAATGTTCCGTTTCTATTTCTTGTGTTATATGTTATAATACAATAACACAAAATATCACAAATTGAAAAAGATGGCTCAATGACATAACATTTAATATTGTTAGCCTACCACTTTCCAAGTCCAACGGGTCAACCAGCAATAATCTATCCTATTAATACCGAAAATGTATTACCCGGCCGAGGTCTCCACTCTTGACTTTATGCTCTCTTGGCTGCATTTTACCACTATGCGCATATGTATTTAGAGTCCCATTGTATGTCAAGATACCTTGTTGTATATTCTGTGCAAATATATATCTAGAAAATCTTAAAATATTGAAACATTTAGACATTGAATTTATTATCAATTATAGTGTCAAAAAGCAATATGTTGGTAAGGCAAAAGAAAAAAACATAACATCTAATGTTACCATTTACTTTAAATTTGCGTTGTGAATTTAATGAATTTAAATACTTGGATTTTGATAATAACCATATTGCCGGCCTTATTTCTGGTAAGTCCAAATAACGGTCTGCTCCTATTCAATATATGAAATAGAATGCTATCAAAAATATATGCCTTTCAAATATACAATTAACGTCTCGGTATATTCTGTGCAAATATATATCTAGAAAATCTTAAAATATTGAAACATTTAGACATTGAATTTATTATCAATTATAGTGTCAAAAAGCAATATGTTGGTAAGGCAAAAGATAAAAACATAACATCTAATGTTACCATTTACTTTAAATTTGCGTTGTGAATTTAATGAATTTAAATACTTGGATTTTGATAATAACCATATTGCCGGCCTTATTTCTGGTAAGTCCAAATAACGGTCTGCTCCTATTAAATATATGAAATAGAATGCTATCAAAAATATATGCCTTTCAAATATACAATTAACGTCTCGGATAATCAATTTTTACAAATTTGCAGGCATCTCTGCAGCAAGACATTTGCTAACGGCCTTTCTTTTTCACTGATGAATCTATCGTCTGTTACCACTGCAATATAAAGTTCATTTAGAGTATAAATCATTTTGTTTCTACATTCCATATATAACAAATACCTGCTAAATTTTGATGTGCCAGATGTGCACATTTCGGAAAATCATTCCGCATCAGTGACACTAGGGGCCGAAAAAGTTGATAGATTAAAAAACATACGCCAAACAGTTGCAAATTAATGAATCTAAAGTTCCAAAAATATGTGAATCCAAATCCAGCTAAGGAATGTTTTGCAAGAGGGAACAGACCTTAGTTTTAAATAAATTTCAAAAATAAGGACGACTGAAATTTTTTTCATATGATAGTACATGAAAAAGGAAAACGTAAGAATACACAAGTGGTGGAATAGTAGCTATTCCAAAAATTGAATGTTGGTAAAGTTCTGATTCTATTTTTAGTGGATAGAATTTATGATTTATCAGACACATAAAATTTTTCACAAAAATACCAAATGCAAGCTTCTGATTCGTGGTTAAACCTTTACCGCATATCGCATTGATGTATGGGTTATAATTGTTAATGCTTGTACCGTTTCCTAAATAACACGTGTAAGATTTAACTTTCTTACGAACATTCTGTACGATAATAACAACTTTCTCATATTCTCTACTAAGATAAAATAAAGTAGCCAGCATTAGCATTCCGGTAAATTTGTCAACATCCAAACAGTGTTTTATGATGAATGTTTTTAATCCTTTGATTTGTTTATAACGTCTTTTGTTTGAAGTTGTTGTTTGAATATCTTTATACACCGATGGAACAAAATAAGTCACTATTCTTGAACACCATAGAGTCATAATTGCTCTGTCAATTGGATCCGTTGTTTGCTGCATCATCTGAATAATTGTGTCATGAAAATCAAAATTTTCTGCAAAAGGGTCGTAGTCTTGAGTTGCTGTACTTAAAAGTTCCATATCACAAAGGCATTCTTTAAATTCTTTTTTTACAGTCAGAGAGTTTGTTTTTATACTGAATGAACCCTTATCAATAGGATACTCTGATAAGCATGGGATAAGGTATAAACTATCAAACTTATTGTTATATAATTCAAATAAATAATCATATAATACCTTGGAATTACTTCCACAAATTTTACCTTCAAACATGTTGTTGTCTTTTATAAAATAGTTTGGACAGTTTTCATTACGGATCCACTTCAATAATCGTCTCACGCATGTCCAAAAACAATGCATGAAATTCTCCTGATTCCAGACAATGTTTTCTTCTTCGATGCAATATAATAAACTTGTTTTCAGAAAATATGAACAAAGTAAATCTTTAACTTGTGTGTTTGAATTAATGGCATGTTTCAGAGATAATTTTAGTAAACCATAGCATAAAAATTGAGTGTGATTAAAAGAATGCACTAGTTTTGTCTCAGCAAGTGAAAAGGAAATTCGCCACTGCAAATGACTTTCTTTGGAATTAGAATTTCCAATAGGGACTAATAAACATCCGTCTTGGACAATATCCTGAATTAAATCTGAGGATGACCACCCATAATAACGTCTTCTGTCAACCCATTCCGAACCTATTTGAGGCCATTTACAAGACAAACATACTAGGTAATCAAGATCTATTGTGACTTGTGACTGAATAGACAAACAAGGTCCGTGTGCAACAGCACTGGGGAAAAAGTTTAATCTCTCCTGTAAAAATCCGTCACGAATCCGTAAACTCGACAAAAACAATCCTTCGTGAGTTTGTATCAATCCGTCCCTGAAGTAAAGTTTATTCTTTTGACTCTTTAAACAAAGTAGTTTTGCAAAACCCGGTTTGATATCTTTGGTGATCATGACTATATCAATGTCCAAATTATCTGGATTTTCAGAGACTGATGTATTTTCATGTACTCTCATTATATCAATATCAATATCATGTAATTTGCTCTACTTCCACTATAAATTAACTTTATTTTGACAATGTGTTTGTTTATGTTATTTTTTAAGGCAAATAACCGCCGTCTGATACAAATTTGTTCTTCTGTCCCAAGTATTATGCTAAGAAATGTCCATAGCCGAGATGACAAATCCTCCATTTTGAAACAAAATCTAGTTATTTTTACAAAAGTAAAATACAAACCGAATTTTTAAACGTAAAAATTCTCAAATTGCTTAAAAAAGGTTTAATGACACATTATATTCTAGTAAAATATGTATTTAGGTTTCCTCAACGCTTTATAAAGTGTTAGTATTTGATATGCCTTGCGAAACTAAATATATCACGTGTCTTAACTTATAAACATTCGAATGACTATATTGCTTAAATCGTCATTGTATTTGGTATATGGCTAGATACAAATTTCTATTTCCTTACATAAATAAAGAATTACTAGAATTATATTCAGCATTATATTTCGGCTACAATTCGTTAAACGAGATTATTTATGTTTTGAATTAAGTTTAATTGAAATATAAAATAACAATTTACCAACATGTTTCGAAAACATGAAGTTTAAAATTTTAAATGTAAACGAGATTAAGATAAAATGAATAAAATATAAACCCAACAAAATCAAAACAAATAACATTATATCTTTCATTTATCAGTCATAATACAAACGACAGATGCCATTCAGGTTGATATGATCAAATAAGTCATTTTTTCAATCAAATAATCGTTTGTGATAAAGGTAGTTTAAACATTTCTTTTTCGCAAAGTCATGATAAAACAAGTCAATATATCTGAAAGACTTTGAGTATTAGAGAGGGTCGTGATGTGTAAGACTGTGAATTAAACCTTTTTGTATATATATCTAAAGTTTATTCCGAATTTATTATTTCAATTAGACAATAATACATTAAAATCATGATGTCTGATCCGACCCGTTTATCATTTCGTGATAGTTATTTGAAATAAAAAATGCAAGCAACATACCAAAAATATTTCATTATCACTTACGTTGTAGTTTAAATTTATTGTTTTAAATAAACCACATGTACATCTATTATCAATGGCTACATGACAGACACATTCAAAAGGGAGATAACGTAAATGGATTTGCCACTTATTATCAAAGGGTAGTGAACTCTAGTGAATAATCTTAATAAGCCGGATCCTTTGAAACCCGGATATTTTTCGAGGACGAAGGTCGTCCGGTTTTCACAAGTTTCACTGTTTATCACTATCTATTTTAAATTGTATCTGGTGAGACGAACGAAGTTTGTATGCAACTGCATTAGGGAAATCGTTCAACGCCACTATAAGTAATCCGTCACGGATTAATAAATTTGACGAAAACCATCCTTCGTTAGTTTTTATCAATCCGTCTCTATAGAAATAACAATTTTTTTGCAATAAAGTTTTGCAAAACCCAGTTGATATCTTTTGTGATCATGATTATGTCAATTGATGTTTAAATCATCTGGATTTTCAGACACTTATATATAGTCAAGTACACCAATTATGCCGAGATAACTTCCTGACATTAAAAGACTTCCTGCTCTTCTTCCATTCATTATTTTCCGTATTCGTTTTCCTTCTTTCTGTTCACTTATGCTATCGTCTGAGACATATACTCGTCTTTTAATATAAACCTGCTCTTTTGTCCAAAGTAATATACTAAGATATGTCCATAACCGAGCTGAAATATGTCTGCACTTTGAAAGAAAAACTATTTGTTTATAACTCTAAAATAAAAACGAAAATTATTTACTTTAAAATTCCCAAAATGCTAAAAAAGGGTTCAGTGACTAAATATCCTTATTTAGATGAATATCAAACCTTTCTGAAATGATATACAATTTTTATCATCACTATATTGCTTAAATTATCCTTTTAACGGATAAACGTGCTAAATACAAATTTTGTTTTTTTATATATAAATTTAAAATATGTGTCGTGTATTTTTTTATCGCAAAATTAAGAGTATTCAATCAAAGTAAATTCAGATATGTCATTGCTAGTTTAATTGCTATTATTTAAAATTACACACAATGTTTTGGCTACAATTAGTTAACAAGACTCATTTAAATTAATATTTTAAGATAATAATTAATTGAGATATTAGATAATAATTATTAACTAGTATCTGTGTTTTTTAAATTTCAAGCATGAAGTTAAAGAGATCAAGATAAAATGAATTAAATATAAACCCATCAAAATCAGAAGATTATATCTTTCATTAATCAGTTATAAGACAAATAACACATATCGTTTAAGGTATAAGAAGCTCTTTGTTTCATGATCTCCGAATACAAAATAAAGATTTTTTAAAGCTCTTATAAACAAACATTTTGCTCCTAAAGAATTTTTTTCTTCAAAATAATGTGAGACATCTCACTTCTTTATAAGTTACAAACAACGAAGCCAGCTGCTTAACATTTAATTGATGTCTCAGGAATAGGTTTTTTTACTGTAAACTTGCTGGTTCGTTTTTCACCAGGTAGATAAAATATAAAATAATACTGTTTTAAAATCCAAAATAACTAGATATAAAAATATAACAAAAAAAAACAAATATCGTAGTTTTAATTGATATATAAAACAAAACAAACATACCAGTCCTTGTCCATATCGCAATCCAAAAAACAAAGTAAAAATTTTGCAAACTGGCAAAATATGTTATACACGTGAACTTCCATAAAGGAAGTGAGGCCGGGTGCTCCGGAAGGGTAAACATCTCCTGTCTAGCTAGCTACACCCGTCACCCGTATAATGAATTTTAATCTTTGTTATGATACGTTGATGCTCTCTCTCTCTTTCTCTTTCTCTCTCTCTCTCCCTCTCTCTCTTTTTCTCTCTCTCTCTCTCACACACATACACACACACACATACACATACTGCCTGGGGGTAATTATCATCATAAAAAAGAACATTACTTGATTGTAAGCTAGGAAGAAGAATGTTGTTATATTAAAGTCATTTGTATAAATATTTTCACATCATAAGTAGCAGATAAACGTTACTGTTTAGATTATTGTTCTTGCTTTGTGTTTTTTATCTGTAAAAGAACGTAAGATTGAAAGTCAATCAAAGTAGCGAATGTTTTTACAAATTTCAATTCTATTCTAAATGCAGAAACATGACGGTACTAAGCGTTAAAAATTATTTATATCAATTTTAAGTATTTTTTACTTTACCGTATCTTCGGGAAATAAATACCTACTTAAGAGACAAGGAAATAATCCATTTTCGTATAAATCGTGTATTTAGAATTTCAATATATATATATATATATATATATATATATATATATATATATATATATATATATATATATATATATATATATATATATATATATGAGAGAGAGAGAGAGAGAGAGAGAGAGAGAGAGAGAGAGAGAGATCATACATCTAAAAAATTAAGAACAAAATTATGTTTCTTTATCTGATTTTTAAAATACTATACATAAATAACTTTAAAAAATATAGTTTTACATACCAATTAAAAAAATTAAACATTAAGGCATTGTGTTGAACCTTTATAGCTGACAAGATGCTGCTCATATCATAATTGTTTGTAACTTGATAAATGTAAATGTAAACGTATTTTCTATATTGTAATGATTTTCAAACACATGCATACATTGTTTGTTAAATATAGGATATGCTTAAATACTGAAAAAGGGAGACGAAAAATAAAGAACATATTTCTATGTATCTGTATTCTGCAGGCTATCATAGGGCAGGAAAGTGAAAAAAACTGTGATGATTCGTTCTTTGGTACTCATGACTTTTTCTTATAGTATTTCGTTAATTTTGACAGAGAAACAAATATTTATTTTTCACTTTTTTATATTAAGATTGTAAAGCGCTAGTGTTAAAAATTGTGTAAACATTAAAAGTTCCTACTACAACAAAAAAAAAAAAAAAAAAAAAAAAAAAAAAAAAAAAAAAAAAAAAACCATTAAAAGTTTCTTACTACAAAAAACTTATAGACTTTACACCATTTACAAAAACAGTTTCTCTACATTAAAAAATGTCAAAATTAAATAGAATATAAACGATTTTAAAACAATCTGTGGTTTAAAGAATAACCATACGGATCAACATATGTTTTTTATCTCTGTCAATTAAAAAGGCATGTTAAAGGGTACCTGTACCGATTTTCAGTTTTGACATATTTTATTCGTCGTACTTAAATATGGCTGTAGCGAAAATTCCATAAAATTCCATTTCATAATAACGTAGATATCGGTGATTTTCTAATACATCTCTAGAAATCCAAATCAAAAAGGTCGATATCGAGGCTCCCGTGTTGTGACGTCATACCAGTAACATATCTCCACAGAATATTATTTACCAACTACTAAAATAAGACAAATACGAACTCGTAGTTTAACTTTCTATGATTATTTTACGGGAAAAACTATTTAATGAAGTGGATAACATCCGTTTGACATGTACCGATAATAAAGATTATTTTTAATCCTTTTGTATATTAGACACATTCCTTAGATTTAGACCCACACCTGTAATTAACAGGATGTCACGTATAATTTGCAAAATTGATTTGCAGGTTGATAAAGTTATCTTACGACCTGTAATATACAATAATATATTTACAGTTCGAGTAAAGTAAAATAATTTTATCTGATAAACGTAATTTGTCATATACAGTCATGATAAAGTTTTCACTCCGGAAAAAAGGATATTTCATTTTAAAATTTTAAAAAGTAAGAAAAAGAAATTTTTCTTTAGTTTTCATGTCAATAATAATAATAATAATAATAAAAATGAAATGTAACTTTTAGGCAAAATTGAAAATTCAAAATTGACGACCAGAATAGTCTATTTGAAACACGTTTACAGATCTACTTACGACATTTAATTAGATAATAGATTATTAGATTTTATATTAGATTTTAGTTTTCACTTTTCCTTGGGCATACATATAGTCGTGATATTTTAAAATTCTTTATTTTATATATACAAATCCATTAAAATATTATTATTATTATTATCTCGTTTTTTAATGTGGTCCCCATCTAAAATCTGTATCATTTCATTTTAAACAACTATAATATATTTCGCGTAAAATAATTTGAGATGGAATATCTTGTCTTTTTTTTCTTTTATAATTACCCCAGCATTAATTAGCCATCGGGCAGTTGAAAAGAACTATGTTACAAACTTTAATCGTGTGAACATCTTCCAATTATCAAGGAAATGTGTTGCCGCCAGACTACTTAAAAGTTTTCTACATTGGTCATTTAATTTCAACTGTCAATAAACATTGCACAAAAAAGCATATAGGCGATTGGATTTTTATGTAATTTTGAATGCATTATTTTGATAGAAATTCAAAATCAGCACATGCCACCAAAGCAAGTTCCATAATATTCATCCGGTAGCCTGTCCAGTCCGACTTGATATTTAATTCATTTTAAAATGTCGACGATTAAATTAATTTTTGTCGTGTATTTCACAAGTTAAAACTAATCGCGTATTTTTTTGTTATAGCTATGCAACTTATCGTAGTTCTTGAGTCTGTCCAGTCAGACTTAATAAAATAATTTATTTTTTTAAAAAAAAGTCAGATATAATCAATTTTCGTGTTGTTGACAAGTTAACACTCGTCACGTTTTTTCAACAGCTATGCAACCAAATGTAGTCACAATTTTTGAGTAGGTAGGGACTCGACTCAATATATTCATCAAATTCGCCCGTTTCTGGTCAGAATAAATAACGGATATATTCCAAATTCATTACTTATAAGATTGTCTACTGCTTCCCCAAATAATGTCGAACTATTTGATATAAATAGGTACATGTCAGAGTCGTTACTTTCTTCTTCATACGCCAATATATCATCATAGTTACTACTGTCTATTATGTAAGACACTACTTGTAATACTGCAATGACGTCACACGTTTATAACTCAAAACGAGGCGTTTCACTTTGCGATAAAGAGAAAGTTAAAAAATTTGGATTTCAAACCGCTATAACTTTTTTATTTTATCACCAATTTTGATGCGGTTTTCGATATTGTTATATTTAAATAATATATAAAACAACTGTGATAAAAAAATTTTTGGTTACAGGTACCCTTTAAGATTTAAATTATAAAAAAAATTCTGTTCGAAACATTTTCCTTTCAAAGCGATGTATTCATAAGTTTTCTTTTTGTTTAAAGATAGTTTTTTTATGATAAAAAAAACAAAACAAAACAAAAAAAAAAAAAAAAAAAAAAAAAAAAAAAAACATATAACTATTCTTTCTGCAACAAATAAATATTTTCCGGGTTCATTTCCTTTTAAAGTAATATAGTGTTTTTTCAATCATCTGTTTCAAGACTGTTTTGAATACATATATAAAAAGATGCATTTGTAAATGAATAAAAACAAAATGAAAATTTACCATCCCGTTTCCCGTGAGTTTTATAGAGGTTGTGCAATCCTAATTAAATTCTCAAACGGTCGGATTTTTTAAAATAATGTTCGTCTGAATTGAAAGCTTCAGAATAATTGGCGTTCTTTAATCTTACAATTACTTTAGCCCTAATGCCTGTAGTAAGTAGGAGATCATCGGTCCAAATATCTGATTTGAAAAAGAAGTTTATTATTTCATTGTATTGAGCTTTTCTTTTAATTAAATTGACAAGAATATTTTTGAAAGTTGCAAACATATCTCTTCTATTTAATAACAAATGACCCTTTTTGTGAATTAGCAGAATAAATAAATAAATAAATAATTTTGTAAAAAAATTAAAATGTAAAATAGATATAATGTAAATAGATTTGCCATTAACGTCTTTAGTGTATGAATACCAACATCACTTGAAAATATTTACGGTTGAAAATCAATAGCATTATATTCTTGTATTTATCTATATATTGTATACACTAAGAAATAAACAGATACTGAGTCTTTTAGATGGATGAGTCTCATCCTTTTTTTAGATTCGTGTTTTTTTTTAAAATTTTATTCCCGTAGTCGTAAATAATAAAATACAATAACAAAAATATAACAAATTAAAAAACATTTTAGATTGTAAGTGCTTTTACTAAATTCTTAAATACCTTTACTTGGGCAATCGATAAATTTTTCTAGATTGAGATTGTTGTTATAGTTCTTGTTGTTGTCGTCGCCGTTTTGTTGTAATGCTTACCGTCGCATAAACAATTAATCAGTTATTTCCCACAAGATTTTAATTTCTATAGATAATTCTATAAACAGGTTTGTTAACCTTGTGTCAAAATTTTTAGTTGTCTGAAATTTATTTAACGCTAAGTTTTTTTCTTCATGCAAAGCATTTCTTAGATGGATTTTGATTCAGTTAATTTTTGGAACTTTTGATTCATCAATTTTCCGATTTTTGGATGGTTTACCTTTTTTATCTATCAAATTTTTTGGCTCCAAGTGTTTCTTATGAAGAATGGATTTCTGAAATGTGCACATATGGCACAGCAAAATTAAAAGAGGTAAATTTGTTAAATATTGTGTATGAGAGATGTCCCAGCGTATTTTATGGCCTACCGTAATCGCTAGTTTATAGAGTCAGTAATTCTTAGACAAACTTTTTCATGGCACGGGTCGTCCAGTCGATATTCTATATTATCAATACCAAACACTGGTCATATAAGCAATATTTCGAATTTGAAAGTCGTATGTATTACCCCATTAAGACATTATGTCTTAATTCAGAGTGGCTCAGTGATAGAGCGTCTACCGCGATTACTCTGATAAAAATTAAAATCACTTTTGTTACATATTTTTAAAAAAATTTAACAATGTTTCTGAATAATAAATGTACTGAAATTCGTACATTCATTCATTGGTTTAATTCATTTGTAATCTTAAGTTCTTTGAAAGATAACAAGAGAATAACAAAAAACAAAGAACAAAATTCTGAACAGAAACGTTAAAAACGAAAAATAAATGTTAATTAATTTATAGGTTGTTTTGAATTACATTTTTACATGTTACAGTAAAAACAACAATTTACATGTACTTCTTCGGGCCACAAACCGCAAAAAAACTAACTTAAGTAAAACGCTTGAAATTCCATATGGGGAATGAGATCGGGGCCCAGTTTCACAATCATTCACTCAACTGAGTGTACAATCAACTCAAATATTCCAATTTTTCTCTTATCAATATTTCAAAAATTTTACGTTTTTATGAGACAATGTTTTGTTTTCTTCTACAAAACTACACTAAACAATTAACATATAACATTAGATATTCAATTTTAACTGTGTAATGTCTTGGAAATTGGCATTTAAATGTTCCCGAATTTGAGTTGAGTGTACACTCAATTGAGTGAATAATTGTGAAACTGGAACCGGGATTTACATTTACCAGTATTATTACTGTTACAATGTAGTATTGTATAATTTGGCGGATCAATTAATTTTAATACATGTCTAATTTTACATTGCACCTGTGACCATTTTATGCATCCTTTGTCCTGCCATAATACAGATATGTTCTACCGCTTTGGCTGTTAATTTTTCCCAAATGATGACTCGCTAGCTCTTACAAATTCATACCTCACTAATGAAGAACCAATAATCCAAACAACAGTATGGCAACCCTGATTTTTTTTTACTGAAGTAGTAGAATTTTAACTTGGCGACTTGAAATTCGCACAAGGATTTCTTATATAAGACATTACAGAGCCAGATTGCAAGCGGTCAAATTCAGCATTTTTTTCATTACCAAAACAAACCATGGCTGCAATAGTTGCAGTGCCAATGCGAAATGAATTAGTCTTAAACAGATTGCTATTGAAACCAGCAGCTGCGGGACATTTCTACAAGATACCGAGTTACAGGTTTACCCAACAAATGACAGACAAATGCGCCTATATAACCAAGACGTATTGACATATATGTTAAAACTGCCTTGACTTGACACAAATACATAAGTGTTTCTTGGAGACGTAATGTGCACTCTTCTCCAGACTGATCAATTTTGAAAGTGGAATAATAATTTCAAGCGATTTAATACAAGAAACAAATCTAATACTAATATTCTGCAATGAGTGAGCCTGATCATGAATATAATTTGCAACCAATTCTCCGATTCTGAAAAAAAATAAACTGGATATCATTGTGTTTCAACTTCTGTCCACTTGAACGCGATGCAACGAGCCTAACTGTTTAGATATATGTTTCATAATGACAATTTTATATATTAAATAGTATGTTGTTTTTGGATAAGTTACTAAAAATATTTTTTAAATAAATATTACAGCATTGTTATAAATAAGTTGCAAGAAAATGATTTCAATATGAGTGTAACCAATTAGCGGCCGGGCAAATGTAAAGAGTTTAAAATTTAGAAGGTCACTATAACAGAAGTAAACATATTAATAATGGACATATAAACAAAATATATTCTAAATGAATACAACTAAATTTGAGTAAAATAATTTTACTTAATTGAAAACTGTTCTTAGCGGAAATGCAGTGTGGATTGCAAAGTTTATTTGAATATCCTGAAGGGATAAGATGTCAAACAATCGAAGGATTGGGAATAAACTTGATGAATTTTGGAATGGAACTCGCCAGCGTAACACGTGATCAATAGCTCTTAACGTTTGTGCAGAATGAAATGGATAACGTCTATGTCAAATATTCCCGAAAAAACGTCGTTATTAAGGGAAAACGTCACTTTATGCGATTCCGTTGTCAATAGAGATAATTGTCCCGCACAAACGCTATGAGGTATCACGTGGTACTCCGGTGAATTCCATTGGTGGAATTTTGGATTTGACAGTCGTGATGCTCATCTTGGTTAAATATAGGTCACAAAGGTTTCTAGGTCGAATAAAACACCTATATAAACCCCCGAAATTACGGACAAGTCGCTTTCCTGACAGCATCTGATTAGATGTGTTCTTGTCATTTATAGGTAAGTGACTTATCTTATTTTTGCGAAAAATCTTGTTAGAGTGAAATTATTTTAGTTCTAAATTATTTTTTTTTTCATATATAAATAGTGAAATGACAAACATAGAAAAGTATTTTTTATCTTAATTATAGAAAAATGAGAAACAACCGGACTTGGGAATGACATTTAAAGCAGCATTAAGTTTTCCAAAGAAAAAATTAAAACGGTGCTAATCTAATTAATGATGTTGCTAATGAACAATGTTACATTTGGTTCAACGATAAAAGCTCAATTAAATACAGAAATTACAGTATTTACCCAGCAAGATGCAGCATTTGGGATCTAACATTAGAACATGGTTACGTCATCAAAACCCGGGTCATTTAAACACAACTTAAAAAACGGTGAAATACGATAAATTAAACACAGAACTTCGTTGAATTTGTCATTTGTGACTTAGTAAGGGATACATAACAGCATTTCAAATACAATGTACGTCTCAATATTAATTAAGGACAATTAATGCAATTTGCCATGTTTCACCTTCGATTCAAGGGTTTTTCCGTACATCCGTGCGCATGCTCCAATCGTGGTTAGAGGATATCTCTTTTTTTAAAAAATATATTTTTAGAAAATCAAAATAATTCAGAAAATTGAAAAACTCAGTGCAGCTTTAATGAGCTAAGAATATTTTTAAATGCATAATCAGAGAAATTCACTTAAAACGTTATTGAAGGAAATTAGAAAAAATCTACATAAAATAGATATTTTACAGTCACTATAGATAGGATTTAAATTGCTATGTTTAACTTTATTTTAAAGAGACTGGGGTCAAATGCAAACTAATTGATTTTAAGCAGCAACCTCACTGGTCAGTCTGATAGGATTGTTTATTTATTCTTGTTTAAGCTTACATCGTCAAATTAATCATATTCAAGTCAATGTAGAATACGTGAAGGTAACTTTGTTAAATTTGTCATGAAATATTTTCTCTTCAATTGCATGTTTTGATATGCTGTCTTTACATACCATAGATAGATCGGACACAAGTAAAAATTTAAATTATAAAACCCGGTATGATCGTTACGTTGTCCGTACAGATGCCCGAGACAGATCGAACAACATGTAAAATTGAAATTGTAAAACTCGGTATGATCGTTACGTTGTCCGTACAAATACCCGAGACAGATCGGACAACATGTAAAATTGAAATTGTAAAACTCGGTATGATCGTTACGTTGTCCGTACAAATACCTGAGACAGATTCAGACAACACGTAAAATTGAAATTGTAAAACTCGGTATGATCGTAACGTTGTCCGTACAAATACCTGAGACAGATCGGACAACATGTAAAATTGAAATTGTAAAACTCGGTATGATCGTTACGTTGTCCGTACAAATACCTGAGACAGATTCAGACAACACGTAAAATTGAAATTGTAAAACTCGGTTTGATCGTTACGTTGTCCGTACAAATGCCTGAGACAGATTCGGACAACACGTAAAATTGAAATTGTAAAACTCGGTATGATCGTTACGTTGTCCGTACAAATACCGGAGACAGATTCGGACAACACGTAAAATTTAAATTGTAAAACTCGGTATGACCGTTACGTTGTCCGTACAAATGCCTGAGACAGATTCCGACAACACGTAAAATTGAAATTGTAAAACTCGGTATGATCGTTAAATTGTTACTTTGTCCGTACAAATACCTGAGACAGATTCGGACAACACGTAAAATTGAAATTGTAAAACCCGGTATGATCGTTACGTTGTCCGTACAGATACCCGAGACAGATTGGACAACATGTAAAATTGAAATTGTAAAACTCGGTATGATCGTTACGTTGTCCGTACAAATACCGGAGACAGATTCGGACAACACGTAAAATTGAAATTGTAAAACTCGGTATGATCGTTCATTGTCCGTACAAATACCCGAGACAGATCGGACAACACGTAAAATTGAAATTGTAAAACTCGGTATGATCGTTACGTTGTCCGTACAAATACCCGAGACAGATCGGACAACATGTAAAATTGAAATTGTAAAACTCGGTATGATCGTTACGTTGTCCGTACAGACACCCGAGACAGATTCAGGCAACACGTAAAATTGAAATTGTAAAACTCGGTATGGTCGTTACGTTGTCCGTACAAATACCCGAGACAGATCGGACAACATGTAAAATTGATATTGTAAAACTCGGTATGATCGTTACGTTGTCCGTACAAATACCCGAGACAGATCGGACAACATGTAAAATTGAAATTGTAAAACTCGGTATGATCGTTACGTTGTCCGTACAGACACCCGAGACAGATTCAGGCAACACGTAAAATTGAAATTGTAAAACTCGGTATGGTCGTTACGTTGTCCGTACAAATACCCGAGACAGATCGGACAACATGTAAAATTGATATTGTAAAACTTGGTATGATCGTTACGTTGTCCGTACAAATACCCGAGACAGATCGGACAACATGTAAAATTGAAATTGTAAAACTCGGTATGATCGTTACGTTGTCCGTACAAATACCCGAGACAGATCGGACAACATGTAAAATTGAAATTGTAAAACTCGGTATGATCGTTACGTTGTCCGTACAAATGCCTGAGACAGATCGGAAAACACGTAAAATTAAAATTGTAAAACTCGGAATAGTCGTTACGTTGTCCGTACAGATACCCGAGACAGATCGGACAACACGTAAAATTAAAATTGTAAAACCCGGTATGGTCGTTACGTTGTCCGTACAAATACCAATAACAGATCGGACAACATGTAAAATTGAAATTGTAAAACTCGATATGATCGTTACGTTGTCCGTACAAATACCTGAGACAGATTCGGACAACACCTAAAATTGAAATTGTAAAACTCGGTATGGTCGTTACGTTGCCCGTATAAATACCTCAGACAGATCGGATAACAATTAAAAATAAAATTGTAAATCCCGGTATGGTCGTTACGTTGTCCGTACAAATACCAATAACAGATCGGACAACATGTAAAATTGAAATTGTAAAACTCGTTATGATCGTTACGTTGTCCGTACAAATACCTGAGACAGATTCGGACAACACCTAAAATTGAAATTGTAAAACTCGGTATGGTCGTTACGTTGTCCGTATAAATACCTCAGACAGATCGGATAACAATTAAAAATAAAATTGTAAATCCCGGTATGGTCGTTACGTTGTCCGTACAAATACCAATAACAGATCGGACAACACGTAAAATTGAAATTGTAAAACTCGATATGATCGTTACGTTGTCCGTACAAATACCTGAGACAGATTCCGACAACACCTAAAATTGAAATTGTAAAACTCGGTATGGTCGTTACGTTGTCCGTATAAATACCTCAGACAGATCGGATAACAATTAAAAATAAAATTGTAAATCCCGGTATGGTCGTTACGTTGTCCGTACAAATACGAATAACAGATCGGACAACATGTAAAATTGAAATTGTAAAACTCGATATGATCGTTACGTTGTCCGTACAAATACCTGTGACAGATTCGGACAACACCTAAAATTGAAATTGTAAAACTTGGTATGATCGTTACGTTGTCCGAACAAATACCCCAGACACATCGGACAACACGTAAAATTGAAATTGTTAAACTAAGTATGATCGTTACGTTGTCCGTACAAATATTTAAGACAGTTGGACAACATAAAATTGAAATTGTAAAACCCGGTATGGTCGTTACGTTGTCTGTACAAATACCTTAGACAGATCGGACAACATCCGCGATTTTTGGAAACAAACTGTAATCACTAACTTGTATTTCTGTTGTTATTTATTATTACGTTTTATGTTGTAAAATAAAGACTTTCCTGAGAGCATCTGATTGGATGAGTTCTTGTCGTTTTTAGGAAAGGCGCAACGAGGGTTAAGAGTAAACCAGAATAAAACATAACTTGGTTCAACCATTTTCAACAAAATGAAGAAAATAGATTCGGATAAAAAAAGTGGATTTAATAAAAAAAATTATTATATTTGCAAACAGGCACTACGACAAAGTGCAAATATAACATAAGTGAGAAGTCCAGTAATTGAATCTAAAAGAACTGCGGTGTAAATATTAGCAAATATAAGCATAGCATCAGTTCGCTGCTGAATTTCAGTAATTTTGAGAGGAAGAGATATATTTGTAATGACAGGATTACCATCTTTTATAGGAATATTTGTTTAAGATTTATCATCAGGATTGTTGATTTTTTTAATTAGAATACCAAGATTAATATATTCTTTAGTTATTATCCTAAGTTTAGTATTATTTTGCATAATTTGACCAAACTCATGCATTGTACTAGCTATTTGAAAATTAACATGCTCTGTATTACCTTTATTGTTGCTAACAGGCCTTCCAATCGCCTATATGGGCTGGATGCGCTGCAATACATTTCGGGTGATTTCTCTTGATACAGGCTCGATATATATGGAATTGTTATTAGTAGCGTCGGCATCTTGTCCGTTCATGGTAGCATCAGGTTTAACGACATCTTGTTCTTGTTGCACGATAAACAGAGCAATAAGGAAGTATAACATCTGCCTTAGCAGGTCTTAGCTGCCTTCTTCTAGCGAGCACTCCAGGCGTTTCTTCTTTTGAAACTCATTAAGAAAACAAAAACAAAAATTCAGCGAGAGAGAAACGAAAAATAAGGAAATGATGGTTATACACCGTGAAAAATATGCCAACCGTAAATTATACATTTTTTCTTTTTTTTTTTTTTTTTTTTTTTTTTTTTTTTTTGGTTGAAAAATAGTAAAAATGAAATGGTTGGGTAAGATTGATATAGATGACTTATACATAAAAATCGTGAATTATACCTCGTTTAAAAAAAAGAAAAGAATCGTTTCTGCTTTTGAACATCAAATTCTGACATTAAAGTAAATGTTGTAAAAATGTTGCTTACACTTCCAGATCACCCGGTCTCACTTCTTCGATGGAAGTTATGGAAGTTCACCCGTATAACTAAATTGGCCATTTTTTTATTGCGATTTGGACATGCACTGGTATGTTTTGGTTCTATTGTAATTTTATCATTAAAATGCTTGAATGCTTATAACGCGTCATTTATTAAAAATTGTCTCTCGATCGACATCTATCTATAAAATCATTACATTATTGTCAACCATGACGTTAAAACATCTACAATCCATATATTACCAAACATTTCAATAAACACAGAGACATGATTTGTTTTGTTTCTAACAAACCGTAAAAAAATTTAAAACAATTTTTAAGTTGAAAAAAAAGTAAAACAAGTTGAACACAAGTCCTGTAAAATGATGTTATATAATGCTTTTCAAAGGACGTAATGTTGTTTAACGTCCCAATAGCAATTTGTGTAAGGGCAAACTAGTGTATGTGTGACGTTAAGAGTGTGTATTTTGGATTACCTTATACAAGCAAGCACTAATGGCGACTCTTTAGGTTTAAGGTATTAGTTAAACAAGCATACTAATCCAATAGTTCATGACCGGGCGCTTTCAATTTTATATAGATGAGCATTATTTTCTGTAATGTGTAAGCGTTATCATAAACAATCTAAAAACATTTAAGGAGCGTGTATTGTCTTTTACTAGCAAGCGCTCATTGCGCCTCTTTAATTTAGTGTGCTGACTCAACAAGCATATTGCCACTGCGGTAGCTCAATTGGTAGAGTGCTCGCTCCGTAAGTGGAAGGTCGTGGGTTCGAACCCCGGCCGCGTCTGACCCAAGACTTGAAAGTGGGTATTGACAGTTCTTTCGCCAAGCACTCTCCATTACGAAATGAAAGTCACGGTTCTTTCTGATGGGAACTAAAATAAACGAGGTCCCGTGTCATGGCAGCATGGCACGATAAAGAACCCTGCTGTATAATGCCATCAGCGCAACACACAGGCAAAATTTCTGCACTTTCGTCTATAGTTGGCGACGTCTCGATATAAGTGAAATATTCTTGACTGGGACGTTAAACACCATTACTCAACTCAACTGAACAAGCATATTACTCTCATAGTCCACGACCTCCCGCTTTCAAGGCGGGCGCTGTCAGACAGATGGGCATTATTTTCTGTAATGTGTAAGCGTTATTGTAATAAATTATATCTAGTAACGTCTTCAAAAAATTCTTAAAACCTATCTGAGAACCTTTAAGGAGTGTATTTTGGATTACCTTGTATTAACAAGCACTAAGGGCGCCGCTTTAGTGTGCTGACTCATCAAGCATATTACTCCTATAGTTCACGACCTCGCGCTTTCAAGGCGGGCGCTTTCAATCAGATAGATGAGCATTATTTTCTGTAATTTGTAAGCGTTATGATAATCAATTATATCCGGTAACATGCTAGTCTTCGAACATTCCTAGAATCAAAAACCTTTAAGAACAACAATTTGCTTTAAAAATCCACAATTGTTTGCTTATCAATTCGTTCACTGCTTTTCATTGATTTTCAAAAATGATAGCATCTAAAAGAAAAGAATTTTTGTTCGAGAGAATTATATCTTGGCAATGAAAATAATGTCATTTGATAACCTGATAAACATAATCAATTTTAATTTTATTATTTAAACATTATAATCATGATATCTTTTAAAAACAAAATATCTTTTATTTTGCATGAAACAATGAATTAGTTTTTGCTTGTGAACTTTGATACCAACGCAAACTATAGTGAATAAAAATGATTAATTTTAATTTCATCATTAAAATGTTTGAAAGATGACAAAGGCCAATTACGTCACAAATTGTTTATCAATCGACACCTGTCTGTTAATTATCAAAGATGTTAGAATCTATTTAAATGACAATATACCTTTCATAGTTAAGAATGACTATTTGTATATTTGGACATTGACATTGACATTAAAGCAGATTTAAGTAAAATAACACATTTTGATAGTATTGTTTATTACAGACCAAAAGCAGAATCAAAATTATATATATATGTGTGTGTGTGTGTGTGTGTGTGTGTGTGTGTGTGTGTGTAATATTATAGACAACAGGCCTTATAATATTTTAACTAACTCGCAGAAAATTATTTTTCCGCAAGTCTGAACATTAAATGTTTATAAGTAAAAAAAATTCTTACTGTCTGCTGTTGTGTATGAGTCTACGGTGAAAAATTTAATAATAATTACATAAAATATTTATTTATACAATACCGGTTATCAAAAGCGTCAATCAAAGAAACAATATCTCAAGTTTTAAAGTAAAATTATTCCCCGGTCGAGGTTCGAACCCACGACCTCCTCCCCGTCTTCCTGTTTGTAGTTTATGATACTACCCTGAAATACAAATATCATTATTAATAACATTTATTTATATAATTTCGGTTCTCAAAGTTTAAGGCTAAGTGATTATTTTTTTGGTTATAATGTTGTTTAACGTCGTGCCAACCATTTGCGACGAGAGCAATGCTAGTTATCACTACAAATTAATCATGGGTATCATTGCGTGGGAACGCAATAAACTATTTATTTCAATGTCCCTTCGCGGGCTCCGTACATGTGACAAAATCGTGTTATTATGAGTAAAGTTGCAAGTGTGTATTTTGGATTGCGATGTACGAGCAAACACTCAGGGCGATTTTTAAGTGCTGACTCAACGAGTCAGGATTTGACTCAACGAGTCAGGTTAACACAGACAAGCATATAACTCCGCTACTCGATCATCGTGACAGCGGATAAACAAGCCACTCATCTGTCATCCGAAGTTAATGCTAAGCGTCAAGCAAAGAAGCAATATTTCACATTTTTGAGTATTCATATTCCCCGGTGAAGGTTCGAACCCACGACCTCCAGCTATAAAACGGGTATGTTAAATCTTAGATATGTGAGCAGTATTTTTAGTAATTTGTTAGCGTTATTGTAAACAATAAGATGTGTCATAAAGCTGGCCTTTCAAAAATTGTTTAAACCAATCGAAAAAATATTATTTTAAAAAAGTATGAAGAATTAAAAAAAGATAGTAACAGTCTTTTAAGAATTTTACATTTTGTTTTAAGTATCCATCGTTTCAGCTTAACAACATTGATTTTCAAAGATCATCAAAGCTAATAAACCAGTATGTTTTGATTGCATGACAAAAGTGGCATTTATTGAAAACAATACGCCTTGTCTAAAGAAAAAATTCTCGTTTATTTAAGTCAACATTATATCATGACATTAAAGCAAAGTTTAGAAAATAAAAAAAAAATAATTATAATGTTATGAATAAAATGCTATCAGGCTGACAAACGCGACAATGGTCAAAGATTGTTTATCAATCGACATCTGTCTATAAAATCAGTCATATTATTGTCAACTTTGATGTTTGAAGCTATTTAATCTTACATCACTCATTTAATTATTGATATTTTTATACTGTACATCTCAATAAAAAACAGAAACCTAAGGCCACAATTAAAAATATCTTTGTTTCCCCTTGCCCTACCCTTACTTCTGTTATTGGGTAGGTAGGTAGGCTTTTTTTCCTCATAGTTTTCTTTTCTCGTTAGGAAACATTCTTCACATGTCACCTTGTGTGTTTACTAGTACATCTTCATCACTACGGCGTTTGTATCACATTCAATGGGAAACATTTGTCGTTTTATATAGTGGGTTATGTCCCCCTGAATACAGGTGGCGTACGAATCGATCCGGTCCTAGCTTGTTGCGACCGCTATATTGACGTACGTAACGTAGGCTGTATTATAATATTGAATGTGATGATGGCTAGCAACTTCGGTGATTATGGATCGTGGGATCTTTCTGCACTCAATGAAGAACTTAAAAAGCGCGGTGCCAGAGTTTCAGGTCAGAAAGCGGAGTTAATAGAGAGGTACATATTCGCAAATAGTTTCCTCATTCAAAAAGTCTGAAAGGGCTTGGTCTCAATAACAAATAGATCTACATATTTTTCCAAGATTCAAATCATTCGATACGATGGCACTGACGCTATAAGCGAATTTGTGGTAATCATTTAATTAAACGATAGGCTGTGTCAACAGTCGTTTGTCATTTATGTTACAAAATGCCGACATTTCCCGACTTGGCAGGCATCTTTCTACTTTCATTTTACACTACAGTAAAATTTAGGCTAAGTGTAACTGTCTATATAATCATTTACATATCATAATATTTTGGTGATTTTTTTATCATTAAATAACAGTAGTAGGTTTTTGTGTAGTTTATTGATACAACAGTGGTGTGTATGCCCAAGAGGCAAGACAAAGTCCCAATTCTTGAATGGTGTAGGAAATCTAGAGTGCCCAAAGAGAATCACTGAGCTACAAGCAAACAGACAAACTTTACTTGTGACTATGTGTAACAGATTTTAACATGCTGTAAAAAGCATTTGTTGTAAATGCACATAACATATTAATCAGAAATATTCATGTATGGCAAATCTGGGTTCAATACCAGGCCACAAAATACTTAAGTTGTAAAATATTTGAAGTTTCTGCTGCTGGCCTTGGCACTTGGCTTTAATGGGTTAGAATAAAGACTGGCTTACCTAGTGTAAGACTAAATGGGGGAAAGTAATACAACCTTTAGTTTCAGTTGCTCAGCTTGGTACTGTCGCTGAGCATTAATGCCTAATTATGAGTTAAGGACACAACCTGCTGGCCTACTGCCTTGTTATTTGCAAGGCAACCAACAGAACTGATTTCAATAATTTGGTTAAATATCTAACAACTGTTTGCAAATTAACAACCCCACCACTTCTTCAAGGCAGAAAATATGAGTCTGTTGCCTTGGATCAGTACTCCAATAAAACTAAAGTTGTGACAGAATCATGCGGCATTCATGTAAGCAAAACACATCCATATATTGCAGCTTCACTTGATGCTTTAGTTGCTAATTCTGACAACTTTGTGGAAGTAAAATGCCCATATAGTGCTAAAGACAGCATGATTTCAGAAAATACTGTTCCTTTCTTAAAAAACAAAGATGGTGATCTACAGCTCAGTACTACACATGATTACAACTATCAGATACAAGGTCAACTTTTCTGTACAAATGGAACTGAATGTGATTTAGTTGTTTATACATTCAATGATATGAGAATTGTAAATATTAAAGAAATGAATCTTTCATTAATGAAATGGTATCAAAACTCACAGAGTTTTATGAAAAATATTTTTAAAATGCTGTACTATAGAAAATTTTTTATAAGGAATATGAAAAATATTTATTTTGAAATAATGGTAAATTATTGACATGTTACATTTTTAATGGTATGCTTGTATTGAGGATTGAGACATAATGTCTTTAAAAATAAAAATAGGAAAAAATCATTCTTTAAAAGCTACTTGTCTAAGGAAGTTTTAAAATAACACTTTAATATTACATAAATTCTAGAAAGAATTAAAGATTTGTTAAAATTTTCTTAAAAGTTCATATTTAAATACATTTTTTTAACTTCGAAAGAGAATTCTATGAAAAATGTAAACACACATTCTTGTATTGTGAAAAAGTATACCGGTAGACTTTTGGTTCAACAGTAATGGCTAAATAACATACATACAAAATAAACTTTTTCTGACAAACAAATTCAAGAGTCTTTTTTAAATTAAATGTGAAGTACATGTACACTTTAACAATTTGTGTATTAAATTCAAGTAATATTCCAAAATATTCTTTACTTGTACCCATTGTAAATAAAATGTCATTTAAATAATAGTAGGTGTCATTTTTTTGTTATTTGTGTTTGTGGCTCAGTGTATTCAGCATTAGCCTCGTAGTCCACTGTCTCTCACCACTGTGGGTTCATACCTTATATGGGCTCATATGTTAGAAAGTGGTTTCATCTGCCATTGGCCTTTATTGGTTGGCTCGGTGTCAGTATAATGTGACCAGGTGGTATATAGTATGTATCTGCCAAACTGTGTATCAGTGTAACAGCAATATAAAGATAACATCAGTCTGTACTTGTCAAGACACTTCAATCATGCACCATGCATGTCATGACATGATTGTAGAATTGTAAAAGCAATGTTAAACAATAAATAAATCATCATCATCATAAAGAAGATTAAACATCATCATCATCAAGATTTCAACATCTTTACCAGCATGGGATAACAAAAAGATGAATATGAGGGGCCATATTTAAAGAATAATATCATCAGACTGAATATAATTTTGTCAAAAATCAAAGAAAAATAATTATATTAAAAATAAGAATAATAAACTTTGAAACAAAGCAAATGCAATCAATTCTTATTATTACATTGACTTCATATGTGAAACAGAAGTCATATATAAACTAAGATTTTTACTATGGTTTCTGTATAGGTCCTGAATTGGAGGTGGTTTTGACTCAACTCGCCAAGGATTATTTTTTATGCTGTTTGGGCAAAATACAAGAAACGAGCTGCTAAGAGAGGGTGGTGCTTGCCAAAGGGTTACATGTAGGTCAACATTACTTGAATCCGAAAATCTGACGTTTTATGACAATTGGATTTCTCGAAAATCCGAGTCATCTCGGCCTAGCTCTTGGCGATAGTATATGTGTATGATCTATCACTATTTATAATTACAATAGAGTATAAGTCATTTGGAATGAGAATTGTTCGCATTTGATGAAAATAGCAATGTAAATATATTTATGAAGTTTGATGTACCAAAGACGGTTTCTCCGACATAATCGGAGGGCAAAAAATGTTCCCTGCAAACAACGCTAGTCTCCCACAATTTATATTTTTGTTCTGAAGAGTTCATGCGAATAGAAAATATCCACTTTTTCCTTAGTTTCATATCTTTGGGAAAATAATGCCCCCTTTATTTGAACATCCAGGTACGCAATAACATGTTTTTGGCATTTTGATAGAAAAATCTCCTCAGTTACAGTGTAAACAATGGCTACGGATGGACCGGATCGATAGCAGCGCCACCAATTTCAACGTAACGAACCATAACTCACAAATGTAGGCCATTATAACTGTATAAGCGTCTTGACAACTAAGAAGGTTGGCGACTAAATCGGGAAAGGGAAAGAGAAACGAACCGAAATCTATTAGCACAGAATCTCGAGAAAGAAAAAAAAAACAAAAAAAAAAAAAAAAAAAAAAAAAAAAAACACACACACACACACACACACACACACACACACACACACACACACAGAGAGAACATTTTTCAAAAACAATTACGGTCGGTCGCGCAAGGGGGAACAAACTATATTTTTCTTATTGCCTAATTTGTTGTTTTTTTTACAAACCGTAAAATTACAAACAAAAGATGAAAATAAAAATTCTTATATCACAAGCCCTAAAATTTCTGAAGGAATTATTTTGTAACATCTTAATTTTATTGCTCATATTTAATCGTTTTTATCATCATATGTTAACCATTAAATCCCAAAAATTAAACTCATACTTGAATAATGACACCCATGAAAGAGTAGCTCAGTTTGTAGAGTGCTGGCTCTGTAAATGCGAGGTCGTAGGTTTCCGACCGGGTCTGACCCAAGACTTGAAAGTGGGGAGTGACTGTTCTTCGCCAAAAACTTGGCATTAAGAAATGAAAGTCACGTTTTTTTTCGAATGGGAACTTTAAATAAACGAGAGGCACGATAAAAAACGCTGCTGTAGAATGCCATCAGCGCAACGCACAGGCAAAATTTCTACACTTTCACCTATAGCTGACAACGTCTCGATACAAGTGAAATATTCTTGACTGGGACGTTAAAAACCATTACTCAAATCAACACATACATGGTGAAAGTGATGTGAATCGAAATATTCCCTTTGGATATAAACCGGCATTCAAGTCTTTACTTTTAATTTACAATAAACTTTTGTTCCTCCTATTTGAAAACTAACAATAACCCGAAAATCGTTTGTTAACTTATGCTTGTGTTCACGTCAGTTTACAGCGTAAGCAAGTTTTTGAAATCAAAAAACTCTATTTCTGCAATATTGTGTCATTGCAAAGGTACATAACTCCTTTAGTCATAGACTGAAGTCCGTCATTGCTTAATTTTTAGAATTTTTAAGAACAAATTGCGTTTAAGAACCACGGCAAAATTCAAAATCATCGGTTGTTTTGGTTAAAATAAAGGCCATAGTTGATAGTAAAACAAATGATATGTAATCTTCCGGAGCCATTCGTCTCAACTCTGGTTTATTGTGTGTTAAACTTGAGTTGAGTTGAGTTGAGTAATGTTGTTTAAAGTCCCAGTCAGGAATATTTAACTTATATCGAGATGTCGCCAGCTATGGGCGAAAGTGCAGAAATTTTGCCAGTGTGTTGCGCTCATGGAATTATACGGCAGGGTTCTTTATATTCCCACGATTACCGTGGCACAGGACATCGTTTATTTTAATTTTCCATCCGAAAGAACCGTGACTTTCGTTTCGTAATGCCGAGTGCTTGGCAAAAGGATAGTCACTATCCACTTTCAAGTCTAGGGTCAGAACCGGTTGGGGGTTCGAGCACACGACCTTTCACTCACGGAGAGAGCAATTTACCGACTAAGCTACCGCACTGGTATAACAAATTTGAATTGAACAACTAGTTTAATTGATCCTTATCGGAAACTATACATAAATACTTTTGTTAGGATTTTACAGTTATAGCCCTTTCTAAAATTTTTCAATTTTGCTGCCATCAATATTTTAGAAAAAAATTAGGTATTATGAGACAATGTTTTGTTTATTGAAACAATCCTAAATTAAACAATTTAAATTTGGCATTAGATATTAAATTTACACCGTGTAATGTCTTTAAATTTAACATTGAAAAAATTCCTTTATTAGAGTTGTGTGTGCACTCGTTTGAGTGAATGGGGCCATGTTGTTACCGGTTCTTTGTTTATATTGACGTTTAATTCCATGTGCCATTATTACACGTCTATCATATCGGCTTTTCAAAACAATTTTGACATGTGCTTGTCCTTAGTTCAATTTCTGTAGGAAATATATTTGTATAAATCATGTAAATGTAACATTTACTTTGTATGATATGATATCCGGATTCTTGTGGAAAAAATACCTTTATAACTTAACAAACTTTTCCCAAGAATTATGAATATCCAAGTTGAATATCTAACTATCAAAAAAATAAATGTGAAACAATTATATATATTTAGTTAAGCAAAATTTACATTTATATAATAATAATAATAATAATAATGATGATGATGATGATGATGATGGTGGTGATGATGATGATGATGATAATAATAATAATAATAATAATAAATGAATAATAAAAGAAACAGTAATAATGTTACTAATAATGATGATGATGGTGATAAAAAAAATCTCATCTATGGTTTCATTGGAGATGTTAATCTACCGCGTCATAACAGTTTCGATGTGACACGAAACTTAAAGTGTCTTCTAACTCAAAGTAATAAGACTGACCTAGCACAGAAGCATAAGCTTTTTTTTCAAGGATATATGCAATAAAGAATACAGGTCTTTAGTGCCATCAATGCTGATGGACTTAATTATACTTTCTTACGTGCATACACTGGGGTAATTTTTATTTACACACTGCGTGTATCAAAACATGAGGTGAGTAACTCCCAAGTCACGATTCATCCACTTAAATAGAGACAGTCAGTTCTAAGATGGATGAGGAAAAAGGAGTGCCCGAAAAATCTAATAGTTCTTCGGCTAGCAAACTGATAATTTTTTTCCAATATGATTTTCGAGGTTCAAACCTAGATGATGAACGGAACTGTGGTTCGTGAGCCCCCCTCCCGCTTTAGACCACTGTCACCAAGGTCCCTCTCTAAAGGGGGAAAGGGATCTTGTTTTAAAAATGATAAAACATGTATCCGTACATATTTGTTACAACCTGCAGTCGGTTATACTGAACATGTTTCATCTCATTAGTCATGATAATGTTTAATACGCACAGTTCATAAGAGGGATCAAAATGGTTGATGGACAAATTTTTTTACGGTTGCTTTGGAGATGACCATTAAGTCTGTAACTATGTACATGGTCATTTACTCGGTTACTAACGTCATGATTAACAACTCGAATAAATGATTCTTGCAAATCGTTTGAAGATTTTAATATACATGTTTTATGCAGTGGTGTATAGATAGACCCAAGCGATATCTACTAACCGCTGTGTGAATCGAATTTAATCAGAATTAGCTGCAATGTTGTGTAACGTCACTTAAACATCATTTCAGGTATTTGCGATAACAGCAAGGTTCTTAATTTCTGAGTGGAGTGGAGTGGAGTCGGGTGGAATGGAGTGAAGTAATGGAGTTTTACGCCCCAGTCAAGATTCTTTCACTTATTTCGAGGCGGTCAGTTCTGGGATTGTGGAGGAAACCGGAGTGTCCGGAGAAAACCACCGACCTTTGGCAAGCGAACTGACAAACTTTCTCACACTAGGATCTGATTCGAACCCAGGCGGTGAGAGGCACTGTGATCCGTAAGCGCGTGCTTAAGACCACTCGGCAACCGAGGCCCCCACTTAATTTCTGAGATTATGTTTAAAAGTAAGTCCAAGTACGAGATTAAAGGGCGAGATGTAGGAATGAGTATAATGGTCTGTCTTGTACTGGCGAGCACTAAGGACGTTTTTCTAAACCCTTCGTGGTAAGTGCCCCCGACCTCCCATGATGGACGCTCCTCAAATTAGACACCGAGACGTTCTAAATTTCACCAGGGGAAGGTACAAGTGTGTGAAAGCCAAAATTCTTATGTTCTATCTGGGCACACATGCATGATTCTCCATCATCGTGTTACTAATCGCCTGTATAATAGTGAAATAATTCCGACTGGGCGTAAAACTCCATTCCGCATGACCACGGTGTAACGCTCTCTATCTCTTATTTCATTTGGATGGGGAGTAAACTTTCTACTTCATTTTGCTTGACTTGGCATAAACTTTCTCTCTCTTTCGCTTGTCGGGGAATACAACTTTCTGACTCTATTTTATTAGAATGCGGAGTTGAGTTGAGTAATGGTGTATAACGTCCCATCAAGAATATTTCACTTATATCGAGACGTCGCCAGCTATAGGCAAGAGTGCGGAGATTTTGTCTGTGCGTTGCGCTGATGGCATTATACAGCAGAATTATTTATCGTTATAGACCTACAGTGACACGGGACCTCCTTTTTTAAGTATTTAATATTATTTATCTGAAAAACCACGAAAAATATTAATTTCAATATATGACACGTTTTAAACATTAAATTTTGAATTAGGGACTAAAAAGGTGATATAAATTACATATTTTACTGTGTAACATTATCTGAAATTGAAAATGATTGATCTCCGTGATTCTGATTTTGGCAGGTAACATGTGCTTAACCTTGATTAAAAAATCTCGTTAAATGATAAACGGCGTAAAATGGAGTAATTGCATTTTTTGCGCCCTAGATTTGATTTTTTAAAAAAATATTTTTATTGAGGTGGTAAGTTCTTGGATGGCGAATGAAACCGGAGTAACCCCCTCCTAAAATATTTCCGAAATGCCAACTAAACCAGGAAAACGACCAAATACAAGTGATATATTAGAATGTATACTTGCGAACAAGTATATGTTTACGTATCAACTCTCTAAAATGGTTCTCCAAATAGCGGAGAAAATTCTAAGAAAGAAAGAAAGAACTCTCTAGAAAGAACTGTCTGGAATTCCGTGATTTTAACCGGAGTTCTCTGAACTCCTTCCGAATTCCGAAAAACAGTGAGACAGCAACCTCCACATAGTCAATCCCTACCAATTGACAAGTTTTCAACCTGATCCGATAAAAAACGTAGAAGGAAATGCCTCTGAAACAATCTGTCATGAGTAACAACAAGATGTCTGCTGAAACGCAGACATAATAATCATATTGGAAGACCAAAACAAAAAACGCTCATTGTAGCAATATTCCTGTTTCATCCTTTGTATAACGGATGTTTTAGCAGGGAATAAGGTATCTGGATCTCGTTTTACTAAGAAACTCTCTGTTACAATATGTCACAAACATACCAGTCCATGTCCAAATCATAATCCCCCTCAAAAAAAAAAAAAAAATGAAGAATAAATAAATAAATAAATAAATAAGAAAAAATAAATAAATAAACACCTTTAGCAGAAGAAATGACAAACATTCTTCACATTAGGATATGCCTGAGTGTGATTCGAAACCAAGGCAGTGAGAGGCACTGTGATCGGTAAGTATACCGATCACTTTCGATCACTCGGCCACCAAGGCCCCTATAAAAATGTCAAATTTGTTGGTTAATTGTTTGTTAAAAAAGCTATTTTAATTTTTATGTACAACTGATTGTTATGCTTTAGAGCCTTTTTAAAATAAAATGACATCAACAAGGACGTTTTCCCCTGAGCACGTTAAAAGACGGGGATTTTATAATCAGTGATCCCGAATTGTGTTAAAAAGTGGTATGTTTTTTTCGCATTTTCTTACAGCACTTTACTTCTGTGTCTGTCGCACAGGAAAATTGTTTGGAATTGTATAATTAATGGTCCCAATTTGTGTATAAAAGTGGTATGATTTGGGGTATTTTTTGTTACTGCACATAACTCTTGTATCCGTCAAAAATCGGGATATTTTAAAATCAGTGATTCCCTTCTGGTAAAAAGTGTAACAGCACGTTGAAAGTAGGGGAACTTTATAATCAGTAATCCCAATATGTGTTAAAAGTGATATGTTCGTTTTTTTGTTTTTGTTTTTTTTTTTTTTTTTTTTTTTGTTTGTTTGTTTGTTTTTTTTTTTGTTTTGTTTTGTTTTTTTGTTTTTTTTTTTTTTTTTTTTGGGGGGGGGGGGGGTATTTTCTAACAGCACATTACTCCTGTGTCTGTCTAAAGTCGGGAAATATTTTCAATCAGTGATTCCAATGAATTTCTTTTGTCACTGCATTTTCTTGTCTTTGTTGTTTTTATCATTTATTTGTATTGTTTTGTGTTCTTGGTTGTGATTACTGTTACCAAGTTCAAACTATTTAGTGACGAATTTCTACCTTTTATTGTAAAATTAATCTTACACGATTTCAGATATTTAATGACAAATATGCGACAATTTATATCAGTTTTTTTTTTTGTTTCCTTATGGCAATGTTTTTATTATTATTTTTTTAACCACAAACCACAAATATATTTAAAAAAAAACATGACAGATATAATAAATATTTCTGAAAAACAAAATGTTTAATTTGATTTTATTTTTCATACTTTTATAGCCATTATATTTCGAAAAAACATGTCATTTTGAATATGATTACATAAAATATTTAATAAAAATACAATTGAGAATTATGTCAAACTATTTGAGTTTGAAATCAAGGAAGTGATTTTAATCAGGTAAAGTGATGGCTCGTACAATCTGAAATGTCACTGCAAACAAGGCACGTTTATTTACTAAGACCACCTAAACCATAATTAATTGCGATAATTATAAATGCACTAGGTTTATTAATTAATTAATTATACTCATTGCCATTAATCAAAAATATGTTATTATTGTTGTTGTTGTTAAAATGTTGTTTAACATCGCATCAACAATTTTTCAGATTTCGACAGAAGTAAGTTTATTATTTTAAGGAATAATATTAGAACAATTGCGTATGTGCGTGAAATTTGCTAGTGTGTATTATCGTCTGCTCTATACTAGCGACATATTTTGGGTTGCTTGGTAACCGAGCCTCCATGCCCCAGACAAGCATACCACCAGTTATTAATATAAAATACAACAAAATGTATTGTTTCTAGATTTCGAAGATTCTAAGTTTTAATAAGATGTTTTGCCCAATAATGATGGAAAGTTTCTGCTTGCTTCAACCTTCATTTTGGATAGGGCTGGTCAAAGTTTATAATATACCAGTAGGAAACGTAGTCTAGTAAGTGTGTACACTAGACATCAGGGACTCGGCACATATTATTTTGCATAAACGGTTTATCAACACACTTCAGTGTTAATCTGAGATCTCCAACTAAACGAGATTTTGCTGTTTTATTACACTAAAAAGCTCTGCTACAGAACGTTGCACCAATACTCTAGCTCAGTTAATGTGCTCGCTTCGTATGTGGGAAGTCGGTGTTCGAACCCCGACCGGGACTGACCAGGACTTGAAAATTGGTAGCGACTGTTCTTTAGCAAAGAAACCCGTCATTTAGAAATGAAACGTGAATGGTTCTTAGGAAGAGACCTTAAATACCGATGCCCCATGTCACGGCATGCTTGGCAAGCTAAAGAACCCTCCTTGCGCGTATGCCTAAACGCAATTTAATGGTTTAAATTTCTGTCACTTCACCAATAGCTAGTGACATCTCGATTTTAGGGAAATATTCTTGACTGGGACGCAAAACCCCATTTAACCAATTCAATAAAAACATAATATAACGAATCCCCCTGCAATTGTCCGACCCGTATTAATTTCCCTCAATCGAGGTTTTTCGCGCAACAATCGCTTTGAAAAAAATATTGTGTAACTGAACTATATTGTCTTAACGTTCGATTTGCAATGATTTACTAGAACAAATGGCGTTGAAATACCAAGATGTTCGCTTTCTTGAATAATCCGCTGAATGCATGCATCCTCATTTATGGTAACGCTTAAGAGAATTTTAACTCAAGAATATTTTATTCTTACAGTTCCCAAAGGAAGCTCAATGTCCAACATAATTCAAATTTGTCTACGTATATAACAGTAACCACACCAAGACTGATCATGTTTTTACCTTGTATATTAATATCAGCATTTTGTGAATATCAACATGTAAAATTCGCTTTTTTTTTTAACATAAAATTCATAGAACATAAAAAAAACCTATGTATAAAAAACTTGCAAATAAAATCTCCAGACAAAAAAAAATAATAATCATTGAAAAACAAGAAACTTTTTCAACATAATGTTTAAAGAAATGCTATTATAACTGAAATTTTAATAAAAAAATCCAATAAAAGTCTTAAGTATTTTTGTTCTAGAAATTATTTTTTTTCAAAAGTTTTGCAAAGTCATTTGCTGATGTACATGGTATTTCAAGCCAAATCTCTTACGCCCATTTTACATTTATTTATTAATGATTTTAAAAATGCCACTTTTTTTTAAAAAATGACTTTGGGACATTGATTTGTTGAAATATGCTGACTAAGGATATTTTCATTTCAGCTTCTAAAATAGAAAATGATTGGACCATCAATAACACTTATAAGCAACAGAACAAGAAACAGGGTGTTAAATGTTTCACCCAATTGAAAAACAAATTTTAATTGATTAATTAAGCTTTTGATCGTGGTAGAACGGTCTGAGACGTCGTAAGTGCGCACTGATGGATCACAGGGTCCCACACGTCCAAGGTTTGAATTCCGCTTAACAGATTCTAGCATAAGAAAGTTTGTCGTTTCGTTTGTCGAAAGTAGGTTTTTTTTTTTTTTTTTTTCTTTTTTTTTTTTTTTTTTTTTTTGGCTCTAAGTTCTAAGAACTAGAGTGTGTATGAGTTAGGTATACAAGTATGCATTATGGTCTGCCTTGAATTTGCGAGAACTCTGGTCCCAGTTTCACAGTCATTTACACAGTTGAGTACACACTCAACTCAAATTAGGGAATATTTAATAGTCAATTTAGAGACATAACACAATTAAAATTGAATATCTACTGTTACATTTAAATTTTTAAGTTCAGTTTTTTAAAACAAAAATCAAAACCTTGTCGCATAAGACTTAAAATTTTTAAAATAATGATGAGACAAAATTTAAAAAATTGAGTTGAGTGTATACTCAGTTGAGTGAATGATGGTAAAACTGGGTCCTGGAATACTTTTTGCAAGATGCAAACTTACTAATAAGTATGCCGCGGTGAAGCATACTACTCCGTAAGTCAAACCGAGTAACTCAGTCGGAACTACTGTCATATACAACTTTTTTAAGTTCCATAACTAATAATAAGTTCCATAACTAATACATTCAAGAAGTGGTATATGATACGAATTTTGTCGAACGCCAAAAGAGGATCAGTTGAGAAGCTTAAGCTTTCTATATGCGTGCTGTGCGATTTATCTCATATGTTTTGACAATCGTCTTGAAAGCATTAGAAATTCATACTTCATTACTTAAAACGATTTAAACGTTCGTTAATCTTATTTTTTAAAAATAATTTTTAAAATTTTATTTATTCTTTTATTTATTGATTAATAAAACAAACATACCAGTCCTTGTCAATATCACAATCCCAAAAACAAAGTAAAAACTTTGCAAACTGGCAAAATATGTGATACACGTGAACTTCCATCAAGGAAGTAAGGCCGGGTGCTCCGGAAGGGTAAGCACTTCCTGTTTAGCTAGCTACACCCGTCACGTGCAAGTCAATTTTGAGAATGAAAGGAACAAAGAACTTTGGTAAGTCAAATATATCCAGTATAAGTTGGGATACAGTGACTACATACTTATCAACAATATTGTGATGACGGCCATAAAACTTTTTAAGGGGCCTGATTAGCCTAGGCTTGCAATATCCTTGTGTCAACAATTTAATTGTAAGTAATTTGCTTCGTTGCAGAAAGTTTCCATAGTGGGAACAAGCTCTACCGTACCGTATTAACTGTGAAACATATACACCATACGCAGGAGAAGCAGGGATATTACCGCAAAGAAACGGAAAGTAGACAATAGAAAAATTGAAGTCATCACGTTTGTCGTATAGCTTCAGATGTAACCTTTCATGGGTGTCATAATTGAGGTATAAGTCCAAATATGAAGCAGAACTTGGAGAATCTGTCGTGTCTTTTATTTCAAGCTCACTTGGATAGATGACATTCACATATTCTCCAAATTTGTGATTATTTAGAGAAAGAACGTCATCTTTTTTCCATATTTGACAAGGTTCTGTAAAAATTCTGATTCATATGAATAAAGAAACAAATCAGCAAGCAAAGGTGCACAGTTTGTGCCCATTGGTATACCGATTGTTTGTTGAAAGATAATATTGCCAAACACAACAAATATGTTGTCTATCAAAAACTCTAACATTTTGTTGATGGTATCTTCAATATATTTTTGTTTGCAGTCTGTATGGCGTTTTAAAAAATAACCAGAATTCCTGTTGAGCACTAGATATATATATCTTGGTTTACCGTTTTTGTAAAAGAATGAAAAGTGAATGATTTGTTTTAGACGTTCTTTCAATTTAGCATGAGGGATAGTGGTGTAAAGGGTAGAAAAATCAAAAGTTTTTATACTTTTTACCGAAGATAGAGTATTAGAGACAAAATGGTCAAGTAGTTCTTTAGAATTTTTGAGAATCCACATTTGGTTGATGCCAGATGTAGAATAGACTCTATCTGAGTAAGTCTGAAGGCCATCTTTGACGACTGTCAAAATTTGTGTTTGAATTAATGATAATGATTTAGTAGTACATTTAGAGGAACCTGCTATATATCTTTCCTTGTATGGATTTTTGTGAAGTTTTGGAATCCAATACAAGTAAGGCAGGTCAAGTTCTTCCTGTTTTAAATTGATACCAAAGACTCAAGGACTCCCCTATGATTGGAAAGAACTTCATCTTTTGTAAAATTAGTTTTGGTATAAGTAGGGTTCTCTGATATACTATCTAAACCAAGCTCCTTAATAAGACATTCAACATAGAATTTCTTACAAACGAAAATAATGTTATTAGAAGCTTTATTAGCAGGGACAACAACATACCTGTTATGTATGTCAGTAAGGACTGCAGAAACCTCAGGGTCCCTGAGCACTAAAGAAGGTTTAGTACCCATAGACCCATTAAGTTTTGCAATCCTTGACTTGACAAAATTTCTAATTGTCCTTATCCAGTCGGATAAAGTATCAGGCTCTACGTCTTCTAATTTAGCCCAACCTCTAGCATACTCTTCAACAGAATCCATAATAATTTTGAAATTTTGTCCTCAAGTAAAAGGTTGAGCCTCCCTGTATTTAGGGCCTTTTGAAAGAAGACATCTTAATTTAGTTTTTCAATAATATTGAGATCACCTGTTACTACATGCCCAGCTGGTTTATAAATATATGGGAACGCTGAGTAAGAGCAGGTAGGTGGAGTAAAGTTATGAAAGTATAGGCACTGCAAAATATATTTTTTGTAATCAGAATTCGAAAAGGTTTATTTCAAATTACTACACTATTAAAGCGGTTAATATTAAGACTATATCAAATTTCTTTAAAAAAAATTGCTAAACAAATTTAGTTTTCTCCCTTTTCAATCAATATATGATTTCAATTATTGTTCAAAATATATTTGTTCGTATTTTTCTGTCGCTAAGTTTTAATTAGCCCGATTTCAATGTAATAATTTCCTTATTTTTTTTTAAAGTCGTGTATCACTGTATACAAAAACTTGCAAATTAGGTTAAACAATTTAACCTACACCAGAAAAGTATAGTCTGGTGCTCCGGTAGAGTAAGAAACTCCTGTCTAGTTAGTAGCATCTGCACCGCCACATGTAAAATCAAAATTAGGATGAAATAAAGATTTAAATCTTAGACTTCAAATATCATGATCTAGAATAAGTTGATGGAAGTCAGTCACGTGTATAACTAATTTTGCCAGCTTTCAAAGTATTTACTTTGTTTTTGGGATTGTTATTTAGATATAGACTGGTATGTTTGTGTTTTATTATCAATATTTGATAGGTATTTTTGTAAGATATTTGGATACAATGTCATAATACTTATCAACAATATTGTGATGTTGATCATAAAGGATTTTTAGTCGATTTATAAAATTGTATACTTATATATAAAGCCCCAGTAGTGGTAACAAACTCTATCATACCATAATATTTTCATTTGCCTTGTGAAATTCCCATAGCTGCAAGCTTGAGAGCCGTTTCCCTAATTATTACTGACAATGAACGCCAAAAATTTGTCACTTCGTGTGACATATAATATACATATAAAATGCGATCTACAACCCGGAACTACATTACCGTAGGTAAACAAACATGGCTATCAAATCACTTTTGTTTATATTCGAGACAAGCTTGAAAAACGCATTCACGAAATTTTACAAAGTATAATCAAAGGAATTAATCAAATAATATTTTGATAACATATATAGGCAACTGGCCGATATTCACCGTAATATTGACATTGTGAGAGACAGAGTGGTGTTTTTGGTGGCCTGTTAAAAGAACAGACAACAACAGATCTGTAAAAACCATCAAATCAAAAAAACTCTTGAACAATCGGATCTTAAAAAAGTTTTACTACCTTGGCAAAGCTGCTTCATCCCCTATTATTTTGAGGCAATGTGTATTGGTACAACTTGTCAATCAATTTCGTGTCTCGCTGAATGTAAATTTCAAGTGATGTAAATTTCAATTGGAAATAGATTCACGCATGTTTGCCACATCCAGTGGAAATTGTCCGTTTCACATGCTGTGTTTGTTGCTCGGAAAAACTAAAAAAATCAGCTACATGCTTTTAATCAGTTTACAAGGGATACAATAGGAAATCCTCAAAAGTATAATACATGGTTTAAGTACTACACAACTCCTTGCTAAACTTTAAACGATGATTTTCTAAACTTTAAAAGATAATTGCACCGCACCAGGCGTAAAGAATAAGTATACTTCTCACTGCTTTGCTGTCTACATTTGAATGTTTCCGAGTATAAAGCTCGGCACATATTAATGTTAGAGTGAATCTCAACCTTACAATGTCAACATTCCAAAAAAAAATCTCTTGGTAAATCCCTTTCTACTCACATATCACAGATTCGAAAACCACATGCTTGGCCACTGAAAATTATCCCTCTGCTACAGTTCCCCCCTTCCCGTTTCAGATTCACAAATTTCACTTCCAACATATAGTCAGCAATATTTTACTCAAAATTTCTTAGCAAATTGAAACGGGGCCACACAGGTGCACCTGGTTTTCGACCGAAATGTAGTCCACAAATAACAACACATTTATTGTTGATATTTAATTTTTTATATATATTATTTTATATCCAATAATCTCAAAAATTCATTATGTTAATGAAAAATCGAGAAAATACCATTAAAATACCTGATAACACTATAGTTTTTAAAACCAAAACGCCCCGTTGTTACCACACATTAAAAATATTGCAGATTATTAATGTGTCGTTTCCGGTCTTAAATTCAGCTGTTGCGTCTACTGGACTCCCCCGATGTGCATGTGTTATAGATGGGATTTTTTTAAATTCTTAAAATTAATGAATAATGAATAATGTTTTTTTAAAATATTTAACGAAAATATAACAATTGAACTGTTTTAAAATGGTGTTCATTGTCAGTAAGCGCGTTATGATACGTTTTCTAGCAAAGTTGTTGCCTTCATACTGTCAATGAACACCAATTTAAAACAGTTTAATTGTAAATTAACTGTGAATTTGAGAAAAAACGAAAGAGTTTATTTTTCAAGTCTATTGCAATATTCGAGAGTCAATTTTTTATAAGAAACTTGCGTCGTTGTATACAATCGTATACTTGTGTATAAAGTTGCCGTATATGGATTAAGCTCTTATCATACCATATTAACTGTGAAATTGAGAGAAACACAAAGACAACTTTTTTTCAAGTCTATTGTTTTTTTTTAACCTTACTTGTCAATTCACGTCATGCTGTGATGTGACACAATTCTCGTGTATATTAACCTTCATAATAGTTGTCACTAACATTATTACTGATGACATATATATATCAATTTTTTAATTATGAATAATAATTAGATATGGTGTCACCATATATATAATAAAAATGCAATCTTTAATTCAAAACTTCCTTTCAACAAGAACTTATTGAGACAATCATGGCTCTGAAAGCCGAGTCTCCTGCCTGGATCTTTAAATACTTAATAGTTTTATATGCAGTTTCACTCGGCTACGCTCAAGTAAGTAAAAAGTGTTTTTTTTTCAAGTTTTTTTTCGTGGTTTTAGGGGGTTTTTATTATGAATTGACATTTTAATTTTTTTCTTGATTTTGATAGGGTAACTACCCTCGACAAGGGTCATGTTCGAATTTACTGTGAAATAAAATGTCGTCCGTTTGTATATCAGTAAACAAACCCGACGATGTTGATTATAATAATAATAATTGTTGTTGTCGTTGCTATTATTATTATTATTATTATTATTATTATATCATCAAACCAGAGACTACAAACGGACTATTTACCCAAAGTTTTTGGTTCTTTATTTTCAAAAGATAAAAAAACATTCTAAATGTAAACTTTAAACAAAAGGTTGTAAATAAGTTTGATGATTGGGATTCTTTAATATTCATCTAATATTCACTTCACTTGCTGTCCAAATGTATGAGTTTTTTTTTGAATTGTTGGTTCATTACGTGTCTGGCTTATCTATTTTTGTCTATCAACTGTCTCGACCCCTTGTGTCACTGATGAGGAATAAATTTCCGAAATGTGCACATGAGGCACATCAAAATTATTACAGGCATTTTTGTTAAATATTTAAGTAACCATTGGTTGTTGTTGTTGATTTGTTTCCTTAGTTACCCTGCTGTATTGTTTTATTAAATTTATGCTCATTTTTATTTTCAAATAAAGCAACTTAAAGTGCAACACTATAACTTAGGCGTGGTATTTTAAATGGTGACTTTTATTCAGGTTGGTGAAACAAAATGGTATACAAATAATATGTTTTCTAGCTCACCCTCTCCAGCTAATAAGTAACCCCTATTAGGAACTTCCAGGGGGTAATCCCAGTCTGTTCAGTCCAGAGGGTAATTCCTATCTGTCTCTCCCATTCAAAACTATCCCATTTATAACTAACGAACATGTGCAAGTTTCTTTCATCGTTAAATTTGATATGCAGGCAAAATTAGGTCTTAGCTGACCAGTCCAAATGTAGGTTAATATGAGACTATCATTTGTAATTACCAGCACATGTTATGTTGCATAACTTGCATGTATACAATCGCAGTATTAATTATCTACACAGCATGTACAGATAAGTAGAATCTGATATTATTCTTATCTAGATTATCAAAATCTCCAAAAATTTCTGAAACATGTTTTCCGAAATATTTTTACAAAAAAACTTAAGGTGATAAAATAAGTTTGTTGGTTTAAACCACTTGAACTGAACTCAGTTAGAATCTCATTATCATTGCCAAACTCACTATTGTTAATTATCAGTGGTTCTATTTTGCGTTTTCTTGCCTTACTTTGTTTGTCGAATGATTTCACTGTTTCTTATTCTCCATTTTTAAATTGTATGCCAAGTATATGTTCTTTAGTTTCCAAATAAGTCTGTGGTTCAAAATCTTAATTTTATTTTTCTTTTTGTTATTAATTAATTAATTAATAATTAATTAATTAATTAATTAATTTATTTATTTATTTATTTATTTATTTATTTTACTTTGTTCGTAAAAGCTTTCGATATTACTAGACCTTAATTGAAGAATGAGTTTATGACTAATGAAAAGTTTCTTACTATACTAAGTTCGTGATAGCTTTGGATATTACCAAACCAATATTAAACCATGACCTTATTAATTTCCTGAAAATTATGGGATTCACATGCAATTTTAACTAACAAAGAAAAGTATAGTCTTTTTTCTTACTATACTAAGCTCGTGATAGCTTCGGATATTACCAAACCAATATTGAACCAAGACCTTTTCAATTTCCTGGAAATAATGGGGTTCACGTGTCGTTTTAACTAATGAGGAAATGAAATATGACTTAAAAGGTAATAAATTAGTTAACAAATGTAGGTTTCTGGGCTAAAAATCAATCATTCCGTTATTGTAAAAATTGATTTATTTTTTGAAAGAGCAAAGTTTGAACAAGTGTTTAAGTCAATGGTTGAATAAGTATTTTTATCTAGAACCTAACTGCCATGTGCTACTTTTGAATTTTATTGAAATAATACAATTCAAAAGTAGCACATGACATAACTTATTACTGTTTAATGTTTGACAAAACTTTCTGTCGTCGATGAAAACTTTCGCGGCAATAATGTTTTGTTTATTCTTCTGTAAAATATCTCTAAGGCCGTTAAATGGTTTTTAGTACTCATAAATTTAAAGAATTTTAAGAAAGTAGAATGACTCTTTTAATGTTTGACTGACAACAATCACAGGAAATAATGAGAAGGAAATGGTTGATATCTAAAGTTTGATTGCGTCTTTCTAGTTACTCTGAATTGTTGTTGCGACTCCCTAGTTACTCTAAATTGTTGTTGCGACTCCCTAGTTACTCTAAATTGTTGTTGCGTCTTCTAAGTTACTCTGAATTGTTGTTGCTTCTCCCTTATCACTGCGAGTTGTTGTTGCGTCTCCATAGTTACTCTGATTTAATATGTTATAATTTTTTTGCGTCCTTTGACGTCATATAGTCATAATTAAGTCATAATTAAAATATCTTTTTCATTATTCTTGAGAAAGAAATTTTTGACCTAAAATAATCATTTTTCGTTTTTGTCATCATTTGCTTGTAATGTTTCGAATTTTTGGTGGCAATTTTTACTTCCAAGCGCTTGCTTTTTTTCCCAGTTGTTTTACCTCTCATTACCATTGTATAGATCAAGTGTAAGAAGAGGTTTTCTAGATTAAGGTTTTTAAAGAGTCTATGTTTGAAGCGAATTAAAACTAAACTAACTTACTAACTAACTAAATAAATAAATAAATAAATACGTTTTTCCTGTATCTTTAGTATAAGCTCAATACAAATTTAATTATAACAAAAAAGACATAATTTTAAAAAATAAAATATTTTAAATTAAAAACCCTACTACATTTTAAAAAAAATTTGTTTAAAATGTTTAGTACCAAATGATGTTCTGTCATCATCTCATCAAAGACAAAGAGAATGTGATATTGATGACGTTAAATTGAAGTTTTTACAAATGTTTTATATAGGTATGAATAAATTAATAATTAATTATGAAATGATTAATCATCAGCATAAATATGGAGTTACATAAAAGACATATTTTTAATGTGAATTAAATACATCATGAATGTTCTTTAACACACACACACACACACACACACACACACACACACACACACAATCCGGAAAATGTCCAAATCGCAATTCCAAAAGCAAAGTAAAAATTTCCTAAACTGGCTAATAAGGTGAAATTCTATCATAGAAGAGAGGCCGAGTGCTCCGTAGTTGTTAACACCTTCTGTCTAGCTAGCTACACCTGACACTTACACCTGAAAACAATTTTGAGAATAGGAGGAAGATGTTACTTTGGGACTTCAAATATATCCAGGATTAGTTTGGATACATAACTCATACTTATCAAAAATATAAATGACGGTCATCAAATTTTAGGGGCTTTGATTAGCTTATGTTTTTCAAGAGAACGTAATCTATATATCTGTATGTGGGGTTGAAAAATATTTTAAGAATCTTACCTGTAGATTTAAAGAGGTTATGGATGAACTCTTGATTCATATAAATCAAACAACAAATCAGTGACCAATTGTGAAAATTTGTGCCTTTTGATTGTTTGATAATTATATTGCAACTTGACAAATATGTTGTCTATCAAAACGTTAACATTTTGTTGATGACATCTTCATTTTTGTGAAGTTTTTGGAATATATAACTTGATGCCTCTTAATTTTTATGTGCCATATGTGCACATTTCGGAAATCATTCCTCATCAGTGACACTAAAGGCCGAAAAGTTTTATAGACAAAAGCACAAGCTAAACAGTTGAAAATTAATAAATCTTAAGTTCTAATATTTTTTTAATCCAAATCCAGCTAAGGAATGCTTTGCATGAGGGAACAAGCCTTAGTGTTAAATAAATTTCAAAAATTAAGACGACAAAATTTTTTGCTAAATGGTACATTTTTTGACAGCACAAAATGCTTCCTACTGAGTTCTGGATACCCTCGGGGAGTTTTACTTCACCAGCAGCGGTACCCGCTAAATATATAACATAAATATCTATTAATTTTTGTTGTACCATATGTGCACATTTTGGAAAATCATTCCTCATCAAATACGAGTAAGGCAGATCAAGTTGTTACTGTTTTAGATTGATAAAGAAGGACTCGACAATTCTCCTATGCTTGGAAGTATAACATCTTTTGTAAAATTCGTTCTGGTATATGTAGAAGTCCCTGATATACCATCCAAACCAAGCTCCTTAATAAGACATTCAAAGTAGAATCTATTAAAAACAAGGAAGCTTTATTAACTGGAACATCAAACGTATCAGTTGTCTTAGCTAAGGTCTGTTCCCTTGTGCAAAGCATTCCTCAGCTATTTGGATTCATATAATTTTGGAACTTTAGATTCATTATTTTTCAGCTGTTTGACTTATGTTTTTTTATCTATCAAACTTTTCGGCCCCTAGTGTCACTGATGAGGAATGGTTTTCCGACATGTGCACATATGGCACATCAAAATTTAGCAGGTATTTGTTATATATATATATATATATATATATATATATATATATATATATATATATATATATATATATATATATTATGTATGACTTTGAGGATTGCTGGAAGAAACCCTGAGCACTAAATAAGGTTAAGAACTCATATACTCTTTAAGTTTGGCATTCTTGATTTTATGAAGGACCTATCTTTCTTCTTCAATACAGATAAGGCATCAAGCTCAACGTCTTCTAAATAAGCCAAACATCTAGCCTGCTATCAACAGAATCGATAATAATTCTAAAGTTTTGTTTCCAAGTAAAAGAGTGAGCCCCCCAGTGTTTAAGACAGTTTGAAAGTAGACATCGTCTTATATATAATACAAAAACAACGCCACCACCACCATCATCATCATCATCATCATCATCAAATAAGTTAGATTTTCGGGACCATCTTTTTTCGTGACTCCAGTAAAAGACAGTATCTTGCAAATATCTGACCATAATCAGCGTAGGGTCATTGGACGATGTATAAACGTTTGCATCGATATTCCGGATATATATATAACTGTGTGTATTATTCTTATTGGTAACGAAAACAACTCAAAAAAAGATTTCCGCTTGTATGAAAACGAAAAACAATTTTAGTCTTTCCGGCCAGAATTTTTTCATTCCATTTTTTTTTCTTTTTAAAGATAAGGCCATATTGATTTGGATTGTAAATATGAATAATAATGTGAAGGTAGACCAATAAAGATGATTAAAGTACAAACAATTAACACAATTATGAGGATATGTCAATCATATATAGTGGCGCCGACTAATTGGAATAAAGTTATATCCCAAAAATTCTGACAGTTATTTATGCAGATGTGAAACCGTCTGGTTACAATAACTTATGTGTTTTATTTGATGTTTATATCAACCTTAGTTTGAAATTTATAGTTCATTCTAAGAAACGATAATAAAAAAAACTAAATTCAGAATATATATTACAAAGTATGGTGAGCTCACCCTAGACATCGCTGGTTGTCTAAATTAAAAAAAAAACCGGTTTACGGATCGAATGCCTGTTGATGTTATTTTCGGGTTGATTGGCTATTTAGAAATTAAAAGCTGCGTAGATATTGAAGATATTGAAGTAGGGATCGTAAAATTTAATTTTAAATAGTGAATCCACAAAGTTTCAATAAATTTTTCGTTAAAAAAAGATTAAGAGTGTAGAAATGTTATTTAAATGTTTCATACATCATCAACATCATCATAATCATCATCATTATCATCATCACCATCATCATCGTCGTCGTCGTCGTCGTCGTCATTATCCTCCTTCTCAGCATCATCATCATGATAGGACTCTTCGTCATCATCATCATCATCATCATCATCATCATCATCATCATCATCATAATGACACTATATGCAAATTCAAATGATATAATGATTACGTGAAAATAAGTACTACACGGTACTTAATAAATTAAAAAAACTAGTAAATCGTTCTCACGAACAAAACGGAGAAACATAAAAAATTGACAATAATTAAACAAAAAAATTATAATTGACAAAAAAATATATATTCTTAGGTATTTATAAAAAGATAATATGCTTATTCATGGCATATATATCTCTATCTTAATCGTCACACTAAGTCACGAGGAATAAATGTTTCGATAATAAATATACAATATAAGTATGTTAATTCAAATTGAAATTTATAATATTTAAGGTGCATTTTCGAAAAATGTTATAAAATTATTATTATTATTATCTTATTTATTTATTTTTTTAAAAAAAAAAAAAGAAGAAGATTGCAACATAATAGCACGAAACAATTTTAGAAGTTTGTTACCTAAAACATGAGATTAGAGTCTCATATACGTGATAAAATACAATCATTAATAATCGATAAAGCAACAGAACAACACAATACCGTTTAAAAATTTTATTATTTCTTTATTAATTTAATTAATTCTTTTCATACTTTTTTTCAATTTTTTGTTGGTTTTATAAACAAATTAGAGTTTAATTTGAGATAACTAACATTTAAGAAAAGTTCTCATTGCTATTAGAATTTTTTCTTTTAAAAATTATTTTACTGATCCTCAATTAAAAATGAAAAATAAACTGAAAACCCATTGACTTTTTTTTCTAATATTTTTTAATATAGAGCTAAGTGAGTTTTCTCACTTTCGCCTTAATAAGTGCAGACTAGTGCACAGAAAACCATATTATAAACTCATACATGAAATTAATTTATGATTATTCCTTAAAGCTTAACACACTTTATGCCGTCGTGAATAGCTGAAAAATGCTAATGGGAAGTCAAGCAGCATTACAACCCACTCACTTATCATACTGTTCCACAAGATGAACATCTCCAATTAAACCGGAGATTGCAAACTTTAATTTTAATTTTACATTATTAGCTATGAATCTGACCCATGATTTTTTTTTTCAAACAGACTTTCTGTGTATTTTATTTTTGATATTTCCCACATGTAACGATATGCTGTCTAAATGCATTAATTAAATCATATTCAGGTAATCATTGTTACATTAATAATCAATTATCAACAAAAATCTTGCTAAATGTAAAAATAAATGTGCAATATCATCTTATTAATTGAACTTATATAGTAATGACATGGAGACGATGACATTTATATTTATGATAAATAACTTTTTTGATTTTTTTCTTTTTTGCATAAACTATTATAAATTTTTACTTTTTGTTATTCTGTTGTTCTATTGTTCTTGCTTTGTCATATGTTTTTTTTTTTTTTTTTTTTTTTTTTTTTTTTTTTTTTTTTTTTACTTTAACTTTTCGAAATTTTGCTTACAAATAGAAAGACCTGCTAAGTCTTATTCAAAATCGTTGTCTGTTTAAAATCCAGAGTATGATTGCATTATGTGCTCAATGACCTCAGAGAACATACGTTCTTGCCGGCTATATTTATATCTTAATAGCACAATATAATATAATATAATGTAATGTAATCTAATCTAATCTAACCCAATAGAATACGATAGAATAGAAAAGGATGGAATATAATATAATATAATATAATATAATAATATAATATAATATAATATAATATAATATAATATAATATAATATAATATAATATAATATAATATAATATAATATAATATAATATAATATAATATAATATAATATAATATAATATAATATAATATAATATAATATAATATAATATAATATAATATAATATAATATAATATAATATAATATAATATAATATAATATAATATAATATAATATAATATAATATAATATAATATAATATAATATAATATAATATAATATAATATAATATAATATAATATAATATAATATAATATAATATAATATAATATAATATAATATAATATAATATAATATAATATCATATCATATCATATCATATCATATCATATCATATAATATAATATGATATAATATAATATGATATAATTATATGATATGATATGATATGATATGATATGATATGTTATGATATAATATAATATAATATAATATAATATAATATAATATAATATAATATAATATAATATAATATAATATAATAATGATATGATATGATATAATATAATATAATATAATATAATATAATATAATATAATATAATATAATATAATATAATATAATATAATATAATATAATATAATATAATATAATATAACATAACATAACATAACATAACATAACATAACATAACTATAAATATGTAATTACAGAATCTATTTGCAAGTATTATATACATCTATTATAATACAACCATATATGTCAAAACATCAAAACAACACGCACATTAATTTAGATGTTTCTCTTTCTTTAATTTCAGCAACGAATAATATCAACAAGGGGACTAACACTAGCAGCCAATCCAAACCGAAGACTTGGCTCATCCAGAGCTGTACCACTTAACAGAATACAAATAAGAGGCCGTGGAACAAACCTGGCGAGTGTTGTTAATAACAACATTAATTCTAGGAATAGTAATATACAACAATCCGTTCTTATAGCGAATACTGCCAATGTTGGGAGCCTTCGTAATACAGGTTCCAGTGGAAGAAGCACCACGGGGTTAAGTGGTAGAACTAGAAATGTGGCCAGAACTGGTAATATAGATATTAATGCTTTAAGTCAGCTTAATTTACCAAATTTAAGATTAGCTGCAAACAATAGACGAGCAACGCTACAAATTAACCAGCAAGGAAATAATAGACTCATAGGTCGAAATAGAGCATTAGCACAACGATTTGTGACTTTAAGACAAAACCAAAGATTAGCTTCTGCATCCGGGCTTGTTAATAATGGTTCAAATAGAAGAACAATTCACACAAATGTCAATTTAGCGTTGCTAGATTCGTTATTGAAAAATCCTTTGCGAATTGCCGGAACAGGAAGTAGACGTTCCGGAAAGAAAGTACCGGAAGCTACATTACTTCCTCGAAGATCAAGCAGCAGGAGAAACACTATTAGAGCATCCCCTGGTTCAGGATCACATAATGTCAATATAGCAACAAACACAAACAAGAATGTAGCTTCTAACAATAGAAATATAAAACAGACTATAGTTTTTGCTGGTACCGCTAATATTATGTCACCAATAGGAACGCAGCATAACGGAGTAGGAACCAACCCAACAATAAACTCTTCAAAACCAGTGAAATTGGGTACACTAAAGCTGAGAGCCGAAATCGAAAAGAACAGTAGTGGCAATACTGGACAAGGAAACGGGAATCAACAACACAGAGGTCATCAAAATACAATTACCTCTCAAGGTAGTCATGGATTTGGAGAAATAGGAAATGTACATGGTCACCATGGTAATAACAATGACAAGTCGACATTAAACGGATCATTTAACAATAATCTTATCAATATCAACGTGGGAAACAATGGATTTAACGGAAACAATAACCATAATTCTCAGACGGAGGCAATTAACTCTCACAACTCCCCAATCTCCCAGAGCCAACAGGAACTCAACCAACATCAACATTTACAACAGAGTTTAAATGTAGCAGACCATAACGCACTGCAAACTGGTCAGGCGTCTATACAAGGACAAACATCTTTAAATGGCAACAGCCAACAACCATCGTTACATCTGGATACCCAGCAGCACCAGCATCAATCTCAACTTCACCAGCAACAACATTCATCACATGGTCAACAGCAATCACAAGTTCTTCATTCATCACAAATGGGTCACCAAAGTAACAGTCAAGGACATCAGGTCCAATCCAATTCACAACTAGGACATCAGACAACGCAGCAACGGCAACAACAGCAGAGTCATCAGACACAAGAAAATTCACAACCAACACATCATCAACAGCAACAACAACAACAACAACAAAGTCATCAAACTCAACCAAATTCACAACTAGCACATCAGCAGCAGCAACAAGAAGGACATCATCATCAACAGCAGCAACAACAACAACACTTTAGCCATCAAACTCAAATGAATTCAATACAAGGCCCCCAACATCAACAGCAGCAAAATCATCAGAATCAACCAAAATTAGGACATCAACAACAACATCAACAGCCTAACCCTCAGACTAAACCTCATTCACAAATAGTTCATACAGAAAATCCTCAACAACAGCAACAACAGGCACTTCAAAGTGGGCAACATTTAAATTCGCAGCATCATCAACAGTCTTTGCAACATGGAATTCATATAAATAACCAACAGAAACAACAACACTCGCCTCAACCATTCCAAGGAGACCAACATGGTCAACAGACGCAACAACAAGGGCATTTGCAACAAACATCTGGTAGCAAAACACCACAACAGTCCGCGTCAAAGGTAATTGACCAACCAAACAATGCTAAAACCAGTGTTACTGGATCAACATTGCAACATGGAACATTTAATAACAATGTAAACACTTTTAATGTTGGAAATAATGGTCTAAATAGAAGCACAAACATAAATATACAGATTTCAAATATCGGAGTAGGTCATCAAATATCCGGTCATCAATCTATTGGACAGTTTTTGCAAGGACAGACCTCCACAACATCACAGAATAAGGGAAACTGGACAAGTTCCAAACAAGGTAACCAAGCAAATATTCAGTCGTCTCCTCAACACAGTCAACATCCAGTGTCTAGTGAACAACATACACATCCTCAATCACAGTCAGTGTCGCCTCAACGCAACATTCCTGCTTCACAACAGGTAAACACACAACAGTCTCAGTCTTCTAGTTCTCGATTCGGTCAGCACCAACTGCCTCAGGTTGGACACCACAAGTTGCCTGCTTCACATCACGGCACCAAACCACATCCTTTAGCGTCTAATTCACAATTTGGCCAGCCACATTTACCTCAAGTAGGACAACATCAATTGCCTGCTTCACACCATAGCAATCAGCAGCATTCACAGTCGCCTAATTTACAGTCTGGCCTGCCGTCAACACCTCAAAGTGGTAAACAACGATCTAACATTCAAACGTCTGTTTCGTCTGGTCAACAGCCAGTATCCAATCAACAAATAAATCAGCCACATGCCTCTTCAAACCTTGGACACCATGAAGGACACCATGGATCGAATTCACAACACAACAATCAGCATAATATTCAACCAATCAACTCTCAACAAAATCATATCCAGTCACCACCCACTCAACACCTCAACAAACCAACTGGTCACACATCCGTAAATCATTTGCCTTCCAATCATCAGACGCATTCTCAGTCATCTTCAACGCAACTTGGCCATCATAAATTGCCAGCTCCTCACAAGACGGTCCAATCTCATCTAAATTCACCTGGGACACAATTTAGCCATAATCAACAGCAGTCCTCACAGCAGAGCAGTCAAGCTCACACTGTACATAATCAACCGCCATCTACGCATTTTATTAACCAAACCCATTCCCAGTCAACAACGTCACAAATTACTCATCGAATTTTTCCAGTTCGTAAACAAAACAATCAGCAAATTTCTGGGACACAACATGGCAACCATCAACTGCAGTCAATTCAACAAAGTAGTCAACAACATCCACTGCCTTCATCGGCACAATTTGGTCATCATCAGTTGCCTGCCTCTCAACAAAATAACAAACCACATATACCGCCACATCAAAGTAGCGGTCATCAGTTGCCTGTTCCCCATCATGGTGGTGTATCTCCTCCTCAATTGATCCATGCATCATCATCTCACCAACCGCCAGCTATTCAACAAAGTCATCGAAGTCACCAAACACATACGTCATCATCATTACCACAGTTTGGACAGCATCAATTTTCAACTTCTCTGCAAAGTGGCCAACAACATTCTAAGCCATCATTACCTCAACCGAATAATATACCAGATACCCAACACAACGTCCAACAGCAACATCAACCACATACCCAGGTCACGTCAACAGCACAAAATCTACAATCCAACCATCCCAGATCTTCAGTAGCTAATCACGGAAAACAACTACAGATTCCAAATTCTTTTCATGGTAGCAATTCAAATCAAAATACAGTAACATTTTCAACACATCATAAACAACCGGCCACTCAAACAACAACACATAGTCAAGCGCAGCAAAGACAAACACCACAAGCGTCATCACAACTAGGACAAAACCAAGCTCCGACTCACACTCAAACACCACAGCATGGACATATACTACAACACAATCCAGTGCTACAAGGTCATGAAACAACGCATGGACAACCTCTGCAACATGGCCAAGTACCAAATCATAGTACTTCACAACAACATGGGCAAGATGGCCAAGTACCAAATCATAGTACTACACCCCAGCATGGACAAACACTGCAACAGGGCCAAGTACCAAACCATAGTACTTCACCCCAACATGGGCAACATGGCCAAGTACCAAATCATAGTCCTTCACAACAGCATGGACAAACACAGCAACATGGCCAAGTACCAAATCATAGTACTTCACAACAGCATGGGCAACATGGCCAAGTACCAAATCATATTACTACACCCCAGCATGGACAAACACTGCAACAGGGCCAAGTACCAAACCATAGTACTTCACCCCAGCATGGGCAACATGGCCAAGTACCAAATCATAGTCCTTCACAACAGCATGGACAAACACAGCAACATGGCCAAGTACCAAATCATAGAACTTCACCACAGCATGGGCAACATGGCCAAGTACCAAATCATAGTACTACACCCCAGCATGGACAAACACTGCAACACGGCCAAGTACCAAATCATAGTACTACACCACAGCATGGACAAGCATCACAACAAGCAGCTTTACATAATTTTCCTTCGGTTCCACAAAGAGGATTTTTACCTCCACCGTTATCACCGCCGCATGGACCGTTAACTCAGGTACAAAATCATACACCACGACAGCATCGCAATAATGTTTTACCACATGGACAAACGAATCAAAATTTGATTGCACCACCTCAGTCAGGAACACAAGGTATAAGAGGTAGTCAGTCACATGTTAATCTTAATCTCAACGTTGCTCAAACAATGCATGTGATGCCAGACAATTCAAGGAAACCTCAAAACATCCATGGTCAATCGACGACAAATGCGCAAAATCCAGCATCAAACATACCACCAAATAGTCATCAAAATCACAACCAGGGAGTAACAACAACTGTTTGGCATCAATCTCCAAATTCAAGGCACGGACATCAATCAATCAATCACTTTCAAACCGGACATCAGGGATTTCAAAATACACAGCCATTTCCGTTATCAAGGACTACAACCGAAAGTCAGCTCAATCAATTTGGAAATGGGCTTCCATCAGGCACACTCTCAAGTCCGATACGTCCTTCAAACACAGTGATCAGCCATCCATCAAATGAGGGTCACAGATTAACGTCGGTACATGGATCAAACCAAAACCACGAGATTGTTAAGAACTTAAATAATGATCCTAATTTTCATCCCAATACAGGTTCTGGTGTAAATCCATTACTAGGAGGACCGACGAATAATGCTCGTTTGAGACAATTGTTTCCACATGCGGGTCATTCCGCTTCAGTTTTAATAGCGCCACGAGTATTGCATAACCATATAGCCGGTGCCGCTAGTCATGGACGACATACAACCAATAATACTAACACAAATAATACTGCCACGAAACATCAAACAGGAAGCGGAAGTACCGGCGCAACATTTAGTAACCCGTCTACGTTAACAAACAACCAGACACCTGGCCAAACTATGGCAAACTCTAAAACGGGGAAATTAAAGACTAAGCTCATTACAAATGGTACGACAAACTCTTCGACAGGAAATAATCAAAATATTAACACAATGACCTTATCAGGTCATGGGCAGTCAGCACCTATCACATTAGAATCAACCGGAACCATTCACGTGCGGGAAATAAGAAAACTTGATGGAACAATTGAATATATCATTGATACACCAAAGGGAGGTAATCTAAAACTCCTAACCATATCTGGAAAAAATACGGGTAGCAGCGCTGTGACTAAGGCGCCAACAACCGTTGCAACAACAACAACAACTGTTGAACCAACAACAACAATTGACCCGGAAGTACTAGAAGCCCAACAGGAAGCCGCAGCTGCGGCTGCTGCTGCGCGTCGATAAAGATACGCCGTATGAAAATAAAACTTGAAAGAGTGTTGTATTATTTCTCCAGAAAATAATCTTAAATTCAATGCTGTCAAATATATGATACTTTGGGTGAAATATTCTGAAACAAGTGAAACAACTGAGTGTTTTTTTAAAGCTTCATATATATTTCCGTTTCGTGTCACATGGTTCAAACATGTGTTCCGTACAGCATTGTCTTAAGATATATATCATTTAGTTGTGATACAATTTTCATCCGCTGTATTCAATCGTTGCTGACTTGTTCATTGAGATGTGCTTTTCTTAACGTGAACTGGTTTCCAAGACGACCAACATTGTTTGAGCCAACCAGTTTTGTTTGAAAGAGCTGTTGTTTGTTTCCCTATTTATTCGATTTCTGTGAAATCCATAACAAATTAAATGCGTGGATTGGATATGCTTGACGTGATTGTCTTTTATTTCATTTCATTTTCAATTTAGCAACATTTATAATGCTTAGTTATTTTTATATTTTAGATTTAATTTTTCCTTGTGAAATATGAGTAAAACCATTCCTAAAATAGTAGTGACAAACGAATCTTGTATTTAAAACATCATTTGGTAAGGTTTATTTTTCATTCCAATTAGTTGACTTTAAATAATTTGAAACTTCGATTTAAGTTCTCTCAGCGTCCAACATACTAGTATGTAAATGAACCATTTTTTCGAAATTTTTCTTTCAGTCTACCTGAATACTCCAAAAATAGCTTTTTTTAAATTTTATTTATTTATTTATTTATTCTATTTTTATCTATTTATGATTTTTTTTTTGTCACACTGAAATTTTCTGGAGGCCTAAAAAACATTTTTGCAATTGGTATGAAATAAATTGCTTCAGGGGTAGTCAATTTGTAGACGCACATAAACACTGCAGTACATTTAGAAAATGGCCAAATAAGAATCACATACTTTCTTAAACTTTTTGTCAAGATGTATACGAATATAACATGTGAATTAAAAAATCGTTACCAAGGAGAAATTTTTTTGTCTTATGTACTGACGCTACATATGTTTGCAAAAAGGTATATATCTTATCTGCCGCTTAAAAATACAGATTTCGCGCCTTTTTTCACGCCTTGGTAACCAGATGGGTTTTTCGTGTAGACTACCTTAAACACTATAGAACATTAAAAAAAGCAAGGAATTGTACATGACAGTTTTGTCGAAAAATTGCATTATTTAGTACCATAATTTTTTAAACTGTTTTAATCAAGAAACATTTTTTATCACGGAAAATTCTCGATAGTCACGGACTTGCGTGTGTTATTCAGTTTTCTTTGCACGGCAATGGAAGTTATAACACTATAAATGCCATTTGTAGGCAGCGCAGTGGTTAAATTACTTATGGTGTAATTTTGAATACGGATTTATCATATGTTATCTGTTATTTTTAAAATTCTGACTTGAAAGAAAAATTGTGTTTTAAAAAAATGTTTTGAATAAAATTTATAATTATTAACTTTTTAGTTATGCATTTCGGTTTTTCCTTAGCATAATCACGTAGGATTTATGAACACATGAGCGAAAGGATTTTAAAGATGCTAGAGGTCAGATAATCGTTGAATTTTTTTAAATACTACATGTATTTGAAAAATTGCAAAATGATTGTGTATTTAGCAAAGTGAATGTTTTTGTCTTGACCTGCTTTGTGTAAAATAATACAGATTTCTGACACAAATTATTTGTTTTTGTTTCGTGTAATTACTGACATGTTATTTATAATGAATAAATATTAAAAAACATATTATAAATTGTTGCTCATTTTTTGTATATACATGTATTTACAACAACCGAACCCCACTCCAGGGGATACTGATAGGACACAGATCTGAAGTTCCAATCGCTTTGGACAATATTTTATCGACAACGTCATGACTGGTACATAAAATTATATCACCTGAGACAACTCTTCTATTTCGATGACATCGTTGGCCTGGTATTCTAAAGGGCTCGCTTACGGATCAGAGTGTCTTTCGGTCTAGGTTCGAATCCCGCTCGAGTAGGTTTTAGTTGTGAGAAAGTTTGTTACTTCGTTGCCGAAGGCCGGCTGCTTTCTTCGGGTACTCTGGTTTTTATACTGGTTGGGGGTATAAACTGGCATCACTTCTCTCCACTCCACTACCACTATTGTCGGTAGAGTGTTCTCTTTGTTTGTGGGAGGTCGAAGTTCGAGTTCCGGCCGGGTCTGACCGATACCTGAAAATAGGTGGTGGCTGTTCTTTCGCCAAGCACTCGGCATTTGGAAATGAAAGTTACGGGGTCCTTCAGGAGGAGACCTTAAAAACCGATGCCCCATGTCACGGCAGGCGTAGCACGTTAAAGAACCCTCCCTTCATTTTGCCCTAAGCGCACTGCAAAGGTAAAAATTTCTGCCACTTCACCTATAGCCGTATAGTCGCAATACAAGTGAAATATATATATTTGACTGGGACGTAAAACCCCAATCAATCAATCAATCAATCAATCAATCAATCAATCAATCAATCAATCAATCAATCAATCAATCAATCGATCAATCAATCAACCAACCAATCAAGCAATCCACTCTTCATGCTTTTTATCAATAAAGTACACGTGACATCGAGATTAGGACGAACTTCCTTTCAACAATGAAAACGCTCTACCGATTTACCGATTTATTTACCGTGTGTCAAAGGAAATAAATAAATCACTCAAAAATAATGAAATAATAGTTATTTTATTTGTTTTTAATATTCTAGCATTTATATGATACAATTATCCCATACTAGTCATTATAAGGGGGGGGTTATAAAATTATGTAGGTTTAATAGGATCATTACTGGGAGTGGAGTGGAGTAATGGTATTTTACGCCCCAGTCAATAATCTTTCACTTATTTCGAGGCGGTCAGTTCTGGGATGGTGGAGGAAACCGGAGTGCCCATAGAAAACCACCGACCTTCGGCAAGCAAACTAACAAACTTTGTCACACTAGGATCTGTACCGAGTGGGATTCGAACCCAGGCGGTGAGAGGCGCTGTGATCTGTAAGCGGGAACATTACTGGGGGTTCATTTTACTGTGTCCCGGGCTGATTATAGATTATTTTGTCATAATGGTATACCAAAGAGTCCATTGATGCACCATTTTCGCCGGGGGGAGGGGCAGGTGGGGGTGGGGGTTCCGAGTGGTTTAAACCGCGGGCTTATTGGTCATTTTTCTCTCACCTGCATAGTTTCAAATATCACTTTCAGGCTTTTTAATTACAAAAACAAAAACAAAAACAAACAAACAAACAAAAAAAAAAAAAAAAAAAAAAAATAAATAAAATAAAAAATAAAAAAAAAAAAAACACCGGAAAAATAAGCGGATTAGCAGTTAAGTTCATCACTAGTTGGCTACATTTTACCAATTTTTTATTGGGATATTAATATTAAAATGTAGTTAAGAAGTGAAGTAGGATAAGGATGTCTTATTCCGCTGTCAAGATTCTTACACTTCTATCAAATGAAAGCGGTCAGTTCTGGAATGGAGGAGAAACCCGGAGTCCCCCCAAAAAATGAATAAATAAAAATTGAAACATCGACCTTCAGCAAACAAATTGATAAACTTTCTCACACTTGAATCTGCCCGAGTTGGAATTGAATCTAGGCGGTGAAAGGGGCTGTAGTCAGTTAACTATTCAAATATCGAATTAAAAAAATTCTTAAAAAATCATTTATGAAAGGTATCATTAACGTTGTTCTGTAAGTCACGTGATAGTATGTTAACGGGTATCAATATTCATAAGTTATGGTGAAATGTTACTACGGTTAAGTGTTATGACTGAACGAGTTTCATGTGCTTCTTAAGAATAGTATATATAGTGTCCGTGTTGAGCGGTATGGCCATTCGAGGCACTAAGTCAAAGATATATGATGTATTTTTCACATATATTTATTTGATATTTAAACATCCTTTTTTTCTTGTAGATTACTTCAGGGTCCCAAGATTTTCACGACGCGTTTGATATTTTATTGTAGAAAAAAGTAATATGTATATAACGGATATCGACCGTAGTTGGCCAGACACCCAAAACAATGTGTTTGTTTGAATAAGATTTTGACCGAGTTGGAGGTGTGCATGAATTTAAGAAACCTGTCCTCGTGCGAACATAACATCGAGAGCCCGTAGGGTATAATGTATTATGCTCGTTTGAACAGAGTGTATTAGAACAAAAGCAAATATATTGCGAAATATATCCAGAGACGGGACCAGGATTGTACGGTGGAGGGATAAAAGCTGAGAGTCAAAGATTAGGGGTGGGGATACGGTGGCATGCTCCCCTGGATAATTATTTAAAAAATGATGGCGCAAAATCCTGCATTCTGGCGAAATTTCAGCTCAGTTAAGAGTAAAATATCTTTCATTAGGAGTGCCATTTTTTGTTTGTTTGTTTGTTTTTGGTTTTTGTTTTTTTTTGTATTTCAGAAAAATACACAAAAATGTATTATCAGCGACAAAAAGGCGGAGGTGGGGGTTGGTTGGGGGTTTACGTCCCCTTTTGGTCCGCCACTAATATCACTACTGGTTAAATATATTTTATTTATTATGTCATGTTTTCATGCCAAATGATGAGACATTTGATTAATTAATTAATTAATTAATCAAACAATTTATTTATTTATTTATTTCTACCTATTATTTATTTATTTCTACATGTATTTATTTATTTATTTATTTATTTATTTATTATATATTGATCTTAATTAAGAAATTGTGCATTTTCCCGTGAAATAGAAAAGATTGACAACTTACCTTATATCTACGAGTGGTACGACAGTTAAAAAAAATTACGATTTAAAAAAAAATGATAATTTTCGTCAAATAATGAAAATAAATTCTTGTTCTTTGTTTTTCTTTTGTTTGATTGACAGTTTAGAAATTGTGCATTTCCCTGTGAAGTTGTAAAAAAAGAGATAATTAAAGAAAAAGGGATGAGCTAATTTGACAGTTTCACCTTATTTCCACGAGGAGGGACAGTTCATTAAATCTTCAGAACTTTTATTACTATTTTAGTCACACTTAAACGTGGGGTCATGCAAGGACGTTTTTTCTTCCCCTTTGCTTTTTATGCAAGATTGTCAAACATTGTCTGTCAAACGAGTAACAAAGTTTATATACAAGGTTTAACGGTTTACATCGATATAACAACACGACAACATATGTCAATTTCGTTTAAGCGAATCATCATAAAAAACCTAAAAGTTTTGCAATTTACGACAGATGTGATCGTAAAAACACCTAATAGTTTCGTAATTTACGACAGTGTTGATCATCAAAACACCTAAAAATTTTGTACGTTTATGGTGTTGACATGTTATATATTTTCATGGATTTTTGCTTTTAACATCTTTAAAGAGGTATGAGCAGTGGTCTTGAATATGTACACGAAAAAGATCCAACATACGGGTACAACAAGGAAATTAATACACCATTCGATCCCTTAAGATTAGAAATTGACTCAGATTCAGGAAGACGTTTGTCATATTCGCATCTCTCATATGAAGATGTTTTCCAATTATATAACGGTGTTTGCGTATGATATAATGATGAAATATATCCATATAATTGCGAATGAAAATCATAAAATGATCTGTAGATATCATACAATGATAAAAGCAAATCATATAATGATAAAGCAAATCATATAATGATAAAACCAAAGCATATATTAACGATAACACCAAATCATATCATGTAATGGTAAAGTAAAAACATATAATGACGAAACTTTTGCAATTCCATAATTGATGGAAATAATAGTTCAAAAGCTTCAATCTCCCTACTTGCCAGTCTTCCAAGTGATTACTTCCCCTTTTACAGTTGTGCTGCATCTTTTTCCTCTCAGGTCTAAACTACTGCGGTAGCTCAGTAGGTAGAGTGCTCGCTACATAAGTGGGAGGTCGTGGGTTTGAACCCGAACCGGGCCTGATCCAAGACTTAAAAGTGGGTAGTAAAGCACTCGGCATTACGGAATGAAAGTCGCAGTTCTTTTGGATGGGAACTGAATATAAGTGAGGTCCCGTGTCACGGTAGGAGTGGCACGATAAAGAACCCTGCTGTATAATGCAATCAGCGAAACGCAAATGCAAAAATTCTGCAGTATCTCCTATAGCTGGCGACGTCTCGATATTCGTGACTGGGACGTTAAACACAATTACCACTACTATTCCCTTAAGTCAGCAACGGAGGGCCTCGGTGGCCGAGTGGTCTAAAGCGCGCGCTTACGGATCATAGCGCCTCTCACCGCCCGGGTTCGAATCCCACTCGGGACAGATCCTAGTGTGAGAAAGTTTGTCAGTTTACTTGCAGAAGGTCGGTGGTTTTCTCCGGACTTTCCAGTTTCCTCCACCATTCCAGAACTGACCGCCTCGAAATAAGTGAAAGATTCTTGATTGGAGCGTAAAACACCATTAGTCAACAGGAGGTGGAGTGGAGTTGAGACCTGAAGCGGTGACGATTTACAGCCTAGATTCGATGCGGTCAGTTTTTGGATGGTGGAAAAAATCAAGTGCCTGGGAAAAATTATTCAAGTTCGACAAACAAACTGACAAAATCTTCTAATGCAAGGATATCCCCTTTTGGATTCGAACCCCTTGTTGGATTCGAAACCCCTTGTTGGATTCGAAACCCCTTGTTGGATTCGAACCCCCTTGTTGGATTCGAAGCCCCTTTTGGATTCGAACCAAGACAGCAAGAGGCACTGTTGATAAATAACTGCCACTTAAGAACATTTGACCACCTAGTCCCTCCCCGAACAGGAATTGAGTTAAGTTGATTATGATGTTAAACGTCCCAGTCAAGAATATTTTGCTTATATCGAGACGTCGCCAGCTATAGGTGAAAGTGCAGAAATTTTCGAAATTTTCAGTTCCCATCTGAAAGAACCGTGTCTTTTTCACTTAGTAACTTTGAGAGAAAAGTCAGTCGCTACCCATTTTAAAGTCTTTGGTCGTATCCGGTCGCGGTTCGAACCCACGACCCCCCCCCCCCTTCTATGCGAGCCAACTGAGCTACCGCTACCAACAGGAGATGAAAGACGAGGTAAAAATTTTAAGAAATCAATATTAAACGCTTGGTTTCCTATAATTTTTCTGTTCATTCATTGATTATAATCTGAATAAAATAACAAAGGCGGTTAATGTTCGTGGAACTCTTCGGGTAATGTACATTTTGTATGTGTAGTAAGTCAAGGAATTTAAACTATACCTACTGTCCTCTATTTATTTTTTTATTATATTTTTTTTTCTTTCATTGTTTTTATAGGCGGAATAATTGTATAACTGTATTTCCAGGAATAATATATAGCCGATGTTTTATTTTATTTTATCTTTTTACTTAATTATAACGGAACATTTTTCTTCCAAATTATAAAATCAGTATCGAAAATTTCTGTACACAACGGGAATCTTGAATTATTATTATTATTATTATTATTATTATTATTATTATTATTATTATCATCATCATCATCACCATAATCACCATCATCATCTTCATCATCATTATTATTATTATATCATTATTATTATCATCACATCATCAGCATCTTCATCATCATCATTATTATTATTATCATTATTATCATCATCATCATCATCATTATCATCATCATCATCATCATCATCATCATCATCATCATCATCATCATTATCATCATCATCACCATCACCATCATTATTATCATCATCATCATCACCATCATCATCATTTTTATTATTATTATCATTATTTTTATCATCATCATCATTATTATTATTATTATCATCATCATCATCATTATCATCATCATCACCATCATCATCATCATCATCATCATCATCATTATTATCAACATCATTATCACCATCATCATCATCATTATTATTATTATTATTATCATTATCATCATCATCATTAGCATCATCATCATCATCATCATCATCATCATCATTATATTATTATTATTATATTATTATTATTATTATTATTATTATTATTAATTTCAATTTCATATTTTGATCTGAAAGAAAAACAGTGATTTTTTTTCAACACAACATATTTATATGACCTTATCTTGCCTTAAACCTGTAAAGAGCATGTCTATATAAAATAAACAGGTACACACATGGGGTGAAAGATTTTAATTTCAATCACGGGTTAATTCATATCCTTCTTTCTGTCATTTGTATATAACTGACGCGGCTCATGTCATCATTATAAGGGCTAACTAGATGGAATTGTCTTTTGTCTATGAACAACATAGTTGCTCTGCTTGTAAAATAAAATTTAATAAAAATTGGTTGGGCACTGATATTATGAACATATAAACGACTTGATTTCTTCATTTAAATTTTCTAGATAATTTATATAAACTTTTTGGATTCGAATACATACATGTGTAACTGCCGAGAGGGCCGAGACGAGCTGCCGAGTCGGTACTAATTCGGCACTAATTTGTTAAACTTTCGAAAGACCTGTACTGTAGACTTTAAAAGTATTCATGAAAATACAGTATTGTAAATGTATTTTTTTAAATTTCAATTTTCCTAAACTCGTTAATGTGGGTAGTAAATTTCAGGTAAATTAAATGCCATTACGAGGGAAAATATGTGTTAATGTGAGGTTTAAATGTCATTTGAAAAAGATCTTAACTGTTCCAAGCAGGTAAATTTTAAAACTGAAATTCATACTTTTTTCTTGTAATTATTTATAGTTTTCCGGCATATTCAACACGAAATAATACTGAATGTCACAAACCTCTATTCTCAGATTGGACTAAATTGTATTTTTGTATGTAATGAGAGAGAGATAGCTTTCAACTTTTGTAAGGTAACTCAGAGAGAGAGAGAGAGAGAGTAGGCACGGAGAGAGAGAGAGAGAGAGATTCAACTTTTGTAAGGTAACTCAGAGAGAGAGAGAGAGAGAGAGAGAGAGATTGTGTAATAAATCACATTGATCAAGCAATTATACTATGTAAATGAACATTTGTCTTGTGTCAGGAAAAGCCATCAATATATAACCAATGAAATAAAAAACTATCGTTGGTCAATCATAAGGACCAGCAATGACCTTTGACCTTACATACAAATGGACTTCTGGTCCGAATTTATGTTTTCACGCCAGAAGACCCAATTAATTACATTGTCAACTATCAAATACACAACAGTACACTTTCTTGACAAGAAATTGTTATTTGGATCATTTCCGGAATTAATTCCATCTTGTTTGGACTTGCATTTTTTCTTTTACTCTCATTTAGATGGCATAGTGACATTTTTCCACGAAATTGTTCAATCCAAAATGAAGGAACTTATAGCAGTTTTCTGGATAGTTGTCATTGCCATTACGTCACAACTACCCCGGTTATATGCAAATCATTTAAGTCGACAGGTATGTATTTTTGAAATTTTGTTATTTTTAAATAGTTCTTTATAAATCTGAAAAGAAAGCATTTTTTATAACCTGATTTTATTATCTTTTCTTTACAATTCAAGTATAAGCATCTCAGCCTAAACTCTGATTATCATTGTGATTTATTTATATTATTTATTGATTTATTTATGACATCTCTTCAATTGATGAGTAAAAATAAAATGGATTTTTTATTTGGTCACGTGCATGAATATGTCGGGTATTGATTTGGAACTCTCTCTCTCTCTCTCTCCTCTCTCTCTCTCTCTCTCTCTCTCTCTCTCTCTCTCTCTATATATATATATATATATATATCCTGCTTTATTTAATTAAACCATGTGTAATGCATAACTTTTCAGAAAATAAGATATATAATTGATTTTCGAGCGGTTAAAAGTTTCACAAAACCGCAATCATGATAATTAATTAACAAAACTCGAGTCATTTATTGCAACCATCTCGACATGGTGTTTAAATAACGCTGATTAATGGTGTAAAACGCCCCAGTAAAAAATATTTCCCCTTTTATTTCGAGGTGATCAGTTCTGAAAAGGAAGAGGAAACCCGAATGCCCCATGAACTAACCCATATGTACGGGGAAAATATAAGAGCGCTATACTGAACTACATTATTGATATAAATGATGAATATATATATATATATTATATATATATATATACCTATTTATCAACATATAATGAGGTAATGAGGTCATAACAAACGCCATTTTGAATCTTTGAAGTCCTCACGTGCAAATAACGTAGAAAATGATGATCACGTTTCTAAGCCACGCATTTGACTTTGTTATCGTACGACAACACGGTTCAAATCACGTTAGTGTGATTTCGGTTTTCACGTGCACACGAAGGGCTATATACGGTACAAATTCTCTAAATAACATCAAATCTGTTTGATCTCAAATCTTATTTATTTCTATATTGTTTGGTTGATGGTCATTCGATCTCGCGCGTAAAACACGTGCAAGGAATATTTTATCTTAATTCATTATAATAATTCTTTATACAATAAATACAGAAGTAAATAAATAAATAAATAAGTAAGTACAGTGGTAGACCATATGATATGTAACATTAACCAGGAAAGCTGATTCTCTCATTTACAATTTTATAAATTTACATAATTTACGTAAAACATGTATATTGTTATTTGACAATAATTTTTTTTTTTTTAAAAATAATATTTGGTTTAATAGTAACTTTTCGAGGTAACAATGTTTTTCTTTCTTCGTCAAAAATTTTACAATTCATTACAAAGTGAAATTCATCACCGATATCTTTGACACATAAAAAACAAACAGATTTTCTCTTAAAATATTCTGCCATCTACCTGTTTTAATAGGAAGTTTATGATTCGAAGACCTAAATTTACTTTAAATATTAATATCTGTCGAATCTAAGTTTAAAGTCAAATAGTTTTGCAATTTCAAATTTATACCAACAAACAATTTGTAAGAAAAAACAAATACGAGCCTGGAGAATTGACTTTCTCATAAATGATAGAAATAAAAGTAACCATGTTTTTTTTTTTAATACAGAAGTTTTTTTAGTTGAAAAAAGATTACAAAACTTTATAGTAATCGGTTTCGATAATAAAAAAAGGTATATGTTTGCGTCTTTAGTACGATACAGGTAACTCGACACCAAGATTGATTGATTAATTGGTTAATTAACAAAATCAAGAATATTTCACTGATATCAAAACATGTTCAGATTTAGATGAAGTTAGTGAATTTTTTAACCTTTGAAGTGCTCCTAGGGCAATGTGCACAGGGGTGGGGGTTGCTTTGTTTACAGCGCATCGGATTTTATGATTATGAAACTATGACTCAATTCTAAATGCCGATGCTTTGCAATATCAAACACCCCGTACGTATTATTGAGTCTTTGTCTGACCCAGCAATGGCTCTTCTTGTTATAACACCACCTCGGTGACTCAGTGGTTGAACGTTCATCTTTAAAGATGAGATTATAACGAGATTATCGAACCAAATCAAACCATTTCTTTGGTCTATATATGTTCATTGTCCAATTCATGTAAACGCATTCACAAACTTGTTCCTAGATAATTTTTTTTAGAGGTTAATAAACTTGCTCTCGTAGTGTATAACTGAAAAACTGCTGAAGTGACGTTAAACACCAGCTTCGTACATTGAAATAAGATATATTGAACTAAAACAAATTAGAGTCTACTTTTGTTTATAATCTAAAATACGGAAGTATATCTGTCGCAATATCAACCTGAGTCGTGACCTTATATGACCCAAGTGACCTCAATTGATCTGAGAAATTGTTTTATTTATTAGAAGATTAATTATCTTTTGTACAGGAATAATGTCACATACATGTTGTTAAAGAATATAACTGAGTTATAAAAATGTCATATATTTCATATATTTTGTCAGAACTGTCACGTGTAACGAGAGAGAGAGAGAGAGAGAGAGAGAGAGAGAGAGAGAGAGAGAGAGAGAGAGAGAGAGAGAGAGAGAGAGTTGAGTAATGGTGTTTAACGTCCCAGTCAAGAATATTTCATTTACATTGCGACGTCGCCAGCTATAGTCGAAAGTGCAGAAATTTTGCCTGTGCGTTGCGCTTATGGCATTATACAGCAAGGTTCTTTATCGTGCCACGCCTGCCATGACACGGGACCTCGTTTATTTTAAGTTCCCATCCGAAAGAACCGTGACTCTCATTTCGTGATGCCGAGTGCTTGGCGAAAGAACAGTCACTATCCACTTTCAAGTCTAGGGTCAGACCCGGTCGGGGTTCGAACCCACGAGAGAGAGAGAGAGAGAGAGAGAGAGAGAGAGAGAGAGAGAGAGAGAGAGAGAGAGAGATTATTTATTTTTTTAAACAGAAATACCAAAACCCTCCAACCTTAAAAATTATTAATTTCGATTGTGCAAAATCATTCTTTTATTCGCAATTAGATTAAATTTGATGATGTATGAGATGGAAAAAAACTGTGATGTTTTCAGAAAATGATAAATAAAAGCGTAATGTATTTATTATTTAATTTGTTATATAGCCCAATGATATTATTTATACTTTGATTAAGATAAATAAATAAATAAATAAATAAAAATATGTTATAAATAATCAAATAAAATAGAAAAGACCCATCGACTTTTGTGTTTTCTTTCATCTTTTACGTAATTTGAATTTTTTAAACTATAATTTGCCTTTTTTAATTTTTTTTCAGGCTCCTGGTTCGGCAAGGGTTCTGGTTATCCCCCTGTCATCAATATCTCTACCAAATTCCTTACAAAATACGAGGCAGAGTTCAATATCGAATTCTAGACCAGCGAGGAGACATACCAGGCTATCTCAAAGCCAGACCCACAATGCATTAGTTTCGTTACTAAGGAGGCGTGGCCAACAACAGATTAGACCAACAGTTATACCGTTACCAAGGACACAGCCTCCAGTACTGGGGCTACAAAATTCATTTTCAAATTTACCGGCAGGAATTACAGCACAGGACATAACAAGGCAACTTCTTTTAAATCAAATTATAGAGGATATCAGAAAAAATCGTCCACAACCTACAAAACAACCCGGTGTATTGTTAAGTAGCCCACCTGTAAATTTGGCACCGAAAACACAAGTACAACCAAGTCCAACACCACCAGCAACCCCAAAACCACCCATCATAATAGAAACCGGTGGTAATTCAAGAATTCATGAAATCCGGACAGTAAATGGACAAACACAAGTCATTCTGGATTCTAAATCTAAAACAAAACCTTTAAATAATCAAAATAATCCTTTTATTAATTTATTTAAACCAGGCGTCACATCTAAACCCGGAGAGGACCCACCGGAACCGGAAATGATGAACATTGTTCAGGCAATGGGCCGACACATGGGATTGATACCTTGAAAAGTACTCTCATCGCAAATCACAATGCAGATTGTTTTAAATACAGCAGAGCAACATTGGTGTTAGACGTTTTAGTTTGATATCCCGTGTTAAGTGATAAATATGTTTGCGGAAAGAGTTGCAGAAGAATGCGGATATGACAAAATGCAAAGTGAAATCGACATGTTTGTAAAACAGTCATTGGATAATTTGGAAAAAACAAAACAGGACTGAAGGCAGTAAATATTCTAAAATTTATGCGCATTTTTATTTTATGATATTTGAATGTTCTGAAGGATGTTGATTAACTAGACAGAAATTAGTGGCTATACGTTAGAAAATGTTAAGGTCACTCGGAATACTTGAACTTTTAAATAACACCGTTCACGATAAAATCAACAAAAAATAAAGTTTTTTTGTTTCCAATATTTATTTATTTAGTTGTAGACTTCCACTGATGAGATTAAAAAAAAGAAAAAAAAAAACCAAAAAAAAAAAAAAAAAAAAAAACAAAAAAAAAAAAAAACCGTGATAATACGTTTTTCAAAATTGCGTGATTTTTTTATTTTTTTATTTTTTTTGTTTGTTTGTTTGTTTTTAGTGTTTGTGTAAAATTTCAAGTATATTCACATCTATGTAAGTTAAGTAAACTTTAAGTATCGACTGTATTTATAATTAATTGGAATTAAAATAAAGTAAGAGTTCCCTCCCTTTGAGCTTATTTTCATTATTAGTATTATTATTTTAACAAAAACGGGTTCATGCTTTTTTCAGGCAAAATTTGAATTTTAGTGGCGGTTGCAAATAGAACATTTTTCTGAAATGATATATAGTGGCAATTGTATCCAGAAAAGTATTGTTGAAGAACGGCTTGCAATACTGGATAATTTCTTCTATTTTACAATAATTGTCTTTCAACGCCAATATTGTTAGTATTGAACTAATTTAATTGTGAATAAAAATATTATTTATGAGAAATACTGGAAGCATTTTTATCCATATTTTTACCTCTCTCTCTCTCTCTCTCTCTCTCTCTCTCTCTCTCTCTCTCTCTCTCTCTGGAGCCTCAGTGGCTGAGTGGTCTAAAGCGCGCGCTTACGGATCACAGCGCCTCTCTCCGCCTGGGTCCGAATCCAACTCGGTACAGATCCTAGTGTGAGAAAGTCTTTCAGTTCGCTTGCCGAAGGTCGGTGGTTTTCTCCAGGCACTCCGATGTCCTCCACCATCCCAGAACTGACCGCCTCCGACGCGCAAAATAAGTTAAGGAATCTTGACTGGGGCGTAAAACACCATTACTCCACCCTCTCTCTCTCTCTCTCTCTCCTCTCTCTCTCTCTCTCTCTCTCTCTCTCTTTCTCTCTCTCTCTCTCAGTTTAAGTAATTTAAAGCGCTAAAACTTTAAACAAAGCAAATGTCCCATATATCGAATAATTGTAGGAAAAAACAGCATATAAATTTGCTACTAAAGTACTCACTTAATGACACAACGTACATCTCGGCTAGACTTAGCCAGGGCAAGCCCTGGAATCTTTTTTGGTTTCGCCAACCCATCTTCTGCAACAACTTGTACATGTCGCCAGTCTGAAAAATCTTTTCGCCAATATGAGAAAGTTAATCTTACTGGCCGTTGTACATAATTGGTTGGCGCAGTCAGTAGAACATGTTTGTGTGGGATATATCTATGCTGCCAGAAGTGTTCAGGAAGTGCCACATGATTTCTAAATAGGGGTCAAATCAGGCATTTCAACAAGAGTGCAAATTTCCTAGATCTGTACAACCCTGGAGTGTTTGCAATTCTAATAAAGAATTACATTTTTATGTAGGCACTTTTCCTTTTATAACCAATAAACTAAGTCTTGGCACCACTACTCGTAAGTCAAAATTCTATATAATTCAAAATTTTTAACACTTTGCATCCCATAACGTTCGGAATTACACGTGTTCTTTCAATTTATAAAAAAAAATTTGCACATTCACAAGTTAAATCGAATACACTGTTGCCTAGCGAAACAATTTGATAAAATATTTAGAAATTTGAAAAAAAAATGTTCTTGGCAAGTATCAAAAGATGTAAGAAAATGGAGAGAGAGAGAGAGAGAGAGAGAGAGAGAGAGAGAGAGAGAGGGGGAGGGAGGGAGTTTCGCTTGACGAAGTTAGATATTTTTCGGGCCCTGCTGTCTCTGTAGTCTCGTCTGTCATTGCAGTATATATGACCTCTTTATTGATAAAAAAATTATTGAACTAAAAACAAAATTCCTCCAATTTTATTTACAAAGCAATATATTTACAAAAAAAAAAAAAAAAAAAAAAAAAAAAAAAAAAATAAAAAAAAAAAAAAAATAAAAAAAAAAAAAAACTGATTTAGTTTCCATGTAAATCATTATATATTCTTCATCTTTGATTATCGGTAGACCGATTGCCAAGAACTTTCTAACCTGTTTAAAACCTTGATAAATTAGTGATTTTTCATTTGTTTGATAATGTGAACGACTCGAACCAATTTGAGAAATAAATGCAGTATTATATAACCATAAAAATCATAATAATAATAATAATAATAATAATAATAATAATAATGATGATAATTATAATAATGTAAGTGACTTTGCAATTTCATTAATGATGATGATGATGATGATGATGATGATGATGATGATGATGATGATGAAGATGTTGTTGATGATTATAATGATGATGATTATATATGTAATAATAAAAAAAGTGTAGTAATAATAATAATAATCATCATCATAATAATAATAATAATCAGAATAATAACTTGACCTTATCTGGAATGTTGGCTATTTTATTACTTGTAAGTCAGATAACGGGAAAAAATTAACCAAAAAACTTTGGTCGAAAAATAAAACTGATACTGAAATTTTAAATTTTAGACCTTCGATTTTTTGTTTTAGATTTCAAGATTATATTGTAAGTTTTTTTAAGCAATAAGCAATAATTATCAAAATTTAGTTAAAATAATTATCTATGGGAGAAATCTGTATGTGTAGGTTTGGAGAATGGAGCATTTTTTATTTAGCGTTTAACCTCTGTCCAGTACAGAAGCCGAAATGTGCCTAGTAAGTCGTAATTATGACATATTTTCTGTAGGTGTCACGTATCGGCTTCCGTAGACAATAATAACTGAGGATGTGGTAAGTTTTAAGCGAAGGAAAATCTTGGTAAGGTACACGTAAAGAGTAAACAACCCTTTATAGAGAGAAGATAAATTCAAATGGCAGTGTTAGTATTTTGCTAGTTTGTACAAATGCTTTGCGTGTTGTGCATGTTATTTCTACTATAAATTAAGTAGTGCTTTAGTTGGTCTTTAGGTATCGGTACCGGTTCTGAAACATTTTAAAAGAGGCACTGGACAGGGGAAAGTTGAAATTTGGCGAGATAACTAGAGTTGAGTTAAGTAATATTTCACTTATAATCGAGACGTCGCCAGCTATAGGCGAAAGTGCAGAAATTTTGCCTGTGCGTTGTGCTGATGGCATTATACAGCAGGGTTCTTTATCGTGTCATGCCTACCATGACACGGGACCTCGTTTATCTTAAGTTCCCATCTGAAAGAACCGTGACTTTCATTTCGTAATGCCGAGTGCTTGGCGAAAGAACAGTCACTACCCACTTTCAAGTCTTGGGTCAGACCCGGCCGGGGTTCGAACCCACGACCTTCCACTTACGGAGACCAGATAACTAGAATTGAGCTGAGTAATAGAGTTTCACACCCTAGTCAAAATTCTTTTACTTATGTCGAGGGAGTCAGCTCTGGGTGGAGTTGAGTTGAGTGAGTAATGGGGTTAAACGTCCCAATTAAGAATATTAAACTTATATCGAGACGTCGCCAGCTATAGGCGAAAGGGCAGAAATTTTGTATGTGCGTTGCGCTGATGGCATTATACAGCAGGGTTCTTTAGCGTCTTAAGCCTACCGTGACATAAGACCTCGTTTATTTTAAGTTCCCATCCGGAAGAATCGTAAATGCCGAGAGCTTGGCAAAAGATTTGTCTTTGGTCAGACCCGGTCAGGGTTCGAACCCACGACCTCCCACTTACGGAGCGAGCACTCTACCAACTGAGCTCCCGCACTGGTAGATAACTATAGGGTTAAGTTGAGTAATATAATTTTACACCTTAGTTAAAATTCTTTCACTTATGTCGGGAGAGTCAGCTCTTGGATCGTTGAAGAAAACCGAATTAAGGCCAAGACAAATTAATTTGTAGTTCGTCGGACTCGCTTGCCTCTAAAATTTAGAATAAAAAATAAATTAATTTCATTTTCAAATCGTTTTGCCTGTCTAAAACTCCCGGTAAAATCCCGAATCCTTTTGCTGCAAAATCTTTGGCTGCATTCAGTGTAAATGTATCAATATCGATCAGGGCAACATTTGGCCAGTGTTTTATAATTACTATTAAACAGTTCTTGGTTAATTTTATAATTTGCTAAATTTGATGTTAGTTTTCCAGAACTGCATATTCTTTGCTTTTAACAGTAATTTTTTAATTTTTTTGCCTTTTCCTTCAATAATTATATTTTTATGCATTTTTTTTTACTCGCTCGACATGTTCAAATTGTGTTCGCATGAAGAAAAATGTATCTTAAAAAAATTACATTTAATTTCAATCGCATTCTCGCGCCTCTATTTTTTCAAAAAATAAAAGAAAAAAAATCCGTAGGACTAAAAAAAAAAATTTAAAAAAAAAAAAAAATGATAAAAATAAAAATAATAAAAATAAATAATAATTAAAAAAATAATTGATGTGGCCAAAGAGGAACTATAATCCGTAAGTGCGCGCTTAAGACCTTTCGGCTACCGAGAAAACAAAATGACTGATTTGTTGGTTGTTGTGTTTTTGATGTAGCATCAGCAAATTTTCAGCAATTGGCGACTGAGAGTAAAATAATTATTCTCTTATCATTATTCTTCTAATAAGCTCTTAAGGAGAAATGTGAAAGTACAGAAAAGCATACCTTCTTCTTATCAGTCATATTATCCCGATAGCTGCTAAACCTTTCGATACTCTACTTAATACCAAGGGTGTAAAAAGGAAATCTAACATTTTTAGGACACGATCCAAACAAGGTTTTGAATAAACGACCTCCAACTTACAAGACGGACACACGGCCGCCTAATAAAAGCGTGCTGTTCGAGGTAGTATGTAATCCAAATTGCTTATACACCTTGCGCACAGAAACTTGTTCTCAGAATAATCCGTAGAGATTAATATCCCTGCTCTCGTCGGAAATACCTGATAAAATTGCTGATCTGAGTTAAATAACATTACAGCAGGAACAACTGCAACGTCAGTGTTCCAATTTTGATTACCTCCCTTTGATCACTAATAATATGAGTTATATAAATTAAGTAATGTTGATACTTTTAGCTCATATTGAAAGCGAAACTGGAAAGGCAAATTTAAAATTGACCCGATAACGTCGGTCAGTTATAAAACGTTGGAAAAAACCTGAGTGCCCGTTAAAACCACGGGCATCGGTTTTTAAGGTCTTCTTCGAAAAACCTCGTGACTTTCGTTTCTAAATGCCAAATGCTTGGCGAAAGAACAGTCACTACTAATTTTCCAGTCTTGGTCAGACCCGGACAGGGTTCGAATCCCGGCCTTCCATACACTAGCTCATATGGAGTTCGAAACAAACAAGTACATTACTTCTCCAGTCACTTTATCTTAATACCGTATGAATCAAGTTTATATTTGGTACTCTTTCGAGCGATAAATTAGTAGGGTAAAGTCTTATGTATGACCTGCGTGGGGTTCGAACCTTAACCTCCAGGTCTCGAGTCGGAGGCTCTACCGTTGAGCCCAAAAGGCTGTGGTATAGTATGTGGATTACTTAAACATATATTAGCTTGAAAATGTTTCGTTGCTGCTTTAAATATTCATATAGGATAGCTTGTTCATTGGTAGCAAAATTAAGTTTTTTTGAATTTCGAATTTTCGGTTTTTTCCTACTTGCAAAATATGTAGAATAGTTTTAAAACTCTCACTGGTACACAAACCAAACATGTGTTAAACGGACTGACCAAAGTCACGAATTTTAGAACCAGTAATCCCAATATGTGATTAACCTCCCTTTTCTTGTATTGTATGACCACTACGGTAGCTGAGTTGCTAGAGCGATTGCTTTGTATGTAGGAGGTCGGGATTCGAACCTTAACCGGCTCTGACTTCAAAATTAGTAGTGCCTGTTCTTTCGCCAAGCATTCAGCATTTAGAAATGAAAGTCATGGGATCCTTCGGAGGAGACCTTATAAAACGATGTCCAATGTCATGGCAGACGTGGCACGCTAAAGGACCCTTCCTACACATCCCCCTCAGCGCGCTGCAAAGGTAAAGGTTTATGACGCTTCACTTATAACTAGCGACGACGTCTAGATATAAATGGAATATACTTAACTTGGACGTAAAACCTCATTAAATGAAATCAAATCGTGTATGGTTTGGTTGTTTGACATTTATTAGTATTGATTCTGTTTTAGCTGCGGTACATGTATCTGTTAAAGATGCATTTTTGTCCCAAATCTTTACATATTATTTCTTTTATTATTATTAGCATTCTTGCATTCCATAGTTTTAAACTTGAATAAAATGAAGCCAAATTGCTGACTTAATGATGACAAAGCCTTTATTGCAGGACTAATTTTATTTCTCGATACAAATCAGACACGTGTTGTTGGTACTGTTCATGTGCCATTTACTTATAAAAATCATAACATTTTACAAAAAAAAAAATTATATATATATATAACCACATACTTTAAAAATTGACAAATTCAAAATGAGGAAATAATTTCTTAAGACACATTCCATTATAAAGAGTCTCCTTTTCTGTTTATTTTACTTCTTACAAATAAATTCCCCTTTATAAGCACAATTTAAATCGTTCCACCGGTTACCTAGTTGTGATGCAACTCCCATACATTTCTCGTCAAGTCTGCTTTGATGTGGTTCTCCGGGACCCCAGTCTGTAAACGTCAGTTTATTGAAAGTTGAAACCCATCTCCAGTTTGGTTTGTCATTACCAACTAACATTCCACCGATGAATATATTGAATACATGAGAAGCTGTTTAAAATAGATAAAAATGGTAATGTCAATTTGTGCAAAAATTGGTGCCGTTTTACAGTCACATCTCATCAAAACCATAAAATAAAATAATATAAAATAATAATAACATATAATAATAATAAAAATGATTATAATAATAACAGTAATAATATTTTCTGTTTAAATGAACTTAAAAAGGTTTTTAAAAAAAATACTGACGAATACATACGGGGGAAGGCGGTTCTAGCCAAAGTCTTTATAAAATGGTTCTCCTCAGCGGAAGTGATAGATGTCAACGAGCCGCCAAACTCCATACACTTGTCCTACAAAATAAACATTTTGATGATCAAAGAAACTTAGAAATGGTAAGTTCTTTCAATGTACATTGTCCAAACAGAGGTTTGTGTTTTAGGTGGAGTGGAGTGGAGCAATGGAGTTTTACGCCCCAGTCAAGATTCTTTCAGTTATTTCGAGGCAGTCAGTTCTGGGATGGTGGAGGAAACCGGAGTGCCCGGAGAAAACCACCGACCTTCGACAGCTAACTGACAAACTTTCTCACACCAGGAACTGTCCCGAGTGGGATTCGAACCCAGGAGGTGACAGTTGTGATCCATAAGCGCACACTTTATACCACTCGGCCACCGAGGCCCCTATTTTAGGTGAAAGAAATCGCATAAAGAATAACAGAAATGTTGGTTAATAAGCGACCTAAGTATGTCTTAAAAGATACCTTATGCCAAGAAAGATAACTCTTAAATATTTTAGGAAATAAACTTATCGATAATTAGAGTGGATTAGATGAAAGGTGTTTCACGATACAATAAAGATTTTTTTTCACTTAAATCGATGCGGTAATTAAATAGTTGAGGAACCGGAGTGCCCTGAGGAAACCACCGAACTTTGGCAAGAAAACTGACAAACTTTCTCACACCAGAATCTACCCTAGATGAATTCAAACCAAAGCGGTTAGAGGCGCTGTCGGTTTTTAACACTCTAGATCGCTCGGGCACCGGGTGATTTTTTTTTCAAATTATCGATGAGGTGTCCCAGATAATTTTTGTAATTGTCTATACGTCACAGATGATGTAACGGTAAACAAGATGGAAATGTTTTATTGTCCAATTTCTTACCTGTATTTTAAACTAAGTAAATATGAGTGGATTAATCAACAGTGATTTAGAGTAAAGTATATTGTTCTTGGTGTTGATGATTGATTGTTGTTTAACGTCGCATCAGCAATTTGTCAGCAATTCGCAACGAAAGCAAGGTTATTTAATATAAGATGTAAGATCGTTTATATACGTTAGATGTGCAAGTGTGTATTATGGCTTGCCGTGTACTACTGCGCACCGTAGGCGATTTTTTTAGTGAGGTGCTAACTCCCCGAGTCAGTATGCCGCAGGCAGGCAGACCTTTTCCGCTGTCCATTATCCTGGCTCCGGGTCAACCAGTCAATAATCAGTCCTCTTGATACATCGCTATTACCTTACTTACTCCGCCACGGACTTAGTAAAACCGCTACAGAATTAGAAATACTACCATGGACTATATTTCACCGACAAGGACTAAGTGAAACTACAATAGATTAAGATACTACCACTGACTGGGTTTCACCGCCACGGACATAGGTACACCGCCACGGAAATAGTTACAACGCCTCAGATTTAGTTAGACCGTCAAAGACTCAGGTCGTCACAACAAATTAACTAACACCGCCAGGTTTTTCGTTACACCGTCACAGAATTAAGTTACACCACCACGGACTTAGTTACTCCGCCACGAATATAGTTTCATCGTCACAGACTTAATAACACCGTAACATATTTATTAACATCGGCACAGACTTAGTTTCTCCGTCACAGATTAGTTACACCACCACGGACTTAGTTACACCACCACGGACATAGTTTCACCACCACGGACATAGTTTCACTGTCATGGACTTAGTTACACCGTCGCAGATTAAGTCACACCGCCACAGACTTGGTTACACCGTCACAGACTTAGCAACACCGTCAGACTTAGTTAATCCGCCACGAACATAGTGACATCATTGTTCAATAAAAAAAAAAAAACACTTACCAAAGCGTCATTCCATGTGGCCCTTTCTAGACTTAGATAATAACAGTGTTCGTTGAACTTTTGCCATCCTTCATCGCAGATTACTGATAATAATAATAATAATAATAATAATAATAATAATAATAATAATAATAATAATAATAATATTATTATAATCATGATAATAATAATAATAATAATAATAATAATAATAATAATAATAATAATAATAATAATAATCATTATTATGATAATGATAATCATAATAATAATACGACAAATTTTCTGATTGGTCCATACTTCAAAAGTGAAAGATAAGCTATCTAAGTCTTAGGATTTCTGTTAGGGTCAAACGGATTGACAAATCAGAACGTTTGTCGTGATTCAGCACTGGATGACGATTGCCATTCTAAGTGTTAAATGGCGTTAGAGACAACGGACAGTCTTAGTTAACTCGTGTTTTATAGTTTAGAGGCAGTGGCGGCAGTTTTGATATGAACCAATTTGTAGAACAATGCATGGAGGTTTGAAGGATATTCATTTAATATTTTTATTACCCACCAATAAATAGGAAAAAAAGAAGAAAAAAATAAGATAACGGAAGTTGAACACCTTGTTTTATGGTAGGGTCAATGGGTTTTATTATAATCATTTTAAATATCGAAACAAGCGCCTGTGACTGTGATAAAAAAAGCGCGAGTATTAGATCCAAAAACATAGCCAGCTATGGCAGTCATGCGATTGCTCTTAAGGGAATTTCCCTATGTAGATGAAGACTTAATACGGTCTATAATAGGTACCGACGAAAATGTGTACCATTTTGGTACCATTTATGTAGCAATTTCAAATGCCAATTTCTCTTCAAAGAATATATATTGTGTCTTTATATTCGGTACAGACATGTAATTTTACCTCTACTTTTTATATTTAATTATAGATTTATTCAACATAAAGATTTTAATAAAGAATTTTTACGATATCATCAGGGTGGTTATCGACTCCAATTCAGAAAATATATCGTTGGCCGACCATTTGGGTACCATTTTTGATCATTTTTTCTAATGTTTATATTTCTTTTAATACTGAAAGTCACGTCTTAATATTTTGTAAAAACTGTAACATAATACGTCTTTTTGACATATATCATAACATTTAGTATCAACATGACGCTTTTAATAAAGAATTTGTACGATATCATCAGGGTGATTATCAAGTGATACTCAAGTTCAGGAAATATATTGTTGGCCGACCATTTGGGTACCATTTTTTAAGAACTTTTGAATGATTATTTTACTTATAAATACCACATATCATGTATTTATATTTTGTTAAATTTTATAGCTATATATTTTTCATCATATATAAAAACAAATTATCATAATGATTATTTAAACGAAGAATTTAAACGAATTTGCTGGGGGTGTTGCTCAAGTTTCAAGTTTCTTTATTTCTCATCTTGCATACATGTACAATTTGAGAACATATACAATAATAATAATCTAAAAATTAATAGATAAATGAAAAATAAACTTAACAATGAATTTAATAAAGAAATTACTCAATAAAAATATATGACTTATTAAAAATTAATTACCGCATAAAAAAATAAATGGAAAATAACTTTACAATGGTATAAATTAATTTAAAAAAAAAAGAAAAAAAAATAGATTAGATTTCATTAATAAGGTAAAAAAAAAAAACCAGTTAAAGCAGTACTAATTGAATGAATAAATAAATAAATAAATAAAGAAATAAATAAATAAATAAACTTTTTGGCTAATAAGTTAAAAATGTTTGGACTCTTGTAAAGCTAATAAGAAACTGATGAGAATTAATGAAAATATTTCTAAATTAATATTGCAAGTGCCAAAGTGCTGTTTTTTTTTTCATGTAGTAAATTACTGAGTAACTCATTAGCAATGTTGATCATTTGCGGCACGGTTTGGTTATTTCCATGCCACAAACTGTCAACAGATTTACCTGTTAATACCGGAAATGATTAATTAAAAATCTTATCATCAATGAATGCATGGGTGAAAAAGAAACCGTGGGAAAAATAAGTAAACAGTTTACAATAAATTAACAAAATGGTCTATTACAATTACTAAAGATTGTTGTTTCTAAATTTTCCAAGATGTCATGGTTACATAAGAAAAAGTAAATAATAAAATTTTCACCAGATTTCAACAATAAATATATAAAAATTAATAAAGTCTGTGAAATAAGAAAGTTTGTCTTTTTATTTTAATCAGTTTTCTAAAGTATAAAAAATTCGTTTTTACAATAAGTGGTTATTATTAGATTATTTTGAAGAAAATATAATATATTTTTTAAATTAAATAGATCAAGTAATTAAATAAATGTACTACAAAACAACATGGATAAAACATATGTAATTTAGATTTTATATATTATGAGGTTAGTTTAAACAGTATTTATTTCATTAAGTAATCATACATACAAACAAGATTAACATTACACCAATAAGGGATCATGAGGTTTGTTTCATCGACAATAATTAAAGTAAATGTATCAAAATTAGACGGTAAATATGTATTTTCCCGCGTTTTATCAAATAGCGGGAAAATAATGTATACACGGTGCGTGTTAGCAGGGTGATACTGTTGAAAGGACCAATGGTACTGTAGTATATGGTCACGTGTTTTAAAGCGTGGAGCAGGTAGGCCTGCTGTTCATTCTCTAGCCGCCCATGTTCGAGATAACAACTCAAATTAAATTTTTTTGTATTATTTATTTCACTTGCAGTATTTAATAGTCCGATATTATTGTGCAGGTCCGAGCATCACCTCATGAGGCAATATGTGCATGTCTTTCGGACACAGATTTCTCTTTTTGGTTTAAAAAAAAAAAAAAAAAAAAAAAAAAAAAGTTTGAGTTTTTTCTGGACGGCTGATTGTCGAAGACTGAGGTGTATAATCTGATTATTGTCATTGAATACTGGTATTGGTATAATGTTAATGTTTTGGTGCATCTGTTGAGCACGTAATTATGTATTTATATAACTTGTACTAAATCCATGGCTATCGTCTATGGCGGGCTAGTCGGCAAATGAATATTTGCGTTTTATGTTTTGTTATGCATGTAGAATAGGATATACTCTTATTAAATGCCTGCTCTCTTAAATCCGTGTTTAAATATTAAAGAATTACCGTATAGTGTTCATACACTTACCCTGTTTTTCAGTTGTTGTGGTTGCTAGAGTGGTGGTATTGTACATTTCAGTCGTTTTTGTTCTTTCAGGAATTGTAGTAGTCACAGTTTGTTTGGCATGACAAGTTTCCGATTCTTTGGAAATGAGTTGTTCCATTAACCAAATCTTCGTCTTTATTTGTTCTAGAATGCATTTTGATTCATCAATGGTGCAAATTCCAAACACACCAGAAAGACAGAAAATCAGCATTACAAATAAAGCCTTCATCTTCCAGCAGTTTCGGATTCTTTGATTGTCTTTTGTAGTAAACAAAGCAATTTTACCAACTAATTTTAAACCTCAATGAGAAATATTTCAAGTATAATACACATTTGTATAAAAATACAACCACGCATGCGTGCATTATGATGCCAAAAATTGTAACTTTAAACGTTAAAGCTTCTAATTAAAGGTTAGTCAAGTACCTCTTTAGTTTTTTTTTATATCCGCACGCATAGGATTTCAAGTTTTTTTGTAATTGTTTTTAAATCCACTTCTTACAAATAAAAACACTTGCCAAAAGTCGGTTGTTTCAAGTTTTTTTGTAATTGTTTTTAAATCCAATTCTTACAAATGAAAACGCTTGCCAAAGGTCGGTTGTTTCAAGTTTTTTGTAATTGTATTTAAATCCAATTCTTACAAATAAAAACACTTGCCAAAGGTCGGTTGTTTCAAGTTTTTTGTAATTGTTTTTAAATCCAATTCTTACAAATGAAAACGCTTGTCAACGGTCGGTTGTTTCAAGTTTTTTGTAATTGTTTTTAAATCCAATTCTTACAAATGAAAACGCTTGTCAACGGTCGGTTGTTTCAAGTTTTTTGTAATTGTTTTTAAATCCAATTCTTACAAATGAAAACACTTGCCAAAGGTCGGTTGTTTCAAGTTTTTTGTAATTGTTTTTAAATCCAATTCTTACAAATGAAAACGCTTGTCAACGGTCAGTTGTTTCATGTTTTTTGTAATTGTTTTTACAAATGAAAACGCTTGCCAAAGGTCTGTTGTTTCATGTTTTTTGTAATTGTATTTAAATCCAATTCTTACAAATGAAAACGCTTGCCAAAGGTCTGTTGTTTCATGTTTTTTGTAATTGTATTTAAATCCAATTCTTACAAATGAAAACGCTTGCCAAAGGTCTGTTGTTTCATGTTTTTTGTAATTGTATTTAAATCCAATTCTTACAAATGAAAACGCTTGCCAAAGGTCTGTTGTTTCATGTTTTTTGTAATTGTATTTAAATCCACCTCTTACAAATGAAAACGCTTGCCAAAGGTCTGTTGTTTCATGTTTTTTGTAATTGTATTTAAATCCAATTCTTACAAATGAAAACGCTTGCAAAAGGTCGGTTGTTTCATGTTTTTTGTAATTGTATTTAAATCCAATTCTTACAAATGAAAACGCTTGCCAAAGGTCGGTTGTTTCATGTTTTTTGTAATTGTTTTTAAATCCAATTCTTACAAATGAAAACGCTTGCCAAAGGTCGGTTGTTTCAAGTTTTTCGTAATTGTTTTTAAATCCACTTCTTACAAATAAAAACACTTGCCAAAGGTCCGTTGTTTCATGTTTTTTGTAATTGTTTTTAAATCCAATTCTTACAAATAAAAACACTTGCCAAAGGTCTGTTGTTTCATGTTTTTTGTAATTGTTTTTAAATCCAATTCTTACAAATAAAAACGCTTGCCAAAGGTCGGTTGTTTCAAGTTTTTTGTAATTGTTTTTAAATCCAATTCTAACAAATGAAAACGCTTGCCAAAGGTCGGTTGTTTCAAGTTTTTTGTAATTGTTTTTAAATCCAATTCTTACAAATAAAAACACTTGCCAAAGGTCGGTTGTTTCAAGTTTTTTGTAATTGTTTTTAAATCCAATTCTTACAAATAAAAACACTTGCCAAAGTCGGTTGTTTCAAGTTTTTTGTAATTGTTTTTAAATCCAATTCTTACAAATGAAAACGCTTGCCAAAGGTCGGTTGTTTCAAGTTTTTTGTAATTGTTTTTAAATCCAATTCTTACAAATGAAAACACTTGCCAAAGGTCGGTTGTTTCAAGTTTTTTGTAATTGTTTCTAAATCCAATTCTTACAAATAAAAACACTTGCCAAAGTCGGTTGTTTCAAGTTTTTTGTAATTGTTTTTAAATCCAATTCTTACAAATGAAAACGCTTGTCAACGGTCGGTTGTTTCAAGTTTTTTGTAATTGTTTTTAAATCCAATTCTTACAAATGAAAACGCTTGTCAACGGTCGGTTGTTTCAAGTTTTTTGTAATTGTTTTTATATCAAATTCTTACAAATGAAAATGCTTGGCAAAGGTCGGTTGATTGTTTGGCTACATCCGGTTCCCTCCGCCGTCCCAAAAATTACCGCCTTGATACAAGAATCTTGACTAAGGAAAAACATTATTATCAGTAGTCGGTATACAAATAATGCCCATAGTTCGGAACAGATTGTATCTAAAAATTTGAACATGTACGGTTGCTTTTCTATAAAAATGTTGTGATATAATATGCCATTATTTGGGTATAATTTCATTAATCTTTTTTAAAATAAAGCAAACTCTGTTTTAACTTTTCAACTTAAGTACTGTTATATGCAAACCATTTCAGAAATTTATTATGAATTTAAGCTGGGTGTTGTTGGTTCCGGTACGTCCGAACGCGCCAAACAGTTGGTAAGCATAAAACAATTTACAACACTTATTTAATTTAAAAACAAATTGGTCATTAAATGTAGTTTCCCTTCCTCCACCGTTCCTCATGTCGTCCTGATACTTTACCAAGCAGAATCAGGTAAGTACATTTACCCTACCTCTGACTAAATTCTATGATGGTGATTGGCTAAATTGAATCACATGACCAACCCATTATCATTCCGTACATAGCCGCACGCGCAAAAATACTGGGTTAACAAGGCTGATACCGGGTGGGTTAGAGTTACGTCCCCTGTCGCTAACGTAAACGTCAACAAAAACGACCTAGTTTTAACTCTGTATACGTCACAAGTACGTCCTTTTACAAATTTCTACTGTGTAGGGGCTGTTCAAAACACTTAAAGGACAGTTCAATTTTTTTTTTATTATTGCTTATTTATTTATTTATTTTGAAGTTCAAATGTTATATTATTAAATAACATGCATTAAACCTTATTAAGTGATATCCCTTGTTGTAATATTTTATTGCAGTAAATATATATAGTACCAATTTTTTAATCTTCTTTCTATTGGCGATGGTCATTTACTAGTATTGGTATTACTTTTATAGTAATCTTTTTGTCTGATTTAGAGGTAAGCATTTTTGCAACATTGATATAAAAATTAAAAAAAAAATACTAGTAACCAACTCAAAGTACGACTTTTGATTTCACAAAATTTAGCTGCATGGAAACTTGTTTGGTGGTGTGTTCTTGCATCACACCTGTGACGTGCTTGTTTGTTTTGTTTGTTTGTTTGTTTGTTTTATATCATTAATGCAAAACAATATCTTCATAAAAGGTAATGTTGGTATTACAGTCTAAAAATGATTTATCTTTTGTTTGTTACACCATTTAACAAAGAAATATCCTGAAAAAGACTATCTAGGTGAGATCTTAAATGTTGGCTGAGTGGGAATAATATTTTTTTTAAAAATGTTGACTATTTGGGAAGACACCTTACCTCTAATGGTTTTCTTAATAAAACCCTGTTAGACCTGAGATGTCCCGACACTAAATCTCTATGTTCTTTAATTAAATTCCAATTTGCCCTATTTACTTATATTTGCAATAAATAAATTTTAAAAAATCTCAGATAAATTTAGATCCAATATGATCTGTCTAAAAGTCACCATTAGAACCTTCGATTCTAGAATTGTTTTTATTAAAGCTGCATTAAGTTTTTCAATTTTCTAAATTATTATTATTATTATTATTATTTGATTTTCTAAAGATATATTTAAAAAAAAAAAAAAAAAAAGATTACTTCTAATCCGTGAGATTCATTTTCTAAAATTTCATTCCAATTAGCTGTAAAAAAACGGAATTCTCTCACGAGTTGGTCAATGTTTAACGATGATTTTTATTTGCATGGAGCATGCGCACGAATGTACGGGTTTTTCCAACGAATCGAAGAAAATGTATCAATTTTCCGTCATTAATATCCAAATGTATTCGCAATGTTGTTACGTATTCCTTACATTTATTTACTGGAGGTGGTATATGAGGTTATAAGCAAATACATAATTATTGGCGTACAATGTAGACATAATAGTGAACAAAACACTTAAAATTAATTCAAGTACAAATACACATGCACATATACATTCAGTCGAAAAAAGATACTCAATAAAATACAATTCAATAACGATAAATTCAGCTATTAGATTTCAACCCTGCCCTAATAAACAAACATACATTTTTCAACTGATCATAATTCTTTGTATTCACCAATTTTAGTATTTTAAATGTATTTTGTAATATATCAAAATATTGTTCAAATTCAAAATTCACTTTAAACATTCTATAATTTATAGATTTAGAAGACGAGTAAACTTGTGAATACCAATTTTGTATATAATTATCTTTCAATCTTCTCTCTATTGCATTTATAAGCCAATTTCGATTAACGTTCCAACCCTGTAAAATCCAGACATTACAAAACCCCAAGTTATTCAATAAATTTTTGATATGAAGAATCCAACAAGTTTCTACTTCACCATCAAGTTCCACCATAAGTCTATAATACATATTAGACAGCTTACAATCACTGTCTGCTAATTTTAACCAAAATACAATCATTCTTTTGACGACATATATATTAACTGGGAATCTTCCTAATTCACCATAAATCATAAAATTCAGAGATGAAGATTTTAATTTAAAAATTCGCTTACAAAACTGCAAATGTATTTTTTCAAACATATCTAGTTTCTCAAACCCCCATATTTCACATCCATATAATATAGAAGGAAAAACTAATTGGTCAAATAATTTAAGCTGACAAGAAACTGATAGGTGTAAACTGTTGATTTTTTCGTATAAACAATATAACGCCTTTTTACCCTGTTCTAGTGATTTTTGTCTTGCTTTAGTGAATTTCCATTAAAATTGAATAAAATACCCAAGTAATTATAACAATCGACATACTCTATCTCCTTATTTTCGAAAACAATTACTGGTAATATTTTCATTCTTCTACTGAACACAACTGTTTTAGTTTTATCAACATTTACCTTTAATTTCCAAGTTTTATAATATTCAACAAAACCATTTAAAGCTTCTTGTAACCCATTTACACTTTCAGATAAGATAACTGTATCGTCAGCATATAAAATAATAAATAATTTCATTAATACTTGTAATTTATCACACATCAGATCCGTAACAGTTTTAATTCCTAATAAATTTCTATTCATTAAAAAAGCCTGCAAATCATTTAGATAAACCGAAAAAAAAATGGTGAAAGATTTTCACCCTGTCTTACTCCAATTTCGCTTATAAAATAATCAGATTTAGATGTTCCAATACATACACATGATTTTATTTCACTATAAATATTCTTTATGACAGTAAAGCATTTTCCATTGATATTGTTCAGTTTTAATTTATACCTGGTATTTGCATTTTATATACCACAAACCTTCCCGCCATACATTATCAAATGCCTTTTTAAAATCTTTAAAAGTACAAAACAATTTTTTCTTTGAAGGAAATAAAATTTCAATAATGCAATGAAGACTAAATATATTATCCAGAGTGGAATGGTTTTTTCTAAAACCGGTTTGTGTACGCTTTAGAATGTTTTCTCTATCTGTATAAATTCTAAGTCTATTATTCAAGATAGGTGTACAAATTTTGCCAAACCAACTAAGTAATGTTATTGCTCTATAGTTATAGGGATTTTTTGTATCACCTTTATTTTTATATATTGGTCTTATAACACCTACAACCCAGTCCGAAGGTATACATCCAGTTTCATAAACCAAATTAAATAAAAAAGTATATATAGGTAATAGTTTTTCTAGTGAAATTTTAAAGTATTCATTAATAACTCCATCTTCTCCACAAGATTTTCCATTTTTCAGGTTATTTATAACATCAACAATTTCTTTTTCGGTTATTGAAACATTTATCTCCTCGTTATTTTCGTTACTAGGTTCTAAAAAATGACATTCGTTTAATAGGTCTTTGTCGGTAACTGTGTTCATATTATTAAAATAGTCATACAAGATTTCAATATTTATGTCTGTCGCAACTGCTGTTTTTTTTTCTTTTTAAAACTTTCCAATAGTCTTTCGGGTTTGTATTTCTAATTTTCTTAAGTTTGTCTTCAATTTTCTTTTTGTGAATACGGAAAGCTTTTGATAAAACCCTTTTGTAACTTTTACTTGCTATTTTTAAGTTTTTCTTTGTAGAATCAGTTTTCGTATTATGAAAAACACTTTTTGCTTTATGAAATAATTTTCTGTTTTGATAACATTCGACATTAAACCATGGTTTGCTATTTTGGATCTTTAGTTTATTATTTTTTTTAGCCCCAGAAGTTTTATCAGCAGTGGCTACAAACATATTACATACCCGTCTTACAGTATCATTAACAAAAGTTTTTGTTTCATTCGAATTTATAGTATTATCTTTTTTATTGAATTCAACTAAAGAATTAAAAATACTATTGACTTCATTTAAAGGTAAATTTTTTACAAAACGTGTGCCTTTTTCTGCAACCCACTTGTTGGGAACAAGGACATTTTGACAATTATTTGGTTTATGAATAAATTGTATTCTACAATCTAAAGTAAGTAAAATTGGCTAGTGGACGTCTGAATATAACGGGCAAAAGCCGTGTACACAAAAATCTGAAATAAAAGAAAAACAATTTGGTGTACACAAAGCATAGTCTATCAGGCTTACGTCGTTTGAAGTTGTTCTACCCATACCTCCATTTTGACCGACTCTACCATTAACAATAAAAACATTACAATTCTTACAAAGACCAAGTAGTCTATAGCCATAAGTATTGGGCTTTTTTTATCACAAGATTTACGTTCAAGTCGTACTTTTAAACTACACAAAAGATCGGACCCTCTTAAATATGTTTGAATGTTATCATCATCTTCAAAAAGTTCTGACATAAAGTTTTCAGCGTTGACGTAGTCACTATACTCCCCAGATCTAGAGCTTAGGTCACCCAATAAACACACTCTATGACATATGTTTTGCATTCTTAAGATTTCGCTTTCTAGGTCATTAAAACAGTCAACATCTGAATATTTACAATCGATTGGTGGGATATATACTGCCCCAAAAATTACCTGTTCTTCCATACAATTTCGGCTACTTTTAAACCATAAAACTACATTACTATTATTTGGGATTATTTCAAAGTGATGTGAAATTTCATTTTTGATTAGTACCGCTAAACCCCGTGAACGATTACATCTATTTTTCTGATAAATTCTATACCCCCTATAGAATCTTCGTCCAAATTAGTAAGTTTGGTTTCCGAAAGACAAATAATATCATATTGTTTAATATACTGCATAAATTCAGGAATTTTGATTTAATACCACAAACATTCAAAGAACACACATTAACACTGTCTAAAACTTGCTTCTTGTCATAATTTATTTCACCTCCAGCGTGTTCCTATTCATTGTTCTCTGTTTCTAGTTGTACCTCCTCCTCCTTGTCCTCTTCTTCTTTGTCTTGGTGTGCTATATCCATATCTCCACCTGTTGTACTCTCTGTAGAATTTATCTTCCTTCTCTTATATGTTCTTGTTTCTCTAAACCTATCCTCCCTACGAACTCTGTTTTCTGGGACAAAAGATATTGTCCACCTGTCCTCAATATTTGCGATCTCACCGTTGCCGTCTTCTTTCAACTCTGGGAACACATATAATTTGTTATTATTAAAGAGTTTGTCTTTTATCAATACTGCCTTGTTACTCCATGCCCTAGCTTGACGAAGTACTGGGTACAGTTCTTTCCTTGCTTTTTCTATTTCATGAGTATATTGCTCGTGGATACCATATCCCGTTCCTTTTAATTCTCTTGCTTTTTTTTCTTTTCGTTTCCCTCTGCTTGAATCTACTTAATCGCAATACAATCGGTCTCGGTTGGTCACCAAACCGTCTCCCAAAACGGTGAATTCTTTCAATTTCTATTTCTTCATGAATCTCGAGCTTATTTTTAATCAAATCTTGTACCAGTTTTTCTGTGTCTTCATAATCCTGTTGATTGTCTTCCTTTAAACCCGTAAATATAAGATTATCTCTCATGCTCCTTTCTTGCATATCCATCACTCTATCTTTTAATGTCTTATTTTCCGGTTCCAGGTCCTCCATTTGATATTTTACTTCATAAAATTCTTCATAAGCTATCTGTAGTCGCCCGAGTTGTGTTTTCATTGCATTCATTTCCAATTCGTGCTTTTTGGTTTTTTTTTTAATTTGTTCCGTTTCACGGCTATACTCTTCTTGAACCTGCTTCTTAAGCCCCTTCATTTCATTCTAACACAGACCAATTTTACTTAACATTTCCTTCTAATAATCACCTGATCTCCTGACTATTTTATCGAGTTCTATCTGGTTTGACGTTACTGTGTCTAATGATCTCTCTACCTGACCTACTCTCTCTGTGACAGTTTTTAGTCCAGACTCTATCAAATCAAGTTTGCTTACTTTACAATCTATTGTGTTTAATCTACGTATAATATCATTCATAAAAAAGTTCATGTCAAAATGTTGAGGATGCATCTGGTGCATGGGTACTGTTTGAACATGTGACAGACTTGTATGCTCTACAGCAGGCCCTGCAATTCGCATTTGCGAGGCTTGGGCCATATCGCTGTATAAAGTTAAATGTGCATTTGAAATTGATTCACTTATGTTTGGTGTTGGTGTTGCCATACAAGACAGCGAGATTGAAAATAAGCTGACCAAGCAAATAACAATATCACGTATCGGGTATATCTATGTAGTCTATGTATAAGTGTTACACAACAGGTGTGTTATATATAGATATAGGTTTATAACACAAACTGATTATTACTCACATTGTACCTATTGATGTCTTTACAATTTTCAATACTAATATATTGCTTTTAATTTCACTTTTGAAGTTATTTTCTGTTCTTTGTTACCTTATACAAAATATAATCTACTTTGATTCATATTTAACTTGCTTTACCATCTATATTTGGTCACATTGTCTTCCGTAGGTATATCTGTGTCTACTTAGTTGACGCCATCTTGACAAGCTCCCAAAGTCACAAATTTGAGAAATTAAATGAAATTCTGTGTTTAATTTATCGTATTTCACAGTTTTGTAAGTTGTGTTTAAATGACCCAGTTTTTTTCTTTTTTTTTTTTTTGGGCGGGGGGAGGGATATAAACTCAAACCAAAATAATAGAAGAAAGATGCTGATAATAGTTAACAACGGCTTTACATTCTTAACCAGGTAAAAAGTGAACGTTGCACGGTTTGTTTAGCTTAAAATTCTAATTAAAGAAGTTTCTTGATAAAAAAAAACTTATGAGAATTTTTACTCATTATTTGAAGGTAAATTTCAATATTTTTGTATGATACCAAGTTGATATGGATCTGCAATTATTTCCGATCTATATTATTGTATGAGAAATCCGTGTATATTTCCGATTTTAACACCAAATGTTGCTAACGCACTGCCAATAAAAATATCATGTTGGCGTCATATAACCCTTACAAGGCTTACGGGATTGGATTAATGATGTTTTATATCCTTGTCTTTGACGTATATCGAGGCGGTCTTTTCTGGGATATTGAGTAAACCGGAGTGTCGACCTTAAGTAAGCGAATTGAAAAAAAACTTTCTAACACTGGTAACTTACCGAGCGAAATTAAAACATAGACGGTGAGAGGCACTGTGATCCTTAAGCGTGCGCTTTAAACCAATCAGACACCGAGACACTAAGGGACTTATGGCTTTAAATGGACTTCTGCTCTGCTTTATTTCAATTAGAATGTCGTCCTGACAGAGTTTGAAAGTGTAGTACTAAATCACTACAGTCATTACTACAACGTAATTCTATTAGTACTTTTACGTAATTAATTATAAAAGCATGTCATGATCTATCATTGAGTCATTGTTAATGACCAGTTTGTGTGAAATACTATTAACATAATATATATTACAACTGTTACATAACAATCCTAGTTTTACTGACAGGCATAAGTAATCGATAAATCAGATAACTTTATTTACATAGTTATTGTGTTTTTTAGACAGAATTATTCAAAAATTGAGAGAGAGAGAGAGAGAGAGAGAGAGAGAGAGAGAGAGAGAGAGAGAGAGAGTCGATAAAAACACCGATTTTTGGCACACGAACTGACAAACTTTCTCACATTAGGATCTGCCTAATGCAAGATGGAATCTATCCTAGTCATTGAGAAACAATGTGATTCGTAAGCGCGCGTTTTAGACCACTGTGCCACCGAGGCCCTTATGCAGAAGGGTAAATTGAGGCATATATATCAATTTTGTTTTTTAAAGGATTTTTGACGTTCCTATGGTAATAACAATGGGACCGATAACCGTATTTGTGACCTGCTAAAATTAAAAACATTCGGTTTTTGATTTTTTTCTAAAAACGGTTAAATTAAACATTTTAATCAAATAATCTGATAAAATTTCTTTCTTTTTTAAATTTTTTTATTTGTGTGTTTATTTATTTATTTTACAGAATAATGTCATTTTATAAATTTTTGAATTTTCTGAGTGAAAATTTCCCATTTTTGACTATAATGATATACATTTAAAGGCAATACTGCTAGTCAAAAATGTACCCACAAAGCAGTGTCGCGCGTTAAAATGTACCTACAAAGCGTTAAAAATGTACCAATTTGGTGATATCACGAATTAAACATGTAAATCCGGAAAAATTAAAAAAAGTGATTGGACAGCCTGCAAAAGGTCATTAATTCAATTGTCAAATAGTCCAAAGGGCCAACACTTAATTCTAAAGATACGGTTCCAGTTTCACACTCATTCACTCAATTGAGTGTACACTCCAATCAAATAAGGGAATATTTCAATGTCAATTTTTAAAACATTTCACAGCTAAAATTGAATGTCTTATATTATATTTAATTGTTAATTGTAGGTTTTTTTAACAAAACAAAACATCGACACGTAAAATTTATCTTTGTTAAAACTATCAGTGAGAGAAAAATGGAACTATGTGAGTTGAGTGTACACTCAGTTGAGTGAAGCATTGTGAAACTGGAGCCTGGTATAATAGTTGAAAATGCATTAAAGTGGGCGAGACATATATTAGTGACGTGCACTGTTTTAATTTTTCTCCCCTTCTTACTCTTGTTTGCCTTCTAGGTCAAGTTGCCCTTAAACAGGATATTTATGCTTATTTTAAGGAGTTGTAGTTTTGAATCATTATAAATAATTGTGTCATTTTAATAGTTTAAGAAAAATTGTTTTCAAGTACCTCAGAAATTCGTTATAATGACAGGAAGTGTTCATATTCAGTTTGGGTTTTGAATTAATTATCTGCAAGTTTCAAAGTTCTATGATTGGTTGTATTACACGAAATGTTTAAATTTTCATTATGTAGGGTCACTGTGACCTTGAATGAGGGTCAAAGTCAACAAGCTTCGTAGACTCGATAGGGCATGAACCGAATTTTTTTTTTAATTTAAACCTTAGACAAGATAGAATAACAATTCACTGCATAGCTACTTATATTTCCCGTGCAACGCAACCAAACAAAGATCAATTATTAAAAACCTTTATGTACCAATTAAGTCTACACCCTCTCCCCTGAAACTAATAAAGAACACAGAAACTATGAAACGTAGAGATATCTTCAATTTCTTTTTAGCCATGTGATGTAGCTCCCCTGGTAATCCATGGTTTCGTTGACTCAGTGGTAGAGCGTCCGCCACAAGAGCGGGTGGTCGTGGGTTCTAACGGGTCATGCATAAGACTGTAAAATTTCAGATGTTGCTTCCTCTTCTGGCACTCGGCATAGAGTTTTAGGGATATACTAGAAAATTCCCGTGGAATACTGAGTAAGACACATTTTCCTCAACATATAGAGATGACCATTTAAATTAAGATTTTCGAAATAAACATTTCCGAAAACTTAAATGTAATAAAGAAGCAAAAGAGTATGCTAAATTATGCTTCGTGTAATAAAGAAGCAAAGGAGTATGCTAAATTATGCTTCGTGTAATAAAGAAGCAAAGGAGTATGCTAAATTATGCTTCATGTAATAAAAAAGCAAAGGAATATGCTAAATTATGCTTCATGTAATAAAAAAGCAAAGGAATATGCTAAATTATGCTTCATGAAATAAAGAAGCAAAGGAGTGTGCAAAATAATGCTTCATGTAATAAAAAAGCAAAGGAATATGCTAAATTATGCTTCATGAAATAAAGAAGCAAAGGAGTATGCAAAATTATGCTTCATGTAATAAAGAAGCAAAGGAGTATGCAAAATAATGCTTCATGTAATAAAGAAGCAAAAGAGTATGCTAAATTATGCTTCATGTAATAAAGAAGCAAAGGAGTATGCTAAATTATGCTTCATGTAATAAAGAAGCAAAGGAGTATGCAAAATTATGCTTCATGTAATAAAGAAGCAAAGGAGTATGCTAAATTATGCTTCATGTAATAAAGAAGCAAAGGAGTATGCAAAATAATGCTTCATGTAATAAAGAAGCAAAGGAGTATGCTAAATTATGCTTCATGTAATAAAGAAGCAAAGGAGTATGCAAAATAATGCTTCATGTAATAAAGAAGCAAAAGAGTATGCTAAATTATGCTTCATGTAATAAAGAAGCAAAGGAGTATGCAAAATAATGCTTCATGTAATAAAGAAGCAAAGGAGTATGCAAAATAATGCTTCATGTAATAAAGAAGCAAAGGAGTATGCTAAATTATGCTTCATGTAATAAAGAAGCAAAGGAGTATGCTAAATTATGCTTCATGTAATAAAGAAGCAAAGGAGTATGCTAAATTATGCTTCATGCAATAAAGAAGCAAAGGAGTATGCAAAATAATGCTTCATGTAATAAAGAAGCAAAGGAGTATGCTAAATTATGCTTCATGTAATAAAGAAGCAAAGGAGTATGCTAAATTATGCTTCATGTAATAAAGAAGGAAAGGAGTATGCAAAATTATGCTTCATGTAATAAAGAAGCAAAGGAGTATGCTAAATTATGCTTCATGTAATAAAGAAGGAAAGGAGTATGCAAAATTATGCTTCATGTAATAAAAAAGCAAAGGAGTATGCTAAATTATGCTTCATGCAATAAAGAAGCAAAGGAGTATGCAAAATAATGCTTCATGTAATAAAGAAGCAAAGGAGTATGCTAAATTATGCTTCATGTAATAAAGAAGCAAAGGAGTATGCAAAATTATGCTTCATGTAATAAAGAAGCAAAGGAGTATGCTAAATTATGCTTCATGTAATAAAGAAGCAAAGGAGTATGCTAAATTATGCTTCATGTAATAAAGAAGGAAAGGAGTATGCAAAATTATGCTTCATGTAATAAAAAAGCAAAGGAGTATGCTAAATTATGCTTCATGTAATAAAGAAGCAAAGGAGTATGCTAAATTATGCTTCATTTAATAAAGAAGGAAAGGAGTATGCAAAATTATGCTTCATGTAATAAAGAAGCAAAGGAGTATGCTAAATTATGCTTCATGTAATAAAGAAGCAAAGGAGTAGGCAAAATTATGCTTCATGTAATAAAGAAGCAAAAGAGTATGCAAAATTATGCTTCATGTAATAAAGAAGCAAAGGAGTAGGCTAAATTATGCTTCATGTAATAAAGAAGCAAAAGAGTATGCAAAATTATGCTTCATGTAATAAAGAAGCAAAGGAGTATGTAGATTATGCTTCATGTAATAAAGAAGGAAAGGAGTATGGAAAATTATGCTTCATGTAATTAAGATAAAATTATGCTTCACGTAATAAAGATGCAAAGGAGTATGCAAAATTATGCTTCATGTAATAAAGAAGCAAAGGAGTATGTAGATTATGCTTCATGTAATAAAGAAGGAAAGGAGTACGGAAAATTATGCTTCATGTAATAAATATAGAATAATGCTTCATGTAATAAAGAAAGAAAGGAGTATGCAAAATTATGCTTCATGTAATTAAGATAAAATTATGCTTCACGTAATAAAGATGCAAAGGAGTATGCAAAATTATGCTTCATGTAATAAAGATAAAACTTCCTGTTGTACCCTCTCCTCCCCCACACTATATTCGTAATGATTTATACATGGACTACATATAAGAAAAATATAACGAATGTATACCAAGAAGGAAAAAGGGGGGGGGGGGTCATCACCCTGATTTTTTTTACTTACAATGGCATGGTTCTTATTAAATGAAACATAATTTTGCATACCCCTTTGCTTCTTTATTACATGAAGCATAATTTTGCATACTCCTTTCCTTCTTTATTACATGAAACATAATTTTGCATACCCCTTTCCTTTTTTATTACATGAAGCATGATTTTGCAGACTCCTTTGCTTTTTAATGGTAACCCAACATTAAAAGGTGCACCTGAATGGCTATTTTTGAATAAAAAGGGCACCTTCTGGAATGCTTTGTTGGGAAATGTATACATATTTGAAAACGTGTACACATTTACTGATCTATATTATGAATTAAGTTATTTAATTTTTATTATTAGTGTTCAACATGTTGAATGAATTTATTTATATTCTCAATGAGAATCTCTCACAGACCAATTTACACCCCTATATAAAATAAGGCTGTAGAAATGCCAACCACAGGTTCCACTATTTTTGCAGCATTTTTTGTCTTGAATGGAAGTGTATGGGAAAAAAACTAACTTTTGTAGATGGAAACAGCAAATAAATGTGAGAAAAGAGGCCAAAAGAGAAATGTGTCCCAAATAACATCTATTCTTCCCGACTGTGCGTATAAAAAACAGCTAACAGTCGAGGGGCCGAGCAACTACCAAATCAATGTTTCTGTCTGTTAGTCTTCTTACATTTTCTTATTCAAGAAATTCGTTACACTACACAGTTTACTTACTATATTATTTGATATTGTATCACCTCCTTCAACACTACCGCCGTGCTTGCAGATATGGTATTACCTCCTTCAACACTACCGCCGTGCTGGGCAAAAATCTGAAAATTTCGACACGGAAACGTCGCTGAACAGGTAATTTCTAACGCGGAAACGGGTTGGTCCGGAATTATCGCTAAATTTATGTTTAATTATTACATTAATTAACAACAACAACCGATGAAGATGAAAAACAAATCTACACTAAACAGTGCATAGTTTGATTATAAACTCGCATCGACTAAACTTGCAATGAAGTCAGGAAAGTGGCTACAAAATAAAACTCTCTTCATTTAGTAGTATATAGATTGTCGACTGTTACACCGGGTGCCAGGATTATGTGACTCGAGAGTTGTATGCGTGTCTTTCGGTAAGCTAACACTTTACCAAAAAGTTGCCTTGAGTGCGCGCTAGTACTCGACGGACCACAATACACACTCCCACATCACGCACATAAACGAACTTGTTCTAAGGTCAATCCATTGAGATTAATAACTCTTCTTTCGTCGTGAATAGCTGAAAAATTGCTGATGTGACGTTAAACATTACTACAAGAGTTGAAAACAGATCATTCAATCTTCAATTTTTGATCAAATATTTGCTTCCGAAAACAAAAAAGGGATATTCGATCTCCCTTTCAAATATTCAAATCTCCTTAATTTATAAAAAATTTCAAGTAAAGTAAAAAGCTAAATTTCTACTTTTTTTTTCTTTTCAACCCGACCCTACAAAACAGAATGAATAACGGACAACAGCGTAAACCGTATAGACTTAATGTAAGGAAGTTTGTCAGATTGTTTGGCGATCTTCAGTATTTTTAAACAGGCATACCGGTTTCCTCCACCATCTCCGAACTGATTGTTTTGAAATCCGACTCGCGCATGTCCGTAATGTAAGGAAGTTTGTCAGATTGTTTTGCGATCTTTAGTATTTTTTAACAGGCACACCGGTTTCCTCCACAATCTCTGAACTGACTGTTTTGAAATCCGACTCGCGCATATCTGTAATGTAAGGAAGTTTGTCAGATTGTTTGGCGATCTTCTGTATTTTTCAACAGGCACACCGGTTTCCTCCACAATCTCTGAACTGACTGTTTTGAAGGAGTGGAGTAATCTAGCTTAAGCGTAAAATTCCATCAATAGAATCCATTACCTTGCAATTTTTTAACCAAAATAAAAATAAACAACCTTACTTAGTTTTCACATACTGTTTTTTGTCCCTTCTGATCAAAAAAGATCTGTGTACAAAATATATAATTATATGTACATAGTTATTTATAATTGACCATTGGTCATTAAATGTCCACTCACACACATGTCATAACTGGACATCATATAACATAAACGTACATAAAATTAATAGTCCAAAAGTATTAGAGGATCCGCCATTACTATAATATCGTCCGCGACAGTTATCCATTTTCTTATGTTATTATATACTATAATTGCGTTTGAAAATAATGGACGGGTAACTGACGTTACGTCAGATTTACTTATTACTGAATTTGTTTGTCAATATTTCGTGTTAACTGTCATAAGTGGCTATTAAGGGTCAGTCTGAAGAAAAATTTCCCCAAAATTACAGAAATCCAGGTCATTTCCGGAAAAAAATCCACAATGGCGCTAGGAGGAATTTCTTTCGTACTGATAACCTTGGCATTAAGTATTTTATTTTGTGGAATTACTGAATCTCATCATCTTGACTTACTAGTAAGTATTATATAAAAAAGTTTTTTTTTTTTAAGTTTATATACTAAAATCGTAATTATTAATCTGTTTATAATATCATGTTCTTTGTTACACCAACAAAATGTCGCGTACGGAAACAGGATTATTTCATATGAAAAAAATTCAAGGTCTAGTAAAAGACGTGGAAACAACAGATGTATAAAAAATCAAAATAAATCGAAAATTAAATAAATAAATAAATAAATAAATAAATAAACAAAAAATAAATAGAAATACTTTATAAATATAAAAAAAAACTGTTCAAGCTTGGGACTATTTGAATATATGTGTTTTTGAAGTGTACTTTGCAATTAGTATATCGCAAAAATAATTCAACCATCCGAAATTAACTATTTTGATACGTGATGTACAGTGTTTTCCTTTATTTTGCGTCTTTTTCTATGATTTTTTGCTCATGGGCTTGTGTTCCTAAAAATTATAAAAAATACATTTTACATATATTGTAGCTAACGAAAAACTATATTAATTCGTGTTTTCCTAAATTATTTAAAATGGCGGATAAAATACATTTATTAATTAATTAATTAATTAATTTATTTATTTATTTATTTATTTATTTTTTGGACCGAGTTTAGTAGAATTAAAAACACGTCCAAAAAAAAAAAAAAATTATAATGCAAGTCAATATAAAAAAAAAAACAAAATGGATGACCGGAAACGCCATAAATCTTCTGCTAATTCATCCAGTGTATTGTTTATGCAATTAATCTGTCAATTGAAATGCTGAGTGTCAGCGTGTGTACTTCGTCATCAGTTTTAGTAGAATTTAAGTAGGGGAAGATATTCATTTGCGACCATTAGGAGCAAATAGCAATAAAAACGTCTCCGTGTATATACGAATTGTGACATCCGATTATGAATACTGGCGAATTTCTCGCCTATATCTGTGAGAATATACTAATTTTATGTCTCTAAGAAACAATAACTCAATTTTCCGACGGTATCTAGAAAATTTGATCAATTTTACAGGGATCAAATCTTCTTTTTTCTCGGTCCAAGATACTGTAGTGAGGTGAAATTATACCGTTTCATTTTTCAGTCAAAATTTCCAGTTTCACATATTTATGTCGCTTTTTAAATCCTTTAAATTTTATTTATTTATTTATTTTTAAATTATTATTTTTTGATAGGTTAAAAAGCCAAACTCCTCCAAAAAATTTTTTTTATCTTTTGCAAGTGACAAACTTTAAATTTTTTTTTTTTCTCCGAAGGGAATTTTAGTTGTTCAGATGTCGTGTTCAACATGGTTCCGTTAGACTTTCAAAAAACCGTACGGCTGGTTGCCTTGTAGTTAATAGACCCCTTGGTCGTCCAAATTAAGTAATTTTGATTGGTTCATTATTAACAAATGCCTTATTTTTTTTTTAAATTTGCTAGAACGCTATTTATATTCTTGGTTTTGTTTTTCACGAATGTCCGATAGTACAGAGAAATTGACTCCGTGATAAAATGTTATATTTTTTGAAAAATGGATCAACCAAAGACTGCAAATCGGAAATCGTTAAAGGGCTTGATCTATTAGAATTTTTTCAGAAACTTTGAGGTTTTACCATTGTCGTCGTCATCATCATTATCATCATCACCACCGTCATCATCATCATCTTGTATTAGGAAAATCATTAAAGTGTAAAGCTATTATAACAATTTACTAGTAAATTTACTAGTTTTATATAAATAGTTTGATCATTTTTTTAACATTTCACATTATTTGTACACCGAGTCAAAAAAATTATAGATCAACCACTACACAACAGTGTGTAATAAAATGAAATTTAATTAATACAGTTCTAGTGATAAAAAACCACTGCAGTAGCTCAGTTTGTAGAGTGCTCGCTCACATAGTGGGAGGTCGTGACTGTTCTTTGGCAAAGCACTCGGCACGGTCACGGTTCTTTCGGGCGGGAACTTAAAATAAACCAGGTTCGAATTTCCGTGGTTTCCGAATTAAAGAATTACAACAAAATGGAAATGTATGTATCTGCAACAATAAAATTTTAAGGGGGGCATTAATCTCTGATTAATATAGCTCTTGTTAATTGCAAACACTGTATCATTCGAATAGCTTATTGTATAATGGGAAACTTAAAAAAATAAAACTCTACACAGGGAATAATTAATTAATCACATAAATTGTTTTATTTCCTCCAACAGAAACACAGACCAAAGAGCAACAATATACAAACTGAAAACGGAAACCCGTCTACCAACACAAACGTCAATTTACAAAATGGCGGCAATACTCAGCAGAAACCAAGATTGAAAGCAGTAAGTCAATGGAGTCAATCAGAGACAAAAGAAAAAAGCTTCACTCAAATTGGTGGAAAACAAGGAAGAAAAGAAATAACTCAGGAATCAAAGCAAGTAAATGAACATTTTAAATTGATGTCAAGTTCCGGAAATAGAAATAAAGGAAATCAAATGCGCATGAGTGTACCTAGAAGTAATAACAATATTCAGCAAACTGGTACACAACAACCTCAAAACTCACAATCGCGATTCGGGCAAAACTCTCAATTAAGATCATCATTTGGAAATTTTTTGCCTCAGCAACGCCAAAGAAGTTTACCAAAACAGTCTCAATCTGGACTCAATACAATAACATCGAATACAAATCAAATGAACACACAGTTAGTTTGGTACACAATTAAATCAAGTCAACGCACAAAACCAACCTAAATTTGGATTTAACGCTATAGTTCCGGGTTCAAATCGAATGAGTACACAACCAATCAAATCACTGACAAATCAAATGGCGTCACAAAACTCAAATAGGCAGCAGCAATTTAATCAGGGTCAGTTTTTAAGAGGAAATAATGTGTTGATGCCACAACAGGGTCAAAATAACCTGTTGATGCGTGGATCACAAATTGTTCCTGGAAATCAACCGGTTCAGAATCAACAAATGACACAAAATGCACAAAACCTTCAACCAATATCTAATCAAATTGTTTCACAACAACAACAACAAAAAACAGGACCAGCGATAGCATCAGGGCAACAAACACAACAACTTGTTTCCCAGATGTTGGCGCAATTAGGTCCATCTGGAAATAAACAGCATATGCTTGGGCCACCATCAGGACAACAAACATCTGCACCGGCAATGTTGGCACAGTCAAGCCCAATGACACAACAAACAACAGGCATTAAACAGTCTGTTTTTGGGCAACTGTCAGGACAACAAACATCAGGACCAGCAATGTCATCAGAGCAACAGACTCAACAACTTGTGTCCCAGATGTTGGCACAGTCTAGCCCCATTGCCCAACAAACAACGGGAAGTAAACAATCAATGCTTGGGCAACCTTTAGGACAACCGGCATCAGTAGCAGCAATGCCACCAGAGCAACAGACGCAAGAACTTGTCTCCCAGATAGTTGGCACAGTCAAGCCCCTTGGAACAAAAAATAACGGGAAGTAAGCAACCTACTTTTGGGCAACCAGGGTCAGGACCAGTGATAACACCGGAACAGCAAACGCAACAACTTCTCTCCACATTGCTTGGGCAGTCAGGTCTAGTGGCGCAACAACCAACGGGAAACCAACAATCTATGCTTGGGTTACCTAGTGGACCGTTCATTCCTAAACAGCAGTTAAACCCTTCATCAGGACTTATATCTCCAAATCAGCTGTTATCGTCACTTAATCAACTTTCTAAAGAACAATTGGTTGAATTATCTCAAATTTTAGGATTGCCCCAGAGTAACACTTTAAATGCCAATCAGAATGTGCAGAATACAAATTTGGCACAAAGTAGACAACAAAACAGTTTTACAGGCCAAAAAGCAAATAAGAAAATTTCAATCAATGTACAACAGAAAAACCAAAATAACCCAAATATCAGACAAAACATGATTGGAAAGATTAAATCCCCCAAAAAACAACATGAATCTAGGTACCACGCGACAAAATATACTCGGAAAAATTAACCCTAACATAGGGAATGCAAGGCAAAATATGCTTGGTAAAGTGAATACACAACAGAAAAGACTTAATAGTTTAAATCTAGGAAATATCCTTGGAAAAATAAGTCCAAATTTAAACAATCAGAAAAAACCAACAGCAAATGCAACTGATAGCGGCAAAAGCAAAAATAAGGAACCTCAAACAGCTCAAATCAGAGTGAGCATCAAACGAAAAACAAAGGTGACACCATCAAAAAAAGAAAAACCAATTCGGTATATTATACCAGGAAACATGAAGTCTACGCAGAGTAGTTCAGGCATCCTCGGGTCAGCTTTGAGCGGTCAAAATTTCCAACAACAAACCGGTAGTAGCGTAATGAACAGTGTTACATCGTTGTCATCTCCAATGTTTTCAAATCAACAGTCACAAGGTTTTAACACCGAAAATAACAATAGGTTCCCTATAGTTAAATTGCCAATACCAGATGTTACTTCCATGTTAACTGGTGAAAGCCCAAGTTTTAAACCAAACATGTTATTGGCTGAGGCACTGGATTCCTTACCCCTGGATGTGCTAAGAGGAACTCCAAAGGACCCTCTTCTCGCCTCACTTACTGCTGCAACGGGTGGAACGTCACAAACAAAATGTCAATGGAAACACAGCGGTTTCTAACAACATTAAAATTATAACAAAACCCGGAAGTAATACTTCGACAGGGAACTTCTGCATCGGGGTCACCTGGAACACAAGAAAAAATGAGTTTGACTTTAATGCCAAGTCATCCAGGCGCAAGACCGATTGTTATCAAATCAGCTGGAAATGTTTTAGTATCACAGTATAAAGACGCAAAAGGTCAAACACAATATATCATTCAAAACTCAAACAAAAACGACAACAACCCTTGGGCCCTCTGCTGAAGAAGCTGGAGAATATGAAGCAGAGGAAATGACGTCAACGACTCAGAGTACTACCGGAAGTGTCGCTGGATAGACGGCATTCTTTCATCATAGTGCTACTGTTATATTTGTGATATTTGTGAACTTGATTTTTGTGTGCTTTATCCATGAAAATATTTTGTTATTTATTTTGAAATGGGTATTTTTTGTGATGGACAGGACATTTTCTTCTTGAATGCTTTACCGTACTAGTTGCTTTGAAATCTGATTTGAAAACAAATTACGTTATATTCTGTTAATATGCTATACCTTTTGCAAATTTTATTTCATGTTAAAGACATATTTAACCCCTTTCGAAATTAAAAAAAATATTATTATATATGTGCATTATGGTATACAATCCTAATAAGGGTTATCTTCATTCTGAAGAAAACTTGACACTGTTCACATCATTTGTATTTAATTCTTAGCCATAGCTTCAGAAACAGTTTTTTTTTTTAAAACTTGCTCAATTTAATTATTGTGATGCTGGTCATTTGAATGACGTCATCCTGACGTCATAAATGAAGCATACTGATCGTATATATGATTGTTACGTATGAATTTGAATGCATTATTCTAATAGAAATTCAAAATCAGCACATGACATAGTATATATATATATATATATATATATATATATATATATATATATATATATATATATATATATATATATATATATATATATATATATATATATATATTACATTTACAATAAGCAGCTCTGTTGGTAAGGGCGTAATGGGTATCTTAAAAACTACACATGTGTATTTCTTTTCTTGTAAATATCTGTTTAAAATTGTGTGCGCAGTTTGAAGTTCATGAAACAGTCCCGTGTTTTTCGCCATTTTTCGAGAGGAAAATAGATTTGGGACCGACATGTAGGTAGTGAGAAATGGTCCTAAATCCAAGTTCAGAAACCCCACCCTGCTATAAACGGTTTGATATCTCGAGGGTGTTTCAACAATTAAAAATACTATATGTATTTATTTATAAAAGGGATATGTATTTATTGCCTTTTTATAGAAGTTTCGAGTTATTTAGCCTAAACCTTTATTCGAAAGTTGGACGATGTTTAAGGGAAATTTCGTCAAATTGCGGACATTTACTTTTCCATTTTGTAACGCCTCTGATGTTTTAAAGAGGAAGATTTCAATTTAGATACCGGAACATGAAATAATCATATCAAGATGGTTAATTCAATATGATTACTCCGGAAAGAGGTAACTTATATTTTGAAAACTTGTATAAAAGAAGATTTTTTTTATAAAAGGTTCTTGCGTTGGTCATTGATAAATTCAAGAATCAAAACTCGTTGAATTTATCGGGAAATGTTTAGTCAATGTGAAATGTGTGTTCATTTTGAGGCTCATATCTGGTGAATGTACAAGCAAATAAAATCATTTTATATTTAAAAATCTTTTTTTGTAAATGTTACATTCAAGATGGAATTTTCAACTTTTTCGAAATTCGAAAATTATGCTACGGTACGAAACATTTTTTGTTTTGTATTTCGATATAAATGCATACTTTATGTAAGTACAATAAAATTGCCGTGATCGACTTGTTTTTTTTTTTTTTTTTTTTTTTTTTTTTTTTTTTTTTTTGTTTTGTTTGTTTTGTTTTGTTTGTTTTTTTTCTCTATTAAACAAAAAGCTCTTCCGTTGTCGTCATTTCATAACCTTCTTTTGACCAATCAGATCATAGAAAACAACTTCTTTTTTTTATTTGATTGGTACAATATTTATAAATCGTCTTTTCTTGACTAAAGCCTTTATTCATGGGTTGGTCCATTGAGTACTAGCCGAATAAGAAACGAAAATCTGATTGGTCAACCTCAAAAGTTGGATAATATCGATCAATGGAAAAGCCTTTTGCTCGACGGAAAATATGAAAAAAAAAGGTCGAATGTGTCCATTTATAATATGTGCTTAAATGATATCAGGTAGTATAATGGTATCCATGGTTACTGAATAATAATTATTCAGACAGAATAAAGAACTTTTAAAAATATTTTTTTTGTTATCTTTTTGCAACTTAATTGGTTAATATATTGTTTTATCGTAATTCCATAATTTTCACTTTTTCGCTACGAATCTAATTTTAAAGCAATGAGATCATTAGACCTTCGTGGGGTTCCCAGTGCGCGAGAGTTTCTCAATTCGCTTTCCAAAGATCGACGATCTTCTCCAGGTACTCCCTTTTTCTCCACCAACCCACAACTAACTCGATCTTATCCTGGGCGTTAATACCTACTTATTAAAATCTTGCAGTCCTTTTAATCCATAAATCACAAATACAAAACAAAATTCGGAAACACTAATTATCTGAATAATATTACATACACATTTATTTATTTATTTATTTATTATTTAATTATTATTATCTATTTATTTATTTATTTATTCCAAAAAAGGGGCTTGTGTCCCTTGTATCATAAAACCATATTCAGTATGCGTCCACTTCCAGGTACCGAGATGCAAAATGGTCTAAAGCACCGGTTTACAGATGACAATGCATTTCAGTGTCGTGGTTTGAACCCCACCCGATTCCAACACTTTCTGAACAAAACAAACAATAAAACCAGAATCAAAAAGTGTTATAAAGCCTATTATTAGAGCCTTATTGTAAATAAATTGATAAAAGTTAATCATTTTGATTTATTAAACACAAACATACCGTTTAATGTCCAAATAACAATACCAGCAGCAAAGCAAGACATTTTATAACTGGCTGAGCAAGTTAAACTAGTAAACTACCTCAAAAGATGTGAGGCCGGGTGTTCCAGAAGAGTAAGCACTTAATGTTTAGATAATTGATAATCTATTTCATTCTTTTAGCAAATGCGTCCAGTTTTCTGGTTTTGTTTCTTGTAAGTGTATTTTATCTCGCAAAGTTTGAGCTTGTCAGCAATAAAAAGAGATGGTTTAAACTCGTCTGTTTTGGTAAAAGTTGAGCTCGTCAGCAGTAAAAAACATTTTGTTTTCGTTAAGGTTGAGCTCGTCAGCAGTAAAAAACATTTTGTTTTCGTAAAGTTTGAACTCGTCTGTTTTCGTAAAGGTTGAGCTCGTCAGCAGTAAAAAACATTTTGTTTTCGTAAAGTTTGAACTCGTCTGTTTTCGTAAAGGTTGAGCTCGTCAGCAGTAAAAAACATTTTGTTTTCGTAAAGTTTGAACTCGTCTGTTTTCGTAAAGTTTGAGCTCGTCAGCAGTAAAAAACATTTTGTTTTCGTAAAGTTTGAACTCGTCTGTTTTTCGTAAAGTTTGAGCTCGTCAGCAGTAAAAAAACATTTTGTTTTCGTGAAGTTTGAACTCGTCTGTTTTCGTGAAGTTTAAACTCGTCTGTTTTCGTAAAGTTTGAACTCGTCTGTTTTCGTAAAAGTTGAGCTCGTCAGCAGAGAAAAAAGAAAACATATTGTTTTGTCTATATTGTTACAGAGATATATGTCAGTTGGTCATTTATTGATGACAAAATATTATTTAGTAGCTATATCTGGAAATATACATTGGTATCTAGGCTACGTGCTTTTTCGGTAAAACCCAAAATGGGTTTGTTTACATAAACAATGACTAATAACGAGAACCAAAATAAACATTTGTTTGTTTATATAAAACGAGTCTTTATTGGCTAAACGCTTTTTCTTTTTTCATAATAATAATAATAATAATAATAATAATAATAATAATAATTATTATTAGTAGTAGTATTTATTTATTTATTTATTTATTTATTTATTTATTTGCTAGCTCACCTGATCACAAAGTGGTCAAGTGAGCGATTGTGATGGGTCTTGGTCCGTCGTTTGTTGGGAGTCGTGCGTCAAATTTTGATTGTTGACACTCTTGTGGCCACAAGTTTTATCCAATCTAACTAAGACTTGCCCAAAGTCATTCTCTTGACAAAAGCTAGCTCAAATTTGTATATGGGTCATATTGGTTTAATAAGTAGGCCAGTAGGTCATATTATAAAAAACCCTGTTAACACTCTTGAAGCCCCAATTTTAATCCAATTCACCAAACTTGCTCAGAATGAATGATCCTCTTGACAACAGCGAGCTTAAAGCTGCATTAAGTTTTCCAAAGAAAAAATTAAAACGGTGCTAATCTAACAAATGATGTTCCTAATGAACAATGTTACATTTGGTTCAACGATAAAAGCTCAAATAAATACAGAAATTACAGTAATTACCTATTGAGATGCAGCGTTTGATCTAATATTAGAACATGGTTACGTCATCAAAACCCGGGTCATTTAAACACAACTTTCAAAATGTTGAAATACGATAAATTAAACACAAATCTTCGTTGAATTTGTCATTTGTGACTTAGTAAGGGATACATAACACCATTTCAAATACATCTGGATATTAATGAAGGACAATTAATGCAATCTGTCATGTTTCACTTTCGATTCTAGGCTTTTCCCTGCATCTGTGCGCATGCTCCAAGCATTTATTTATCATCGTAAAACACTGACCAACCGGTCAGAGGATTCCGTGTATTTACAGCTAAAAGAAATGAAATTTTAGAAAATGAATGTCACGGATCGTGGTTAGAAGATATCTACTTTTAAAAAAATATATTTTTAGAAAATCAAAAAAAAATTCAGAAAATTGGTAAACTTAATGCAGCTTTAAGTTAGTATATAGGCCATGCTGGGTAATTGCCATTGCCGTGTCAAGCAGACTATCATTATAGCGCAAGCGCACGTTCTTCAGTTTTTCCTCGACACCGATATGAAAGGTACATGTATATAGCATTGTAAACTCTATTTCTATTTCTAAACAGTTCAATGGTTGATTAGGGATTTAAAATTCAAAATTAGGTTTTGAAAGATTCATAATAGAGATATAGGTATTAAACTGTCCAGAAAAAGCGTTTATAGTGTCATAACCTCCATCTTGGGGCCGATACGAGCTAGGTGAGAGTATAAAGTTTGTTTTGCATTGCAATTGGAATTTATAGCAATTTAAACACCATTTCTAGATAATTCAATGATTCGTTTTTTTCTTTCCAGTTCATTCTTAAAATTTGTTGATTATAATGTCGTATTTTTTATCTATCTTTGAAATTAATCTTCTGAAATCTTGTATCTTTGGTATTTCTTGAAAAATTTTACGTGCTAATGTTAAATGTTTTAAATGTCTCGTCATTCATAAAATATTTTTTATAAAAGGATTATGCATAAGTTTTACTAAGGCAGATCAAATCCGTACATAATATACTTATTTCTTTCTATAATTCTGTTAAGGTCCTTCGATATAGTACAAATTACTACAGCAGATCATATACGTACATAATATACTCATTTTTTACTTAAATTACGTTAAGGTCTTTCGATATAGTACAAATTACTACAGCAGATCAAATCCGTACATAATATACTCATTTCTTTCTAAAATTACATTAAGGTCTTTCGATATAGTACAAACTTTTATATTGACACAACAAATAAACAGAACCTATACAAAGCTATAGTCAGTGATCTTAACATAATTATGTTTTTATTCTCTGTTTTTCTCTATTAATCTCTAAACGTGCAAGTCATGATTTACAAAAAAGAAGTTATGATTTCGACTGTGAAAAAGTGACTTATTTTCTAGCATAGCTTGTCTGTTTTGGCTGTTTTTATCATGAACTTCTGTAGTGTTCTTTATGCGTTGGTTTTCGTCAATTTTACCTAAACAATTTATACATATATTGGTTACCGGTATATGAATTTATGACAAAAATAAATAAATAAATAAATAAATAAATAAATAAATAAATAAATAAATAAATAAATAAATAAAAATAAAAAAGAAGAAGAAGAGTTGAGTTGAGTAATGGTGTTTAACGTCCCAGTCAAGAATATTTCATTTATATCGAGACGTTGCCAACTTTAGGCGAAAGTGCGTTGCGCTGATAGCATTATACAGCAGAGTTCTTTATCGTGTCATCCCTATCATGACACGGGACCTCGTTTATTTTAAGTTCCCATCCGAAAGAACAGTGACTTTCATTTCGTAATGCCGAGTGCTTGGCGAAAGAACAGTCACTACCCACTTTCAAATCTTCAGTCAGACCCGGTCGGGGTTCGAACCCACGACCTCCCACTTACGGAGCGAGCACTCTACCAACTGAGCTTCCGCAGTGGTATAGAAGAAGAAGAAGAAGAGGGAGGAGAAGATGAAAGAGAAGCAGAAGAAGTAAAAGAAAAAGTGGGCACTTTTCTGATGTATTAACAATTACAATGTTACTGTTCTAAAAAAATCTGTTCGAGACTAAATTTATATGGTCTTATAATTACAATTAGTCACGTCATTAAAAAAAACTGAATCAGAGACGGGACTTGCCAGTCATAGATGATTATGATGATGATGATGATGGTGGTGGTGGTGGTGGTGGTTATTATTATTATTATTATTATTATTATTATTATTATTATAATATCTGTCAGAGTTAAAAAACACCTAATAAGTTTAAAACATGCAGATTACCATTGAACTGTCTATAGTCTCATTATAACGCGTTTGCTTTGTGAGACAATGGATGTTATGACACCATAAACGCTATTTCTCGACAGTTTAACAGTTAAATATGCGTTTTTTGTGAAGAAAGTTTTGTTGTACCGAGAGACCTTAATTCGATGAAAAACTCACCAAGGAAAAAAATAAAAGAATTATCATAAAAAAAATAAATGCTAATGCAAATCATGCAGATCGTACACCTAACCCGAATAATTTCGCACCTGCTTTAACCATAGGACTTATTAATATAAATAATTAATGCTTGTCAATTTTCTGTCAATGAATATCGCCGTATGCCTAAAGAGCGTGATTTCTGCTGACAATTTATGACAACTAATGTAATATATACATTGCAAATATATACAATAAAACGGACAATTACAATAATCAAACAATATCACAATCGGAAGTTGTGGTTAGTGATTAAAACTTTACGAGGTTCGGGGAACGTTGATCTCGAAATGAGTGAATCCGGTCGTGATCTTTATTGACTGATAGGGGAAGTTTTTTTCTGCCACATTAAAAAAAATCTTGTCTAACTAGACAATTTTATAAAACGTCTACTTTTTTTAATGTGTCGTCATTTGTAAACATCACAAAAATTGAAATCAGTTTATAAAGTAACGATTAAAATGGAGAGAAAACTTAATTCACCATCAATATTTATTTATACTCTGTGCCATCTTGAAAATAAATAAATAAATAAATAAATCAATCAATCAATAATAATAAAAAAACTAAAAGTATGTTTAACTAGGACACATAATAATAATAAAAATAATAATAATAATAATAATAATAATAATAATAATAATAATAATAATAATAATAATAATAATTATAATGAATAATAACGTTGGTGATGATTGATGATAATTATTATTATATGAAATAATTTTTTTTTTTTAAATCATGAATTCGGAATATGTTGAAAATTGGGGGAAAAAAATCTAAAAATATGAAGCATTCTGACAAACTGAAATACGAAATATGCCATCACCGGTACCAGTTCAATATATTGTAAAATACGAAGGCATTGTAAAAGTTATATGTGAAAACCGAGTGCAAAACATTCTTTTTATAGGCAAGTATGGTGATAATACTGCTACTACTACTACTACTACTAATAATAATAATGATAATTATAATAATAATAGTAATGATAGTAATAATGATGATGATGATGATGATGATGATGATGATGATAATAACAGAAATTGAACATCCATAATACTTTAAGATCTTCTTGATTGTCTTAAATTCTATTTTTAAATGAGATTATAAGAGCCTGCGGCGGCCGATTGGTTATTTTTTAAACTTTATATTAATGGTTGGCTCGAATTAATATAGTTCATTGAGTGTTTTGTGTTGTTAACTGGCGACATTTCAAACAAGTGTACTAGCACTCTTTAAATCGCCAACAATGGTGCACTGGTACAATCCAGATCAAAAACACATTGTCACTCATCTATCACGTGAACTTTCGATTAATCCCAGAGATAAATAAAATTTGTCTTGTTCAAGATAGTTGGAAAATTGCTGATGTGACGTAAAAAAAAATCAACCCACCAACCAATCGGTGAGATTATTTTTTTGGTAAAGATATTGTAAGGAATAAAATAAAAGTTTAAGTTTAACATTTACATAAAAAATAAATAAAAATTATAAATTTTAATGATTTTTTATTCTCGAAAATACACACAATTAATGATGACATCACACGTTCTCTATCCAGAAACCAATCAAGCAAATCATGACGTCATTTCACTTCTTAAAACATTTCAGAAGTTCCATACAATAATTAAGTGGATCAAAATCTCTTTCGTACACACTACTCATTCAAAAGAAATCATTTGATGCATCAGAGAATAATTGTTTAAAGGAATATGTACAGAACCAGGTTATTCAAAGAAAATTGACAATTGTTTGGTATAAGCGACAGGATATGAAGTTCATTGCATTATTTTTGTGGGTATAAGCGACGTAAATGAAGATAGTTTCACACAAAAAGTTTTACTGATAACGTGATTTGCTGCTTAATTATAATAATAATAATAATAATAATAATAATAAT
>CM056612.1:12016001-12328501 GCA_029721355.1 Tegillarca granosa | reverse complement strand
ATTTCAAGCAAGAAAACAAATTTAGAACAACAGGATCTTAACGAAAAAAAAATGGCAGAAAACCAAATTTATTTTTGCAAACAGGTTTCTAAAGATACGATACAAAAGCAGTTATGTCTTAAATAGAGTGAAAGATCTAGTACTTGTTGTCTGTAAAAGTTTGTAACAAGTTGCTTAGGAAAATATTTAAGAAAATGTATAAGTAAAATTTTTAGGTTAAACACAACTAAAATTTCATCGTATACTTCCTTGAAAATAAAGAACATCAAAATTTAAAAAAAAACTTGTTCAAGTTTTTTGCCTTTTCAACGAAAAAATTTTTTTAATAAGTGGAGTGAATTAAATCAGTCATGTCTTGTCCGACTGTTTGATCATTGACTTGAATTGTGTTCGGTTCATGATTGTAATTAGTGTTGACATGGTCTCGTTTTTTCATGTACAAAGTTTTTTCTTAGTATGTAGTTCTCTATTTTTTAATTATGGGATACAATAATGTCTGCTGTAGCCTCCGTATTTATACCTTTTTTATCATATGATTCATATACTATGTGTCATAGACCATTTTTGAGTGCATTTTATGATTAAATTAAAAAATGGTATATGACATATATGTATAATAAATTTATTTCCTTAAATCTGCATCTAAGGAGATCGAAGTTCAGACGGGTATTGATATTTAACTTCCAATGCAAGATTTGTTTCACTTATATCGAGAGACAGCCAGTTCTAGAATGGTGAATTAAACATCAGACATTCGTCAAGCAAACTGTCAATTGTTTTAACTCTAGTATTTGCCCAAATGAAATCCACTATAGATACTGAGAAGCGTTGGATCCGAAAGCGCACGCTTTGAGCTATTTGGTTTTCTAGGCCCATGACAGGTATAAAATTCAATTAGTAATAGCAAAGACAATGGAAGAGCAAGAATGCTAGAAACAATAGACAGAAAACAGTTTGATACAACGGAAGAAGCAGACAACAAACATATAGAATAAAAACAAAAAAAAAAAAAAAACAAATGAGTAAAATCAGTTATAGATACATCTTATAAAACTTTTTAATAAAGTAAAGATTTATAATAATTGGTGTTTTCGTCCCAATCTAGATTTTCCATTATATTTGAGACTTTAAGTTATAAAATTATGGTTTTAAACAAAATACCTTGTAAAACACATTGACAAACAAACTGACAAACTGTCTCACACTAGGATCTGCTAGGCACCATGATCAACATGCTTTAGGCCAACCGGAGAGAGAGAGAGAGAGAGAGAGAGAGAGAGAGAGAGAGAGAGAGAGGGCAAAACAAATATTACAAATGTTTAGAATAAGAACTGGCCGCCCCAGTTTCACAATCATTCACTCAGTTGAGTGTACACTCAAGCCAAACAAGGGGATATTTCATTGTCAATATTAAAGACATTTCAGTGTTATAATTGAATATCTAATGTTATATTTAAATTGTTTAGTGTAGGTTTGTTGAACAAAACAAAACATTGTCTCATAAAATATGAATGAGAGAAAATTGGGAATATTTGAGTTGAGTGCACACTCAGTTGAGTGAGAGATTGTGAAACTGGGACTTGGTACATAACTTTAAAAAAACACATATCAAAGGAACCTCAGAATGTAAAATCCAAAACAATCTAATAAGACGAGCACCTGTTTCTTTGCTTAGATTATGATTGTTTGGAATAGTACGTTTAAGACTGTTTGATTGGTTGTTTTGTATGAGTGTTGAGTCTCAAGAATGTTTGATTGGTTAGTTTGTTGCAGTGGTTGATCTTATGGTTATTTCATTTGGTTGGTTTGTTTGAATGTTTCGTCTTGAGGATGTTTATTTGATTGGTTTGTTTGTTTGTTGCAATTGTTAGTTTTAAGGTATTTGTTGAAATGGTTAGATTAAGGGTTGTTTTGGTAGTTGGTTTGTATGAATATTGATGTCAAAAGTCAATCAAACCTTGATGCTTGATTGGTTAGTTTGCATGAGTAGTAAGTCAAAGTGAGGTTTGATTGGTTTATATGCTGGCTTGTTTATTCTAAGAGATGTTTGATTGGTTGCTGTGTCTAAATACTGGGATTAAGGGATAATAGGTTTGTTTTCAGAGTGAGTTTTGGGGGCAGTTTAATCAGTTTTGATAACTCGGTTGAATAAGTCTTTTGAGATTATAAATAAGAGATTCGTTCGTTTATTGAAGTAGTTTCTGTTTAGAATGTTTAATCAGCTGGTTAACAGAAAGGTGAGACTTAAAGATGTTTGATAGGTTGGTTAGTGAAAGTGATGAGGCTTAGCGATGGTTAATATGTTGGATAGTAAAAGTGATGTATCTTATCGATGGTTGATTGGTTGGATGGTAAAAGTGATGAGGCTTAGCGATGGTTAATATGTTGCATAGTAAAAGTGATGAATCTTAGCGATGGTTGATTGGTTGGATGGTTAAAGTGATGAGGCTTAGCGATTGCTGATTGGTTGGATGGTAAAAGTGATGAGGCTTAGCGATGGTTGATTGGTAGGATGGGAAAAGTAATGAGGCTTAGCGATGGTTGATTGGTTGGATGGTTAAAGTGATGAGGCTTAGCGATGGTTGATTGGTTGGATGGTAAAAGTGATGAGGCTTAGCGATGGTTGATTTGCAGGATGGTAAAAGTAATGAGGCTTAGCAATGGTTGATTGGTTGGATGGTAAAAGTGATGAAGCTTAGCGATGGTTGATTGATTGGATGGTAAAAGTGATGAAGCTTAGCAATGATTGATTCGTTGGACGGTCAAAGTGATGAAGCTTAGCGATGGTTGATTGGTTGGATTATAAAAGTGATGAGGCTTAGCAATGGTTGATTGGTTGGTTTACTTAAGTAGTAAGTTATAGAGTTGTTTCATTGGTTGGTCGGTTTGGGTGGTGAGTTTTAGGGATGTTTGGTTGGTTAATATTTTGGAGTTGTGACTCTTAACATTGTTCTACTGGTTGGACTGCTAAAGAGGTAAGTCTTTTGTGTCGTTTGATAGGTGGAATAATTCGAGTTGTGAGTGTTAAGGGCAAAATGTTCATTATTATATATATACTTTATTCGTTTTTTACATACTAATATAAGCTAAAACATCAAACAAATTAAAGAATGCAGTAATAAACTAAGTTTAAACAAAATCAATTGGGATTTGTTTTTGCCAAAACACTTAAAAAGTTTCAGAACAGCTTGTCATAAAAAACGAGTCATCGAACAACCGAATGAAATTCATAGAAGGTTCAAAATATACAATATACAAATTTACAATACAAACAAGGTTTAAGCTTTGATTAAACAGCATCACAACATATAATACAATTAACAATAAAAACAAGATAACTTTACATTGATTATAGAGTTAGTTATTGAAATATAAAACTTTAACGCAAGCAGCGTCACAAAATATAATTCACAAAACAAAAAAACATAACTTTGATTTAACGGCTAGTGTTGTAAAGTACAACTAAATAATATCCAGGATAGCATCAGAAAATAGAAAACAAGCAGGGTAGCGTCACAATATAGCATAAAAAGGTAGCGTCAAAACATAGAACAACCAGAATATCGTCAAAGCATACAATACAAGCAGGGTAGCGTCACAAAATACAATACAAGCAGGGTAGCGTCACAAAATACGATACAGGCAAGATAGCGTCAAAACAAATAATATGAGCAGGGTAGCGTCACAATATGCAATACAAGCAGGGTAGCGTCAAATCAAACAATACAAGCAGGGTAGCGTCAAAACAAACAATACAAGCAGGGTAGCGTCACAAAATACAATACAAGCAGGGTAGCGTCACAACGTAAAATGTAATCGGGGTAGTGCCTCGGCAAATTAAACACGCCTTAGTAGGCTGGTGATACATTGTGAAACAGCAAGAACAATTAGGAAGAGTACCATAAAACATGACACAGGTTAAAATTAAACAACATGCATCAACATCAAGACACGAAAAATGGTGGCTGATAGTTTGTTTGTAGCATCTTATGAAAAACAAAACTACACAATGTTAACAAAAGTTAAAAAAAGAATGGCTTTAATTTTTCGAAAGAACAGGAAACAAGTTGTGTGATTAAGCGTTCCCTTGATAGCGGATGGTCATGGGTTCGAACCCCGGTCGGATCATACATAAGACTTTGAAATTTGAGAGATTGCTCCCTTGTCTGGCGCCCGGCATTACGAGTTTATATTATTGACTAGTTCACTCGGTGTAAGGATAATTGTCTGGGGTAGTGGTATCCTTTTCTGTGGCATACATACTTGGTGAGTTATCTCCTAACCAAAAAGGTCGCCTTGAGTGTGCGTCAGTACACGACAGACCTAAAAAAAACTCAATAGTCACACGAATACACAATCTTGTTCTTAGATTAATCCTTAGGAAGTAATAACCTTTTTGTCGTCGCGAAAGGCTAAAAGACTTGATGTTACCGGGTCTGAACAAGACTTGAAAGAAAGAAAAAAAGATAGTGCTTTCACTCGGCATTTAGAAATGAAAGTCACGAGGTCCTTCAAAGAAGCTTTGAAACTCATGTCCCTTTTTCACGGCAAGCGTGCACGCTGTAGAACCCTCCCTCGAGCGCACTGCAAAGGTAAAAAAAATTCTACACCTTGCTGGTGGCGTCTCGATATAAGTAAAATATTCTTGACATGGACGTACAACCCTATTTAATCTAAAAACCAATTAGTATACATAATATCCTCGTGCAATAATTCATCACATGTACATTAGTATGGACATTAATACCTGTATTACAGTCATATTTGTGGCATTTCTAGGAAATGCAGAAATGATTCATAATTACAAAGACGATCTGACTAACGAAATATTTCTAGGTCGTTATTTTTCAAAGCAGTTTTTATATTGCTATGGAAACACAGTTTTTAATTTTTAAGATCCCTATAAAACAATTAAAAATTCGTGAGTTTGACTCCAAGCAGGTTAGTATAAATTATTGGTTACCGATTTATATCAATGATTTTAAGCAGTAATTAGCATGCAGTAACATCGATACAGAAAAAAAAACGTATCATACATACTGCTATATACAATTTATTATTTATTGATTTATTTATTTATTATTTATTGATTTATTTATTTATTATTTTCTCGAAATAAAGTATTTAATTAATAGCACATTAGTCAAAATGTGCTTATTTTTTAACATTCAAAAAATAAAAAAATAAAAACATGACAATACAATGAAACTTCAAAGTATTGAAAAATACGAAACATCGATTGATTCTGAATTTTTCCAGTAGTTTTTTTTTTTTAATTTTTTTTTTAATTTTTATTTTTATTTTTTTTTAATTTTTTTATTTTTTTATTTTTTTTTTTTGAGTAGAAAAAAACACCTGTTACCCAATAATTTTTAGAGATAACCATAATTATCCAGAAAAAGTACTTTCAAGTTTCCAAAGGCATACTCGGATTAATAACATGAATTAGTTAATAAATCTTTGATTAAATATATATATATATATATATATATATATATATATATATATATATATATATATATATATATATATAACATTATTTTTGTCTATTTCCAAGAACTGACATAAAAATCCAGTTATTTGGTTTGTATTTTTACTCTAAAAATATCCTTGTACAATCAATAAACTTTTGATGCGTTATTTGAAATTTTTATTATTATTATTATTATTATTATTATTATTATTATTATTATTGAATATGATATTAATAATAATCATTATCAAATAAATAAATAAATAAATAAATAAATAAATAAATAAATAAATAAATAAATAAATAAATAAATAAATAAATAAAAAATAAATAAATATTTTCAGCATAAAAACTGTGTCTAACTGTGCGCGAAATTCTCATTGAATTCTGACAATTTTTCTGAAGCATTCTATTAATTTAATGTACATGTAAATAGGCGCTTATGAAAAGTAATTTTGTACTTAGAAATTTAGAAATTTTCAGAATACTTCAGCTAAAAAAGAAAGAAAAAGAGGAAGAAAAAAGTATTAACATAATATTGGAATTTATGTGCAAAAAAGAAAGAAAAAAAAAAGAAGAAAAAGTATGAACATAATTAATTGGAATTTATGTGCAAAAAAGAAAGAAAAAAAAGAAGAAAAAGTATGAACATAATAATTGGAATTTGTGTGCAAAAAAGAAAAAAAAATTAAAACGTAAAAATTTTCAAAACATATCTATACATGGGGTCCGAAATAAAATTCTATATATTTTTTTAAAAAAGCTTTTTATGTTAAACGTTTCCATGACTGCAGGTCCAAGTTTTTACAATCATTTTACTGTTCATTATTCTGTCTTATTCAAATCTGACAAAATAGAACTCAGATTATTTTTGTTCGTTTTGAATATATTTATAAATCTAAAAAGTCATTTTTAAGATTTTTTTTAAAGATTAGTATTTGAATTCAAATATTTGTAAAAGTTTTAAAAAATAGTTATAATTAACATAAGCTAAAGTTAATTTTGATTAAGTAATGGATGCAATTACGTACGGTATATATTTTTGGGTACAAGAAATGAAATCAGTTTTAAAGAAACTAACGTTTTTTGGTCGTTAACTTTCTGCACTTGCAACAGTGACATTTAGTACATTTTAAAAAAAAATTGGGGGAAATGACAAAAATTAAAAAAAAAAATTGATACATACCTGTACAAATGAAATACAAGATAGAAATCCAAAATAAAAAATTAGAAAATTTAAAAAATAATCCATCTTGAGTGTGTGTGATATGAAAGTATATATCTACCCCTTAAAATCGGGTCATTTATACTTCAAATACAGTGTTAGGCTTTCAAAACCACAAAACAAAATGGCCGTACAACAGCAATGGACAGCACTGTGTCACAAATGGATTTATGCTGATGGGATCCGTTTTCACGCCGGAGGTAAGTAAAAATAAATAAAAAAGCCAACCCACATGACGGTCATTTAATGATATATGTCTATTTTGACCCGAATCTAGTTGGTCCTGATCAAGTCGGTCGACAGGTGTAAAACCTATCACCTTTTTGGAAATTCGGACATTAAACATACACCAATACACGTATATAGTTGGCATATAGCCTACATGTAATACATTAAACGTACATAATAGATTACATGTTCATCACATTACAGGTATAAAAATAATTACCCTGTCATGAGCTTATTTAGACATTTAAATTAGCAATACACCAGTGTTACAAATGGTGAAAAAGGTATATAAATATCTCCATAAAAAAACGTTTTTATAGGAAAAAGAAATGGTTTTAGAGGCCAAACCAAAACTCATAATTCATAATAACCACATGAATATTTCTTATATATGTATTTATTTTATTTTTATTTTATTTTATTTTATTTTATTTTATTTTATTTCATTTTAATTTATTTCATTTCATTTCATTTCATTTTATTTATTCATTTATTTATTTATTATTCTACTTTATTTATTTATTTATATATTATTTATTTATTTATTTTTTTGAATTTTTAAAATGAAAGTTTTAAAAACTTTAAAATCGGTCAAATTTTGAATATTTTATTTTTATTTTTATTTTATTCAGAAAGTATAATTATAATAATAATCATAATGATCATAATAATAATAATTTTGACAGAATGAAACCATGCAATACCTAATTAGCTATGCTTTCAAAACGGTTTGGTGCATAAAAGTGCGTTTTATTTTCAGAGAGTTAAAATGTATGTTATCAATGAGTTGCGTTAAATCTTGGTTTATTACATAATGTCATAAAAGGCATGTTTTCAATACGTTGCCCGAAATCTAAGTTTACAACTTGGTGCCATAAATGTATGCTGTCTATACAGTGCCCTAAACCTAGGCATACTACATTATGTCATAAAGGTATGCTTCCAATACAGTGCCCTAAACCTAGGCATACTACATTATGTCATAAAGGGATGCTTCCATACAGTGCCCTAAACCTAGGCATACGTATCTTAAATGTCATAAAGGGAATGCTTCCATTACAGTGACCTAACCTAGGTATACTTTATTATGTCATAAAGGATACTTCGCAAGACAGTGCCCTAAACCTAGGGTATAACAATATGATGGTCATAAAGGTATGCTTCCAATACAGTGCCCTAAACCTAGGCATACTACATTATGTCAGAAAGGTATGCGTTCCAATACAGTGCCCACTAGACCAAGGCATACTAGAGTAGGATCATAAAGGGAATGCTTCCAGTACAGTGGACCTAAACCTAGGTATAACTAGATGATGTCATAAAGGGATACTTCCAAATACAGTGCCCCTAAACCTAGGTATACAATATGATGTCTAAAGGTATGCTTCCAATACAGTGCCCTAAACCTAGGTATACAATATGATGTCATAAAGGTATGCTTCCAATACAGTGCCCTAAACCTAGGTATACTATATGATGTCATAAAGGTATGCTTCCAATACAGTGCCCTAAACCTAGGTATACTATAAGATGTCATAAAGGTATGCTTTCAATACAGTGCCCTAAACCTAGGTATACTATATTATGCCTTAAATGTATGCTTTCATTATGTTGCCCGTAACTAATTAATTATACACTTATGTCCTTATAAAATATGTTTGAAAACGATGCCTTAAACCTACTTTTCTGTGGTTTGATAAAGGTATGTTTTAATGCGTTAACCTAGATTTAGACATAGCACGTGGTGCCATAAAGGTATGTTTTCAATATGTTGCCCTAAACTTAGGTTTATCATATGGTGTCATAAATTAACGTTTTCCAATACGTTACCCTTATCTTAGGTCTTTTAGATGGTGCCAGTAAAGTATGTTTTAAACACGTTGTCTTAAAAATGGTCTTTTGATGGTTTTATAAAATTGTGCCTTATAAGTATGTTTCCAATACGTTACCCTAAAGTTTACTATATGGTGCCATAAAGGTATGTTTCCAATACGTTACCCTAAAGTTTACTATATGGTAACATAAAGATATGTTTCCAATATGTTGCACTTAACTCATATTAACTTTTTAATGATATCAAGGCATACTTCCTTACGTTGACCTAAATTTAGGTATACCATTTCGTGCCATAAAAGTATTTTTAATACGTTGCCTTAAACCCACTTTTATTAAATGATGCCAAAAATGTTTGTTTGCGATACGGTGCCATGAATCATGAATCTAGGTTAACTATATGGTACAATTTAGGTTTTATACCAAAATGTTGCCCTAAACCTTAGGTTTACTATATGGTGCCATATAGGCTTTATCCCAATGTGTTGCCCTATATAATCATGGTTTACTATATGGTTCAATGAATGTATGTTTGCAATATGGCGCCATAAACCTAGGTTTATAATGTGGCCATATAAGATTTATACCAATACGTTGCCCTAAATGTTGGTATATAATATGGTGCCACCGTGGAATAAATGTATGTTGTCCATACTTTGCCTAACACTTAGGTCTGTGTACGTGTCATAAAGGTTTTTTTTTCAATATTGCCCTAAATTTAGGTTTTCTATTTTGGGTCATAAGGGTTCATGCGTTTGCCCTAAATCTAGGTTTACTATACAGTGTAATAAAGGCATAATATTAATACGACCATTTAAAAGTCTTTTTTTTTTACTATGGTGTAATTAAAGTATGTTTTCAAAATGGTACTCTAAAACCAGATTTTTTATAAAGTGCCCTAAATACCTGTTTTCTATAGAGAGCTCTAAATCAAGGTTGTCTTTATGATGCAATTAAGGTGGGTTTTCAATTCTAAACTGCCCTATACAGTGCTCTAAATAAATGCTTTAATTATAATGCCCTAGATAAATAACTGTATAATTTCTATATGTTGCATACATTTAGTTATACGGGGCACTGTATTTTATATCTTTTAAGCATTTATTTTGCGCATCATATGGAAAGTGTGTGTGTGTGTGTGTGTGTGTGTGTGTGTGTGTGTGTGTGTGTGTGTGTGCCGATGTGTTCAATGAAGAATTTCAGTTTGTATATAGTTGCCTCAGTGCATGTTTTAAAACAATCTAGGGTTTGTATATAGTTGCCTCAGTGCATGGTTTGAAAAAATTCTTGGTTTTGTATATAGTTGCCTCAGTGCATGTTTTAAGATATTAAAGCTGTGCACTAAATTTATTACTAGCTTTTCGTATGTTGAAGGTAAAGTATAATTTAGTTGTAAACAAATACTGACCATCTTATTTTACTGACCATCAAGACCAGTGTCCAGTGACAATTATAGTTGGTTTAATGTTCATTTGAGAAATGAAATGCCAGTTTGTTTAATTGTTCTCTGATGTGTATCGTACAAAAGTGCGGGCGTCCTGTTGAATTATGGGAAATTGTAAAAATAATGACAAATTAACTAAGGCTCTAAATTTACTTCAGTGTACTCTATCAGAGATAGCGTGGGTGTATAAAATTTATTATACAGCTTTTCTTGTTATAACTCCATGGCCTTGTGACAAATGTCTGCCGTCGGAATGCTGCAATATACCTTTCGTACCTCCAGTTTGAAAACATGAGATAAACCTGAAATTATCGAGGATGCAATTCTGTTTTGAAAAATTTATTGTGTATCTTAATGCTATGGTAACAATGAAAATGTGTTTTAGTTTTATTTGTTGGGAAAATTAAATTTCTATGGCACATTATCTGCCAGACTTTAAAACTTGACTTGTGTATGAATCTTAAATGCACAAAAGCTCATAAAAAATTAAATATAAAATAAAATAAATAAATAAATAAATCATGAAATAAATAAATAAATAAATAAATAAATAAATAAATAAATAAATTAATCAATTAAATTTGATAAAAATAACAAAAGAATTAAGTAAATAAATAAATAAATAAATAAAATTTGTTGTACAAGGGTCTGAAGTTAGAATATTAACAATTTTTACTGCGTTGATATTTATTCTACTTGGATTTTATCCTAGTATACATATATGCTTGTCAGTCAATAAACCGCTGGATATGAATCTTTTCGCACTTAAAGTGTGTAAGATGGAACATAAAAATATAAAATTGATGATATAATGACAGGATGTCACTACTGACCCACTTACATGTGAAAATAGAGATGAAAAATGACCAGCTCTTTAGTACCTGGCCACTATATTAGCATTAGACACGAGGGTTTGGATTTTTACTTTCTTGGACATGATTCCCGTCGTATGAGTATCGTGTAGGATAGGTCATTTCCCCTTTTTCCAGATTTTTCATATTAGATGTCTATTTTTGAATATATAATAAATAACTAAAAGAGCACCTAGAATTGTGTAAAAACATTATCGTTATGTGATCCTTATTATTTATTTATTTATTTATTTATTTATTTATTTATTTATTTATTATTAATTTATTTATAACTAGTTAGTTATTAATTTTAAATTGTTTCTATTTTTTTATTTATCATAACTGATAAAGTCAGTGTTGTAACGAATACTTTGACTGCGAAGAATAACTTTCATTTAAAATTAAAAGTGTGCTTGATAAAATCTTTTTAAAACATGCTTTCAAGAGAGATTAAATCTTTTACCTGAAAGTATGAGTTTTTATTTTAAATCGATGTTTTTTGAAGAATATTTTTGTCATAAACAAAATGAATAAAATTGATAAACAATTATCTAAAAAAGTAATAATAAAATAAAATGAAATAAAAACTGTGAGTAAAAATTTATTCCAAAATACCACTTTTAAAAATTGACAATCGTTTATTCAACTTAAAATGATCATCTTTATTAAAAGGAATTTGAAGACAATTCGATCTACCATACTGTTTCTAAATGTTGGTTTGATAAGTTGAATGTTGTTTAACGTCACATCAGCAGTTTTCTAAATAATCGTGACGAGACCATTCTTTGTATTAATATCGAGTTAGTCTTAACATAGGTTCATGTGGTACGTGAACTTACAAGTATTTCTAATCTACACTGAACTAGTGTGTACTTATTGCGACCTTCAGAGAGCAAGAACTCTCGAGAATTAGCCTTAACTTAAGTTCATGCAGTGCGTGAACTTACAAGTATTTCTGGTCTGCACTGAACTAGTGTGTACTTATTGCGATCTTTAGAATGCAAGAACTCTCGAGAATTAACCTTAATTAAAGTTCATGCAGTGCGTGAACATACAAGTATTTTTGATCTGCACTGAACTTGTGTGTATTTATTGCGATCTTTAGAATGCAAGAACACTCGAGGATTAACCTTTACCAAAGTTTATGAAGAGCGTAAACTTTCAAACATTTTGATCTGCCCTGCACTAGTGTGCACTTATTGCAATCTTTAGAATGCAAGAACACTCTAAGGTAAACCTAAACCAAAGTTCATGTGGTGCGTGATAATATTTTGTTCTGCTTCGTAAAAGGGCGCACTTATGGCGACCTTTATAGTGCTATTACACCCGCTTTCAATATGTCACAAAAAACATCACAGAACAATCGGCTTATTATATTGGTATCGAACCAACCAGTAAAGGTCAGCGACAAGAAAAATCTTACTTATTTGCAGACAATCGGGGTCGAACCTCGGTATAATGAAGTATTTTGACCCGGGGTTCATTTTTCAACGTTGAATATTGAACCGGTGGTGCTTTTTCAACGTTGAAAATTGAGAAAAAAAATTCGTGAAATTTATACCTGGGGTAATTATTCAACAGGTTGATAATTTTTTTCTCGACAAATTATGACAATTATGACCTTATTTCGTTGAAAATTAAACCTGTTGAATACTGACCCTCCTCACAAACTAGATTTGTCTATGATCTGGACGTTGATCAACATGATATATATCAGCAAACAAAGTTTCATACTTTTTGGTTTAAAGCAGTTATAGGTGTTTTTTACATTAAGCAGGTACTCTAAGTTCGGACAGGTAGACAGACAGAATGACAGACAGATTGACTGAAACTTTTATAATTAACCCCCCTCCCCCAATACAAACCACAAAACACCCGAACAACTAGAAAAAACAAACATCAATTCATTATAATGTTTTAACCTGTTGAATTTAGACCCGGTCTACTGATCGTAATTCCACGAACCGGTTCAAGTTTCAACGGGGTAGGGTCATAATACAACACAGCTGGTCTCAATTTTCAACGTTGAAAAATTAGCCGCCCAGGTCACTTTTCAACCCGGGTCAAAATACTTCATTACACCGGCACGGGGGGGGGGGGGGGGGGGGGGGGGGGGGGGGGGGTGGGGGTTCTTTAGTTTGATGGCTAACGCCTTAACCACTCGGGCGCTTCCTATTGATAAGATTAATATCATCAATTCTCTCGTGAAAAAAGGAAAAAAGAAAGAAAGAAGGAAAGAAAGAAAAAAGAAAGAAAGAAAGAAGGAAAGAAAGAAAGAAAGAAGGAAGGAAAGAAAGAAGAAAAAAAAGGAATAGAATTTTTTCGGAACCCTCAGGTTCCCTGTATTATCCCAGAAAACGAACAGACTCTTCGTATAAGTGAAAAAAATCTTAACTTGCGTTAAAATATCATTGCCTTGCTTTACAGTAAAATGAAACAAACATGATGCTCGCTCCTATACAAAATTGATAGAAAAACATCAAAAGAATCGAAATAATAAGAAATAAAGATTAAAATTATTTTTATATAATATTTATTTATTAAAAATCAACAATTGTAAACAACTATAAAACATATTCCATGACCAGCATGGAAGAAAAAACATTACAAGCACAAAAATAATTATAAATTAATTGTATTAAATAAATAAATAATTTATTAATTATGGATAATTATAATTTAATTATGTTTAAAAAAATTAAATAATTTATGAATAACTGATAATTAAGTATCAGATTTAAAAAAAAAAGTTTAACATAACTGCAGTAATAAAGCATACCTTTCAAGATGTGTCTATTCGTTCGAGGTAAATGAATTTAAAAACTTTTTTTAAATCGCCATATAAAATAATTTCCATTAAATGATTACAGTAACTGATATAAGTTTGAATTATCTTTAAGGCGGCCTACGTAATCGTTCTGGGAACGATTTGGCATCCTTTTTTGTTTGTGTATAAAAGTCAGCCTACTAAAGTTTATATCCGTGTAAATAAATATTCCTGATAACATTTCCTTTTTTAATCAAATGTTCACACTTATGGAAATAAATCTACATCTTCTGGTTCTGTTGTTGAAACGTCAGGAACCATGGTTGTTTGTCCGAACAGTGGACTTGTAGTCGGAACAATCAAATTCTGTTCAAATCCGCTGTTTCTGTATAGCTCATTACGCATGCTAGGAAGGTGATTTTTGGAAGCACGCATGGCAGATGGTCTGTCAGGAGCTGAACGTCCGGTGTTGATAATGTACTGAATTCCATTTCCGTTTCCGGTGTTTCTTGAAATATGTATCTGAGCTCCTCCCACGGATGTTTTCAAAATAACATTTCTACGACCACCATTTTTACCATTTCTCATTAAAACTATTCTCGTTAATCTTGATTGGCCAGGGTAAGAACTCATTTGACTGAACAATTTTTTGAGGATTACATAATTTCTAACTTGACGCTGATTGGCTGAATTCAATTTGTTTTTATTTGAATTGATACCGAGTCGAAGATGAATTCTATTTGCCGAATGCTTAATGTGATGGTTACCAATTTGTATGCTTAATCCTGGTTTGGCATTTACTGCGGGACTGTTGTCAAAAATCTGTTTTCCTGTTTAGTATAACTCCTTTGAATTGCTCACCATATGCCTGATTTGATAAAATGTTATTATGTTTTGAAAACCTGTTATTCTGTGGTCTCGTTAGCATTTGTCGAAATCTTGATTTATAAATTGCGTCTTTGCTTCTATTCTGCAATATAAAATAATAAAAAAAAAAATCAGCACAGAAATTAACAGAAATCAATTTACAAAATTTATCGGCACACGATTATTTACAGGAAATTAATGGTCATGTGTCACGTAGTCTCTCTCTCTCTCTCTCTCTCTCTCTCTCTCTCTCTCTCTCTCTCTCTCTCTCTCAATATTAGGTATCAGCTTATTTTCTCATCGTGTGGGTAATATTTTTAAAATGTTTCAAACTGGTTTTCTTATAAAATAACAATACTTGAAAATAATAAATAAATTAATTAATAAATAATAAATTTGAACTATTTTCATTAAATTATCGAATTGCTGATTAATACAAATTCGAAGAAATATTTTTTAATGAAAATAATTTATTATTTCTATATATACTTACAAATCGTGGTATATATTTTGCTGATGCGATGGCAAACACCGATAATTTGATAATAGATAAAATGGTGGATTTCTTCATTTTTTGGTTCTAGACGAATATTATGCTTCAGTTTTCTGTTTTTGAATGAATCGATGTTATTGTCAGTACCTATATATAGGAAAATATTTTTATTGCAGAGGTCGACTTTCATTGTTACGTAGTAGACGGTTCCATATAAGGCAAATTACGTCACATGGATATATTGCGCAATTTTCCATATTTGGCGGGATTGTACTATCATTATCAATTATGAATAAAAAAAGATCATAACTGAATTTATTTACTCCAGTTTCCATATATGGAGAATTTAATTACCACGGTATATGAAAACATATACCTATTACATTGCAGTTACGCAATTTCCCATATATGGCAAGTACTATCAATAATACTTACAAAAAATAACATATACCTATAGAGTAAGCATCATTGCCCCCGTATGTGAACCCAAAGTGACCGTAGTTGACTTCAACAAAAAAGACAAAAACAACCCAACAACTCGAAAACAATACACTTAAAAACGGAACCTCCAATAAAAATCACGCAATTTAAGACTGCGTATATTTTCATGTATATTTAGAAATAAATGCTTAATCGATTATTTTTTTTAATTTTTTTGAAAATAATTCTTCTACACCACTTCCTTTAAAACGGACTTCTGGAAAGTTAAATGCTCTCTCTCTCTCTCTCTCTCTCTCTCTCTCTCTCTCTCTCTCTCTCTCTCTCTTTGAGCTTCGGTGCCTCTCACCACCTGGGTTCGAAACACACTCGGGACAGATCCTAGTGTGAGAAAGTTTTTCAGTTCGCTTGCCGAAGGTCGGTGGTTTTCTCCGGTCATTTCAGTTTCCTCCAACATCCCAAAACTGACCGCTTAGAAATAAGTGAAAGAATCTTGACTGGGGCGTAAAACACCATTACCTCTCTCTCTCTCTCTCTCTCTCTCTCTCTCTCTCTCTCTCTCTTTAAGTCACAAATTTCGTAAAGTTGTCGCTCATTTTCGAATTCTTAACAAAAACATATAAAAACTTATTTTCTATTTTCTGATTGTGTGATATTAAAATTATTTTCTCCTTCAGAGAACAAAAACTTCGGGAATGTATTTCTATAAAATGTTATTCATTTTTCATATTTTATCTTATTTATTTATTTATTCATTTATTTATTTATATACATCTATTTATTTATTTATTTATATATCTATTTATTTATTTATTTGTTTTTAATTATTATTTTATTATTATTATTATTATTATTATTATTATTTTAATGTACGTTGTGCTGAAAATATTAAATAACATTTATTACAATGTTCTGCAAAATTCCCCATGGAAACCGTGCACAAGAAAGTTCAAAACAAGTATATTGATTTGTTATGCATTGTCCAAAAAAGGTTTGTTTATCAATTAAGAGAGTGCACACATACAATAATCAACCCCCCCCCCCCCCCTACTTACCTTCGGAGATCAACCAAAGTTCAATTGATATGTTATGATTTACTTACGTCATGTAATCGATCATTGTATTAATTACGTGATCATAAAAAACGAATGTATATGAGGGCCACAAAAAACATAACCCCGCTCAGAAGTAACATTACACAAGAAAGCTAAACATATCATTTTTTTTCGTTATTTTTTCGTACCAAAAAACAATGTTTTCGAAATTACCTTTTGTATGTTTAGCTTTCGTATATTTTCGTGTCGCAACAGGACAACTTATTTCGCAAACTGTAAGTATTTATTTTTTTCTCTCTATTTTTGTACTTTTTTCTCTGTTTTAGATCATATAAGAAAAAAATTAACTGAAACCAGAATTCCTTATTTACTCAATTATAAATGAAGAAAATTTTACGATCGCTTATAAATTATTCAAATTATTTTTGATAGATTATTATTTCTTAATTATTTCTGATTTTTATGTGGGTTTTTTATTATATTTATGTATTGCTTTCTTATTTCTTGTTCTCTTTGCATTCCTGATGAAAATGTTTTCTTTAATTTTATTCGTTAAGATGTATTTAGCAAAATAAAACGTGTTAAGGAGTGATTATAAACAAACGTTATTTGTTTACCTTTTCAAGAAGTTTAGACGCATTCGTATTCATTAATACCGTCTTCAGATCATAACCGACCTCTGTATTAATATTCAGGCCCCCGGTTTCACAATCGTTCCTTAACCAAGATTTTCCAAAACTTAACTGGCAAATTAGAAACCTTAATAATTTTGTTAATTGTTGAGATATTAAGAAATTAAACGTGTCATTTAAAAGATCACTTCAAGCTTGTAACATCAGCATTTTGTTTTATCACAAATGTTTATATGTAACTCAGAAATAGATTGCTAGAATTTGCTAAATTTAGGTTAATGAAAATCTTGGTTAAGGATTGATTGTAAAACCGAGGCCAGACCTTTTTTTTTTATTATACAATGCAATATCTTTATTCAGCATAAATCATTACAATGTTTATAGCTATCATTAATCACAATCAAATTCAAATATCGCATCTAAATATGAAATTCAAAATTTTTGAAATACAAAATGTACATTTTTAAACCAATAGTTTTTCTCTATACTTCAATGCAAAATAAACAATCACTAACAAGATATTTGAATGTATAAATATTTGGCCAATGACAAAAATACTTGGGTGAAAAAACTACGTCTAAGGTCTGAATAAGCAGGAGAAACTAACAAGAAATGGTATTCGTTTTCGACAATTTTCATGTTACAACATTTACAAAACCGAAGGTTGTGTTCAGTATTGTTATATCTACCCATTTCTATATTAGTGAATGCTAATTCTTAATTTTGTTACACATTGTCTAGTTTTAAATTATCAGTAAAAGTTAAATACGATTCCGAAAAACTACGTTTTTTCTTTATACAATAAATAAGTATTCATAATAACGGTCAATTTTTATATCCATTTTGATTATAGAAAGTACCCCAACTCTTTAAAAAAATTTCATTTTTTTTCAAGTAAGAAATCTTCAATACTCAACAATCTATGAAAATTTATAAAATGTATCAATAAGAGAATCAGTCCTCTAGGCTAATATTTAACAAAAATACCTGTTTAATTTGTCTGTGCCATAAGTGCACTTTTCGGATATTCATTCCTCATCAGTGACACTAGGGGGCCGAAAAAGTTGACGGATAAAAAGGATACTCAAACAATTGACAATTAATTAATCTAAAGTTCCAAAATTATATATGAATCAAAACCAACCTAAAGGATGCTTTGCATGAGGTAGCAAACCTTAGTTTTAGATAAATTTTAAGAATTAAAACGGTTGAAAACTTTGCAAACAAGGTACATTTTCTGACAGCACAAAGTACTTAATCTAATATAATGTTTTAAATAGATGTATTCATTTATGTATTGCTCAATGTTATGTACACATTGTATGCTAATGTGTTCTCAGAATTTTGTTGTTCCAAATTCGAGAATAAATGAAATTGATATTGATATTTATATCAATATATAAGAACTAGTGCAATATGTGTATATTATGAGACATAAATATATTTTTTGATGAAATACAAGTGGGAAGCAAATGAAATATATTTTGCTATATGATAAAAGGATTATTAAACTTACATTGTGAAATATTGTCCCTCGTTGACTAGACCTAGCTTTTGCAAATGTCGAGTCAATTCGGGACAATTTTTCACAATAACAGTTCAATAATCATATATTATTATTATTATTATTATTATTATTATTATTATACTGTTGTATAATATTTTCTTTGGTAATGTATACATGTAATTACGCGCCACAAAATGTATAGTTATATGACTTTTTTTTAATTATTATATTTCAGAAAATGAATGAGAGAAGCGCACAATTAGCCCAACAGATGTTATCCTATTTCTTAAATTCAAATTCTCTGCAACAACCGGAGGAATATTCTACCTACAAAAATGACTTTCGTGCCACTGAAACACCTCAACAACACAATAATCAATTGTTAAACAGTTTACAAACAGAATCAAGACAGAATTCAGAATACGCAAGAAACTCTTTTCGGGCCTGAAAATTTAAAACTTCGGGATCAACAGTATCAAAATTCAGTCATGAGACAAAATCCTAATTTATCAACCAGAATCGGAAACCATGGTAACCAGCTCCTTTCGGTTATCTTAAGAGGTGGAAACGGAAACTCTAATCGCGGAGTCGTTCTAAATCAAAGAGGTCTATCAAAGAGAAAAATTGTTTTGGGCGGAGGTGCTGCTAAAAAACTTATTTTGAGAAATAACGGAGATTCTGCTTCTAATATTGTTTTAAGAGGTTCAGGAAATGCTCTCAGAAACATTATTTTGAGCGGAACTGGCAACAGGCGAATTGTAGTCAAAGGAAGCGGAAGTGCAGGCAGGGATATAATAGTTAAAACCGGTAGAGGACCAGTCATTCGCATCACAAGAAAGAATAGAAGATTCAATAACATCATTTCAAACAGGAACACTGAAAGATTAGGTAATTTGGCTAAAATCTCACCAACAAGAAGTTCTATAAAAAATTCATTTTCTAATTCTCAACTGGAACAAAATCTTGCAGCCCATTTAATCAACGAATTGAACAGTTTATCACAAAATTCCGCTTTTCAAAATAACAATAGTTTCAGAAATAATGCTTATTTGTCAACAAACCAAAACTCAAATTTTGTCGCAACCACGTACTCTCCCATAGAAACTGCTGAAATTGAAGATCCGGAAATGCCATAATGGAAAGAAAATTGATCATTCGGTAAACATCGGACGAACTCGTTCTTCTGTCACGGAATCGACGAGTATTGGCGAGTGTTAACGACGGATAATTGAAAACCATTTCCTTTCTTTGAGGTTCCTTAAATATGTATGAATGTATTTTCTAATTTATACAAATTATGCTGGTCATAAGAAATTTTGTAAGATTGAATGAATTTTGTTTTAATTTATTGAAATGATTGTCTATATTTATTATCCCCTGTCTGTGTGAAGTAGGATTGTATTTTTTGCTTTACCGTTGCGACAGAGAAATTATTATTATTTTCTTTTATTTTGATTTGCTTGTGCAAATGAAATATATTTTACATGTGTATGCTGGACATAGAATTAACTTGTTAGTTTGTATTTATTAGTATTTATTTTTTCTTGTATTAAGTTTTTTTTACATTGATATGCTGGTCATATGTATAAACAAAATAGAATTATATTCACAGTAAACTTCGATAACTAGAGTATCAATTTCTGGAACTTCATTGTTCCCAAAGATAATTATGTTATCTTTTCGATATCGGTTACTTAAACCGCTCAGTTTAAGATAAAACTTAGAAGAAAATGCAAAAACAAATGTCATCTTCGAGTTATCGAAGTTTTACTGTATTCAAGGTGAAGCCGAAATTGCTTTGTTCGAGAATTGCTCAAAAATTTTTCATACAAAGTGTAGCATTGCAATTTCGGCCTCAATTGTGTAAAATGTGTAGCCCTTTACAGTTCGGCATTTTACTAGTAATTTGTACTGAATGGTCTGAGGCAAAATGGTACAAACAATTTCATTGCGTATATGTAAAATTTAAAATACCTAAAACATTTTTTATATTGATCCAGAGAAACAAAACAGACAATATCATGTATCATTATTGGATTTTTGTTTGGACTAATTCCACTGGATTTTTATTGTTTCAACAGAACTAGCATATTAGACGTACGTTTTTCTTAAGGAATTTAAATCTTTAAAAAATTTGATGACGTCACGTTTTTTAAAAAAAATTTTTTAGTTACATACTGAAAAGATCAATTTTGACCGTTCATTCTTTTGTTGTAAGATTATAAAATACAAATTGGAGCTGTAAAGGGTTAGAAACAATAATTTTCGGAATCATCTGTATAGATGATTAAATTAAGCACGAATTTAACTTGTGTTAAAATAAGTAAATTTGTGTTTTTAGGACAACGAAAACATTTGGTTTTTGTCCTGTAAAAATTGTTTTTGTTGAAAGGGACAGCTATGACCGAGAGAAATAAGTTAAATCACCTCTCGCAGTCTAGGTTAGAATCCCTTCCGGGCAATTGTCAGTGCGGAAAAGTTTGTCAGTTTGCTTTTCAAAATGTCGGTGGGTTTCAGGACACTCTGTTTTCTTCCACCATCTCAGAACTAATAAAGTGAAAATATGGCAAAAAATTCCTTTGCTGCTTTTTTTTCTGAAGACAAATTTTAGATTTTAATATCAAGATTATGACAGCTCTTTAGGAGCATGCATTCATATTATTTATATTTTTTTTACATTAACATTTATCAAGTCTTCCACCAACAAAAGTGGGGGGGGGATTTATTGTTTTTGTACTGTTTCTTATTACATGTACTTTTCATTCGCCTTTCGAAGCCCAAATTTTGTTCTACACTTTTCTCAGGATAGAAAGTCATATAAACTTGAAACTTTCTGCAGATAACTAGCATCATCATAAGGAGTGTTAACAGTATCATTTTTGCAAATTACAAACGAGAGATATGTTTATCAGAGTTTAATGCCCCCTCCTATAACATATTTTTTTTAAAATTAAACAGTAATTTCTCCCCAAAATCTCGGTTGTGGGAGACTTATTTGTCAGTGTGTCAGTCCACTGACAATGTCTAGTTTTCATTATTATTATTATTATTATTATTATTATTATTATCATTATTATTATTATTAATGTAAAATTTTCAAAAAGACAGTGTTTGTTGTTTAAAAAAGAGAAATTTTCACATTTTGTTTCAATTACATAAAGAAAAAAAAAGATTATACGAACAAAATGAAAAAAAAGAACACGTCTTCAAATATTCAAATATTTGGCGTGTGGTATTAGCATTAAGTGAATTTCTATTAGTGATGCGTTACGTATTATAGAAAATATCTTTAGATAAAACTTAAACAAATTGTGAAATTGCAAAGACTAAGTTCAAAACCAGAAATGGTCTTTTGAGAGAGAGAGAGAGAGAGAGAGAGAGAGAGAGAGAGAGAGAGAGAGAGAGAGAGAGAGAGAGAGAGAGAGTTTGTGTATAAAAGGTATAAAATGCTTTGTTGTTAGAAAGATAAATTAGCATGAATTCATCGTCAATGAGAGAGGGGAGGGGGGGGGTTAGAATATAGAACATGATTGTTAGTCGTAAACATTTTAATTTCAGAGAATTAAATCATTGTACATATTACGAAATTTTAGTTTTTAGAGAGAGGATCATGTGAATTTATGCGAGAGAGAGAGAGAGAGAGAGAGAGAGAGAGAGAGAGAGAGAGAGAGAGAGAGAGAGAGAGAGAGAGAGAGTACCCCTACATATATGTATGTTAAAGGAATAAAAAATAAAAAGTAAACGAAAACTTGAAAGAAATCGTTTTTTATCATTTTAGAAAAAATCAATTTGATGTTTTCGATTTTTCATGATTATGTCATATACCATTTTTGAATATAATTAGAAAATACATTGAAAATGGTATTAACAATTATAACCAGATTTGAAAATGACAAGTACATGAGTACCTAATATAATTGGTTGTTTATGAGGCTATCGCTCGGGCACTATTTCTTCCCGCAGCAACACCATTATAATAGTCATCTCAACAAAGGAAATAACAGGTTTAGTACATCACGTGACTTTAAAGCAAAAACAAGCATAAATATTTGATTGTATTTCAAATAGCAAAATTCAGCGCCGTCTATACATTTCAAAGGTGGAGAACTCCGATCAGAACTATTTCATAGTAGTCATGTGCAACGGCAGTACTATTGTTTAACAGTATACATGTAGTTATCCAACAAAAGATTTTATCACGTGATGTACTGATTTAACTTATAGTGAGAGACGAAAAACCATGTTTTTAAAACCTGCCATATATATATATATATATATATATATATATATATATATATATATATATATATATATATATATATATATATATTAGCATTGATCCTCGAAGCCTTAGACCGCTACGGTAGTTCAGTTTTTAGAGCGCATACTTCGTATGTGGGAACTTGGGGTTCAACACCGCGGTCTGACGAAGACTTGTAGTGACTGTTCTTTCGCCAAGCACTCGGCATTTAGAAATGACAGTCACGGGATCCTTCGGAGGAGACCCTAAAATGATGCCTAATTATCATGCAGGTGTAGCATGCTAAAGAAAACTCCGTTCATTGTCCTGAGCTCACTGCAAAGGTAAAATTTTCAGTCATTTCACTTGAAGCTGGTTACGTTTCGATATATGTGAAATAATCTTGATTTGGAAGTAAACATCAATCAATCAATCAATCAATCAATCAAAGCCTTTGTCTTATTTGATGGATCGTTGTGAGGTAATGGTGTTGTTAGTTAAAATAATCGCACTTGTATTGAGAAAGTCAGCTCAGACGCTTTTGCGCTACCAATTAGCTAACATTGTGGAGAAAACTGGAGTGCCTAAAGACAACCAGCTACCGTTTGCAAGCAAACTTTTTCTTCAAAACATTTTCTACTTAAGAGGGTTTCGCCCGTACACGAGTTGGTTTAAATTTTGGTTTTAATTACACGTCTTTGAAAAAAAACCCTTCGTTTAGAGTGAAACTCGCATTTTAATTTGTGCATTGTTTGTAAAACAATACACTTTATATGTTAATTGACAAGCTAGAATGCGCACTTCCGGGAAATGAAGAAAAACAAAGATGGCGGCTAATCCGAAGCGAATAAGTATTTTCTAATATGTTTTAAAACTACAATATTCATGTTTGTAAAGTTAATTTTGAATTATAACGTGTCTATTATTTACCATTAACGACATAAACATTCATGTGCCTTTTCCAAAACAAGTGGAGCTTTTCATATACAAAGCATTTCAGCCAATTGCAATTTTTCTTACCCGGACGAAATTATCCACCTGGGTTTTTCCAGCCTTACACGTATAATTGTTTATTAAAGGTAGCACTCAAAGCTTACTTTCCACCAAATAAAAAAATGCACATGTAATACAGAGGCAACCATATTGCGCCAGTAAATGCTGTTTTCTCAAAACCGGCGTGATTTACCGGCGAAAATAAAGTGGGTTTACCGCATGGGAAGTTAAATCCGGCATATGAATCAGCAAACGATCTTCCGATCTGAAAGACTTCCTTTTGTATTCTCCACTAAAAGTTTAATTTTGACTGAAATGGCCAAAATGATGAAATCGGGCCGTTTTTGAATACTTCTGTGAAATATATATATATATATTTTTAAAAATGTACATAAAATTTCACGGGGGATGGGGTGGAGTGGAGAGATTTACAAAGGGATGTCTTACCACTTACTGAAATCAAAGTTATAGAAGATTTTTTTCTGAACAATAGACATGGCAGAAGTGTTATGAATCATCTAATAAACCTTTACATGTCTTTATATCTCTATCCTGACTTGATACACGTGTAGTTATATCACCTGTGTTGTATACCTGTAATTAACTGGTATAGCTGGAATATATTGACTGGTAGAATGAAGTTTTATGTCTGATGAAGAATTCAATGACAAGGCCATTCAAAAAAATAAACGCCAACATACATCGTTTAATAGAGCATTCACCTTCTACACAAGTAAATTTTATCATTCCTAGATCCACTACTATCACCAAAAATAGCAATATAAGAATTATTAATACTCCAATGGAAAACTTCTTTGATATGCCTTGTAACGCCACATAGTGGACTTGCCGCATTAACGCGCCCGATACGTATATGCGGGGAATTTCAACGCATAAAGAGGTCGGCAACGCATAAGATGGTGTTGCTAATATAGATAAAACATAAACATACCAGTCCATGTCCAAATCACAATCCAAAAAACAAAGTTAAAACTTTGAAAACTGGCAAATTTAATTATACATGTGAACTTCCATCAAGGAAGTGAGGCCGGTTTGCTCCGTTGCTCCGTTGTAGAAAGTCCCCTTAGTGGTAACAAGCTATACTATAACGTATTAACTGTGAAACATATACACCATGCACAGGAGAAGCAGGAATATTACTGCAAAGAGTGGAGTGGAGTATTGGTGTTTACGCCCCAGTCAAGATTCTTGCACTTATTTGAGGCGGTCACTTCAGGGATGGTGGAGGGAATCCGGAGTGCCCGTAGAAAACCACCGACCTTCGGCAAGCGAACTAACAAACTTTCTCACACTAGGATCTGTCCCGAGTGGGATTCGAACCCAGGCGGTGAGAGGCACTGTGATCCGTAAGCGCGCGCTTTAGACCATATATTGTATGGTGTTATCTTAAGATTTGCTTGAAGTAATAAAAATGTCAAATAGCTTCAGAGTGCCATGTTCATCAGCAAATTTATAATCAAACTGTTATAAAAGATTTATTTGGTAGGATGTAATGTTGTTTAACGTCGCATCAGTTCTCAGCAATTCGCGACGGGAGCAAGTTTATAAACTCGGGGGATTATTTTAAGAAGACATTTGTGTATGTGCAAGTGTGTATTGTGGTCAACAATGTTATATTTCGTCTAACAAACACAGTCAGTATGCTTCAGACAAGCAAACTACCTCCAACCCCCACCCCCAACCCCCACCCCAACCCCCAACCCCACCCAGTCACATTTTTCTGGCACCGGGTAAACCAGTCGTAAATCTGTACTCTTAATACAAAACGCTAGGCAAGGTAGCTGTATACCTAAAATTCTAAATTTTAAATTAATATACAAGAAAAAATGGTTCAAGTCATTATTTTATCATATATATCAAGGTGGTAAGTTCTGAAATGTTGGACCAAACCAGAGTAACCGAAAAACATCGAATTTCGCAACAAGATATAACAAATATTCTCAAATCTCAATTTTTGATTAAGATGTCATGTTATAATTTTTTTTTTGATTATTTCATTCAATAAATTCAAAATTTTATTATATGACAGAGATTATAATCTTGGTGGTAAGTACATTGTATTATTTTTCCCTAAGCACGCCACCTCGCCCCATCCTTTTCAGAACCTCGCACACACAATTTAAAAAAAAAAAAAAAAAAAAAAAAAAAACAAAACCCAACTATATATAGCTATCAATATTATTAAAGAGCGATAACTCAATTTCATACGTTTCTATTTTCTTGGTGTTATAGACGTTTGCAAATACATTTACTTTTTTATATTTCAACAAACATTCAATTGTCTTAATTTGCTACCATGAAAAAACGGGCAAATTAAAAGAATAGAAAAAAGACATAGCCTTCATCACTGCTGTAGTCAATGACTGATGACATGTGAGCGTAAAGATAAATGAGATACAAATTTTAACAAGTTGGAAAATAGTTAAACCGTTTTTATATCCGTACTGTGTAAAAATAATGGTGAAATGAACATTATTTCGAACTAAACGGTTTTGAACACTGTTCGATCGATGGCAATTATGTACACGCTCAATTAAGAATTCAAAACTTAAAAGATAATATAAAATAAATAAATATAAATAAAAATTTCAAATAAATAAATAAATAAATGAATAAATAAACAAACAAAAAAATAAATAAAATGCTAGCTTATTACATCAGATCACCTCTCGCAAACTGGGTCGAATTCCATTTTTTTAAAGTTGTTAGTTCTAGAAAAATTTGTCAGTTTGCTTTCTTTGAAGCTGTATTAAGTTTTCCAAAGAAAAAAATTAAAACGTTGCTAATCTAATTAATGATGTTCCTAATGAACAATGTTACATTTGGTTCAGCGATAAAAGTTCGAATAAATACAGAAATTACAGTAATTACCCAGCGAGATGCAGCATTTGGGATCTAATATTAGAACATGGTTACGTCATCAAAACCCGGGTCATTTAAACACAACTTTAAAAACGGTGAAATACGATAAATTAAACAAAGAACTTCGTTGAATTTGTCATTTGTGACTTAGTAGGGGATACATAACACCATTTCAAATACATCTGGATATTAATGAAGGACAATTAATGCAATTTGTCAAAAAAAAAAAAAAAAAAAAAAAAAAAAAAAAAAAAGAAAAAAAAAAAAAAAAAAAAAATTAGAAAATTGAAAAACTTAATGCAGCTTTCATGTCGGTTGGGTTTCCGTTCCCACTCATTCTGGTTTCCATGAAAAAAAAAACACCGATTTTATTAAATATGGTCTTTTACATTGGTATTTCAATTCGGAATTTAGTAAGCAATTTACTTGTCACAACCTTGATACATTTAGAAGAAAGATGAAATCTATATAAGAAATAAAATGATTTTACTCTGATTACTTTGATATTTTTAGACAAAATGACGTTCTGTTAATGTTATACAGGTTTTGTTGTTTAAAGTTCAAGCACTTTCAAATTAATATAAATTAATTATATATATATATATATATATATATATATATATATATATATATATATATATATATATATATATATATATATATATATATATATATATATATAATTTGATTTATTAATATAATTTTGTACTTTCGCCGGATTTTAGCTTTTTAACACGTGGCATTTCTCTTAATATCATTGGGTTATTGTCATTTTACAATTTTTTTTATTTTCTTAATCAAAAAATTGACAATACCATTGTTTCTGATACATGTACTTTCGCCTTATACTGAAAGAATTCAATTTTCAGAAACTGTATACCAAAGGGTAAAATTTATAAAGATATTATTGCACATATTTTAATGAATGTGTGTTTCAGTTCAAAACCGGTTATCTCAGTACTAAATGCCTTTTGATATGACAGAAAAAATTACCTCCATCTAAAAAAAAGTTCAGATATATTAACTTTGTGACGGCGTAAACTATTGCTTTATCAATTAACGATATATCATAATAATTATGAAATAACATAAGTAATTCCGTTTTAATTGTTTTTTGGGTTCATTAGGAAAACATCAAACTCTCATAATGACATCATAGATATCTATGGAAACAATAAAAAAAACTTTGTTATCAATCATAAATGTCAATTTATGATGGAATAATTTTGCGTAACGTAAATATGTTCAGGTCAAATAAGATTTAAAAAATCGTCATGACTGGGTTAATCGAACAATGACCTTACGCATCTTATTATACTGTGAAGAAGTGTGTGTGTGTGTGTGTGTGTGTGTGTGTGTGTGTGTGTGTGTGTGTGTGTGAAATCAAGCTTTAATTGTTGAACAACATTCATTTAATGTAAGTGCATGCTTAACTTCTGTTGCATTTTATTACCAATATTTTGCTTTATAATTAGCTTTAATCAATTTCTTTAGATGATAGTATTGATGACAGTGTCCTTTAAGTCAAATTTGGCTCATGTCAAATTAAATCAAAACATATAACTATAAAATACTTGTTTTATCATGTGTCATATACCACTTTTTGAATTTAATCATAAAAATACATTCAAAAAGTGGTATATTGTCAAATTGCCATATTCCACTTTTTTGTATTTTTATGATTCAATAAAAAAGTGGTATATGACACATGTAATGTCTGTTATAATGTATGTCAATATAAGATTAAAATATTATTATTATCATTATTATTATCATTGTTATTATTATTATTATTATTATTATTATTATTATTATTAATTATTTTTTTTACTTATTTTTATATGTTTTCATTCATTCATTCATTCATTCATTCATTCATCGGTTGATTGATTGATTGATTGATTTATTTATTTATTTATTTATTTATTTATTTATTTATTTATTTTTATTCATAAACTTGTGTCGTTGAACCTTTATTTTAATTAATGCATCATAAGCAGCCACTAATTAACTTTGTTAGTTGGTTCTTTGTGTGAGTTTGTAAAAATGTTAAACCATATACTACTGGATCAAACATTGCCCTCGACCATCACTCAAACCATTGTAATGACTTTTACATATACACATACCACTTAGGTAGCCGAGTTGGTAGAGTGTTTGATTCGTATGTGGGAGGTCCGGGTTCGGGTCTGACCAAGACCTTACAATAGTTCTTTTGCCAAAATCTCGGCATTTAGATATGAAAGATAACTTGGGTCCTTGGAGTAGACCTTAAAGCCGTTGCCCTGTGTCACAAGAGGGTTTGCCATGCTAAAGAACCCCCTTGCAAATTGCCCTGATCTATACTGCAAAGAACAAAATTTCAGCCACTTCACCTATAGGTGGTGATGTCTTGATATAAGTAAAATGACTGGGAGGTAAAAACCTAGACAATGAATCAATGTTGCATATATGAACTTTAAGTTCTGTACAATAGCTTTATTGATTATCTCCCTTGGTATTGTTGTTGGCATTACTGTTCATATGGATTTTATAATTTTGCAATTAATTTACGGTCATTAAGGTACTTCCCGGCACTAGAGGCCAAAAATAAATTCCGAATTAAATTTTCTGAATATTTGCAAACAGATTCCTTATAATGTGCTTTGTTGAATAAAAAAAAATACATACGGTTGGGTTTTCGTTTTTTCAGTAGAGTGTGTTAAACCTACCCCACTTTTTCGACAATCTAATGTTCATTTCTAAATATCCATAATTGTTAATTTCATGTTTGTTTTTAATTTAAAAAAAATGACCAGAAGTAATGAAAACAAATCTATTTTTATGGTTTTAATCAATATTTTAATAAAAGACGTGCCATTCAAATAATAAAAACATAAGTTAGTATAGCAGAGCGTGCAAAATATGTCTTCATTTTCATTGATAGTTTACCACAAAAATCAAAATTTCATAAAATCTGTGAAATACGTTTCATTGAAAAACTGATCAAAGGTAGTTTTTTTACATATTCTTCAAAATGAAATTTTAAAAACCATATGCTTGGGTTCTTGTTTTCGAGATATGGAAAGAATTATCTCCCCTACCCCTTTATTTTTAAATTTCTATTTAAAAATTCAAATTATCATTATGACAGGTTAAAAGTATTTTTTCAGTGAAAAACCTCGTAAAAACTAACAAAGACAAATTTGTTCCTAAAACCATTCTTTTTAATGTTTGAAAAAAACCCACATTTTAGTGTATTTTAACCCTTATTGAACGAATTACGATTTCCGAAATTTGTCTCAACCGTTTTCCGGTTTTGAAATTCTTATTATTTGAAATATACAAGATTTTCCACAACTGACACGTTCAGACATGACATGTGCAAGAGCATGCTCGGCCTTTTTACGGCTTATTTCTGAGGTAGATAAACGCAAACTTTATTTTCTCCAAAAGCTTTGTGCATGAAGTTTTAGAACTTTAACAAAACAAGTTTTCGTCAAACGCTTAAATACTCTTACTTTGCAAAAACCTAAAAGGACCCCAAAAGGTTATATACCTGATATTTTTTGAGATTCTACATAAGTACTCTCTAATCAATTATATAAATGACTTTATCTATCACCAGGTATTTCCCGATAGGCGAACTTCGAAGGCAATTGTCGCCAATGCAATAAAAGATCACGAAAAAACAGAAATGGACATTAGGGAGGTCTTATGACAAGGATTTTAGAAGGTTTAACAAGTTACATTCCTTTATCACTACAGCCTCAGTTTGGAACTTCCCAACTAACACTGCAGAATTAGAATTATCACGACACACAGCCAAATTATGGGTGTTACCATATTATAAAGAAGGACAGTTTTGTCAAGTTTGTAATCAAGTCTTCAAATATATGTATATGCACTTGATATGTCATTGTCCGTGTATTAACGCTATTCGTCACTTGTTCTTCGATACCGTATTAGACCGGTTTGAGGTAACTTCGCAAGCGGAACTTTTTAATGCATCTGACGAAGAATTATTTTGCTATTTACTTGGAGTACCATTGCCTTCGCTACAAAATAAAGAAATCATGCAACATGACTTTACAAGAATCGCCTATAACTTTCTAAGAATATCTTCTGTAGTCTACAAAGATGTACAAGAAATATCTAAGTGCTCTGTCGGACCAAACACAGGCACACAATCATTTCATATTAATATATTTATATTTATTATGCTGTTTTGTGCACTGTAATTGTGTAATGCATCATTTTATTTCACTACTTTGTACATATGTTAGACATGTAAATATATTGTATTTTCATTATCTCTGCTAAAGAGGAAATAAAGAATGAATGACAAACAGCATTCTTCCTGTGCGATCGTTTTTTTTTTTTTTTTTTTTTTTTTTTTTTTTTTTTTTTTTTTTTTTTTCTTATTTTGTTAATTTATTGAACGATTTGTTATAAATAAAACCGATACTTTTCATAATTTGGACATATTGTGAGCTTATTTGGGTATGCTTATACACATTTCATCATAATGCTGACGCCTAGCGATGTAAGAAATTACAGACCGATATCTCTTTGTAACATCCTTGGTAAAGTTCTTGAAAAATGTGTCCTTAAATATCTGAATTAATTTCTTCTAGAAAACAATATTATTACAAAACTACAGTCTGGTTTTAGAACTGGTGATTCTACTGTCTGTCAACTTCTCGTTATATCAAATGATTTTATTAAAGCTTTAGATTCCGGTAAAGAGGTGAGGGTTATTTTTTGCGATATAAGTAAAGCATTCGACAGGGTATGACATACGGGTTTACTAATAAAATTGCGTGCAATAGACATATCAGGAAAATTACTCTTATGGTTTGAAAATTATCTGTCTAATCGTAGGAAAGAGTTATACTGAAAAACAGCATTTCTGAATGGCTTAACATAAACGCTGGGGTACCCAAAGGTTCAATACTTGGACCGATATTATTTTTGATATATATAAACGACATTGTCATATATATAAACAGTAAAATTCGACTCTTTGCAGACGACACAACACAAACAATACGAGCAGCTTCAATGTTTATGTTTTCAATTCTAAGCTTAAGAGTTTCAGATATATTGTCCCAGATAATATCACCATATTCTAAAAAAGGTCTAATAAAACTAAAATATATTTTTTCTAGGACATCACGTGATAAAATAAACTTATAATTTCGTAAAATAAATATCCTGAAATTGGCCTTGGATAAGATATTTTCTATATGTCTGTCCCAAGAAAAGTCAAAAGTAAACGTAATGCCTAAGTGTTTTTGTTCGTCCATAAAAAGACAAGGGTAGAAAGGTTGTATTATTTTTTTGAAATCAACATAGTCTCGGTCTTGTTAGGATTAAAAGACACTAACCATTTTTTTACCACTCGTTTATTTTTTCTAAGTCGTTATTTAACAATGTTGCTGAGTCAAAAGGAATCATCAACAACACAATATATAACAGTTGTAGACTTGACGGGAAAATTTGTAATTTTTATTTAATAATTATTATTACAGTTCGATTATTTTGTCCTGTTGAATAGAGTTACTTCCCTTGGTGTTGGCACTTACCTTAAACTTTAGAATTCACAGAGAATATCCTAATTTCTAAAGAATTTAAAGTTTAAAATCAGTTCTTTATCTAACTTTTCCTTAAGTTAACTTAAATCTGGCAAATTTGAAATCTCAAATATTTCCCCAATTATTATTGTCACTGGTCTGATATGCAAACATTTACTAGTTTTGTTTTAATAAGAAAATGGTTTTTTTTTTAATTTAAAAATATTCAACTATTTTCATTATGCAATTTAAACTGAGGAAAAATATGTTTAACAAAGTTTATTCACTTTTCTATAAAATTGTAAAACTTTTATATACATATATATTTATTGTGTTATATGTGATGCTATCTTACTGTCTATATTGTTTCTCTTTGTATTACAGTACATAGTAAAATATTGTTGCCACCAGTTATGCTATGTATATTTGTGGCAAAAAACATTGGTATACTTATTGCAATTAAAATTTTGAATTTGAACTATTTTTTAATAATCAAAATATTCGGGAACTTAAATTGTCATTTAAAAAATCACTTACAACATTTACATTGCTAGATTTGATTTAAGGAAATCTTTAGTTAGGAAATGATCGTGAAATCGAGGTCCGAGAACTTCCATTGCAAAGTGATCTTTACTACTGGTTAAGAATCACAGGAGGACTCACCGCCTAGTTTCGTATTCCAACAGTAAAAAAGCCCATAGGTCTCAATAGATCCAGTTACTATACACATTTCAATTTTGGGTTATTTCACTGATATTTCAAACAAGGCGTGTTTTTGGTTTTTAAAAATTGTGTAAGACACAAGTCTAACGCATCTAAAATTACCAAAATGTGAATCAAAGTTGATATCAAGGTTAAAGAAATATAATTCTCGCATTTGCAAAAATAATTGGTTATTTTACTTTATTACATTTTATATTATTGATTATTGATTAATCAATTAATTTTTTCTAAATAAAAAAGTTGGATGCATCCAGGTATAAATCAGAGGCAAAACATGATTTACATGTAGGCGACAAAAAGGTTAGTGTTTTAAAAAAATTCTGTTTCTAACTTGTTTTACATTGGTTTACGACTTTGTTTATCTACCAACATTTAGGTCCCATCTTTCATCAGATGTATCGCCAAGCAAAACGCTTAAGCGGAAGTTGATAATTGTTTCCATAGTAATTTTGCTAAGGAATTTTCTTGTTGTACCGTTGAGGAAAAAACGAAACGTTTGCATGATATTCTAAGGTGAGAAAGACATTTGATTCGCTTGAGAAAGGTCGGTGGTTTTCTTTGGCTTTCTTTGCCATCAAAGAACTGTCAGCCTCGATATAAATGAATGAATATTGACTGGCACATAAAACACCATTATTCTACTCTATTTCTTTATAGAAACGGTACATTTGTTTTCTAAAAATGGCAATTTATTTAATTCTTTACGTTTATAGGTTTTGTTTTTGGGTTACAAACTAATGGAACCCGCCAACAGCGTACTACGTGATCAGTACTTCTTAACGTTTATGTTAAATGAAATTGATAACGTTGACGTCAAATATCCCCGAAAAACCGAAAAAAAACGTCGTTAATACCGGAAAACGTCACTTTAAGCGATTCTATTGCCAATAGAAATAATTGTCCCAAACAAGCGCTATGAGGGACCACGTGATGCTCTGGGGAATTCCATTCATTAGTTATTCAACCTGATTTTATTTCCAGATGCCCATAAATTTTTCGACGATACTTAGGATCTCGATATAAAAACTGTTCTTTTATCTTCCTTAACGATAGTCAAACTTTTTTATTTAAGTTCTATCTAGAGCGGGCGTGACCTTTGACGAACGAATTTTGAAATCCAAAATTCAAAATAAATATTTCTATGAACAACAATCATTTTTATAAAATATTATAGGATAATATAAATTGGACCTTTTGCAGTATAGATTAACTGCCTATTAAACTTAAAAAAAATATACGAGTTATTTCCCTTTATTTGGAACTAGCGTTTTCGTGTTATGATTATTTTACAATATTCGATAATCATGCTTGTAGATATTTATACGAATCTCTAGGTTTAATAATAATAATAATAATAATAATAATAATAATAATAATAATAATAATAATAATAATAATAATAATAATAATTAATAATAATAATAGTAATAGTAATAATAGTAATAATAATAAAATAATAATAATAATAATAATAATAATAATAATAATAATAATAATAATAATAATAATAATAATAAATGATAATAAATGATAATAACTTAATGTTACCATCACTGAGATCCGAACCAATGAAATGAAATCTTCTAACAAGGCAGAGACTGACAAATAAGTGAATTATCCAATAATTTTTAAACAAAGCTTGTTTAGATCTGGAGAATTAATAATCAACTTTACTCAGAAGAAAAATTAAAATCTCAGTAATACAATCAAGCAATTGTCTTTGACATTAAAAAACTTTTTTTTTCTATGTTAATTCTTAATTTTGATTTCAAACAGAAGCTGGCTAGACAAGCCCGGCTAAAGCTGGCTAGACAGGCCCGGCTAAAGCTGGTTAGACTCGGCTTAAGCTGGCTAGACAGGCCCGGCTAAAGCTGGCTAGACAGGCTCGACTAAAGCTGGCTATACACGCCCGGTTAAAGCTGGCTATACAGGCCCGGCTAAAGCTGGCTAGACTCGGCTTAAGCCGGCAAGACTGGCCCGGCTTAAGCTGGCTAGACAGGCCCGGCTAAAGCTAGCTAGATAGGCCCGGCTAAAGCTGGCTAGACATGTCCTGGCTAAAGCTGGCTAGACAGGCCCGGCTAAAGCTGGTTAGACTCGGCTTAAGCTGGCTAGACAGGCCCGGCTAAAGCTGGCTAGACAAGCTCGACTAAAGCTGGCTAGACACGCCCGGTTAAAGCTGGCTATACAGGCCCGGCTAAAGCTAGCTAGACAGGCCCGGCTAAAGCTGGCTAGACATGCCTGGCTAAAGCTGGCTAGACTGGCCCGGCTAAAGCTGGCTAGACAGGCCCGGCTAAAGCTGGCTAGACTGGCCCGGATAAAGCTTGCTAGACAGGTCCGGCTAAAGCTAGCTAGACAGGCCCGGCTAAAGCTAGCTAGACATGCCCGGCTAAAGCTGGCTAGACTCGGCTTTAGCTGGCTAGACTCGGCTTTAGCTGGCTAGACAGGCCCGGCTAAAGCTAGCTAGACATGCCCGGCTAAAGCTGGCTAGACTCGGCTTTAGCTGGCTAGACTCGGCTTTAGCTGGCTAGACAGGCCCGGCTAAAGCTAGCTAGACATGCCCGGCTAAAGCTGGCTAGACTCGACTTAAGCTGGCTAGACAGGCTCGGTTAAAGCTGGCTAGACAGGCGCGGCTAAAGCTAGCTAAACAGGCCTGGCTAAAGCTGGCTAGACAGGCTCGGCTTAAACTGGCTAGACAGGTCCGGCTAAAGCTAGCTAGACTGGTCCGGCTTAAGCTGGCTAGACTGGTCCGGCTAAAGCTGGCTAGACATGGCACCAGTTTCACAATCAATTTTCCTTAACATATATATGTATTTTGTAAATTTCAGCGATCTTTTTTGGAATTTTTACTGAACATTTTTTCACAAAATTAAATACGGAAGTTATGAGCTTGAGCTACTCTTCAAAATAACATCTAAAATTCCTGTATATCTGAAAAGTTAATTAAATTACTATGGTTTCAAATTTGCCAGATTTAACTTATGGAAAATATAAGTAAAGAATGATTGTGAAACTGGGGTCTGGGGTAGCATACCTTTCCTGAGGACCCAGCCTTAAGTTGGAAGGCTTGTGGGCTTTTTAGTGTTTTAGATTTTGATTTGAAAATGGACAGGTATGTTTGTGATCGATTTTAAAAATTAATTAAGTTAATCCTACGATATTACCAGAAAAATATTACATATTGTTAAAATAATTATCCGAAGTTTAATCATTACACTCCGTCTTAAAATGTCTCCTATCCACATCCTTGTGGGAGTCAAATTGTCCAAGTGTTATTGATTGATGTCACTTTTTGTTAGCATTTTTATTTATTTATTTATTTATTTATTTATTTATTTATTTATTTTTATTTTTATTTTTTTTAGGCTCAATTTTTTTGCTAGCCTAGTTCAGTAAAAAAAAAGTATATGTTACAGTAAGCAATGTTTGGTACAATCAAAGTTTTTATTTCATCGTGGTAAGACTTGATGGACCACTGTTACGTAAATTTGTCAGATTATTAGTTTGTCGTCCAATCGTACTATGACCATTTTGCCGGACATTGACTTTTCTTCCCGTCCAAAGACCTAAGTTTTTTGTTTGTGTTTTTTATTGACTAATATTGGGTCGCGTTCTCACCACCTAGGTTTACTGAATCACGCTGGTGCAGTTCCTGTGGTGTGATTAGGATTTTAAAAATCATTAATTGCTCTTAATCATTCTAGGGTCCGCATCATTTTTCTTCGCGGGGTAAAAAAACTAGTATCAGTGGAACCAAAGGAAAGTTACTATACACTGTATGTATAATATGTGTCAAAAATTTCAACCTTCTTTATTTTTGAATTTTATTTAAAACTCAGGTTTGTTCTCTCATGCAAACATTCCTTAGCTGAATTGGAAGTTAATTTAGATGTGTTATTTTTCAAATGTTTCGATTATTTGTTTTTTGGCTATGAACGTTTTCGGCCTCTAGTGTCACTGATGAGGAATGAATTTCCGAAATGTGCACATATGGCACAATAAAATTAAACAGGTATTTTTGTTTATTAATCTCTTATTGTGTTTAATTATTTATTTATTTATTTATATTTTTTCAGACTCCATTTTTTTGCTAGCAGAGTTTAGTTATGAAAACAACTATATATTACCGTAAGCAATGTTTGGTACAATCAAAGTTTTTATTTCATTCGTGGTAAGACTCTATGGACCATTGTTTCGTAAATCTGTCAGATTACTAAGTTTGTCGTCCAATCGTACTATGACCATTTCGCTGGACATTGACTTTTCTTTTCGTCCAAAGACCTAAGTTTTACTATCAACAGTCCCAACATTTTTTGCTACTTGTCTTCTTTGTTTGCGTCTTTATTAACTTGTAATGTATCGCGTTCATAGTTGCGTTTCGCACCACCTAGGTTTAAATCCTCTAGGTTTTGAGGAGATTCTGTGGTGCGATTTTGATTTCAAAAATCATCAATTGTTCTTAATTGTTATTACGTAAGGAGTAAGTCTCATTTTACTTATCAATAGTTGAATAATTAGCCTTCAAAAATATTTATCGTTATAGGTGGTTTGAGAATGCAGAAGACTTTCTTGTGTTCGTGTCTAACAGCAAGACAACGTGACCTCGCGAAAAATCTAGCATTCAACTACATGTAGTTATTTGGAAGACAAATCATTGACCCATCGATCAATGTTAAAACATTTCTGGGGTTCTTTTGATATCATCATTTCGAAGCAAAACGAGGAGCTTTCTTTGACACCTGTTTGAATTTGAAAAACACGTGTGTATAATATACGCCCTCGGCAAAATAACCCCCGTCAGGGATACAATTCTGAATATTAACTGGTTAAAGAGGCAATCATTGTTTTATTATACCGTAAAAACACCTTGAATTAAATTAAACACATAAAAACTGTAACAAAACAGTTTTATTCCCTTCATAAAGAAATAACACTTCAGAGTTTAAAACATTAAAGTTTACAACACAACGAGATATATAGAAACATCTTAAGGAAATAATAGCTTTACTAACCTGAACTGCGGCTTTTGTGGCTTTTTATGGTGTTGAGTGCATCTTTTTTCGAAAATTATATTTGCTATTTCGTCCGCCGACGACAAGGCAAATCTTTTCGCACCTCCTGTGACTGCCATGATGTTGTTTGTAAACAGACGTGTTTTCTACTTCCGGTTTGTTTGATTGCCAAAATTAACCTACAACAGTTGTCTCTCTGGGTTGTCGCCCTCACTTGCAGAGTGGAAAGGGATATTTCCCTCGCATGTTAAGACATTTTCTGACACGTGATATCTAAAGAACCAATCGGATAAAAGTGAGATATAATAATAGAAATTGTTCTGACCCTAAACACAGTCGGTGTATCAAAGAAAATTGACCCGGGTTGAAAATTGACCTGGATTTCATTTTTAACGTTAAATGTTGAAACGGAAGTACTTTTTTCTTCGTTGAAAAATAGAACCAAAAATCTTGAGATTTACACCTAGAATAAGTTTTCAATAGATCGATAATTATTTTTTTCTAATCGCTTATGAACTCAACACGTTGAAAAATTATCCTGTTGAATACTGAACCCCAACGAAAGAGTTTTTGAACTGTCTTTCAACTGGAAGTTAATAACGTTTTACCCGATTTTTCTTCATTGCATATTAAAATTCAAGTTTCAAAATTGTAATCGTCATTTTGCAGAAAGATAAAACGAAAATTGGTCTGAGATCATTCTGATGTTGTTCATGTTTATTTTCATGTTTGAGACCAGGTTGTCAATCTTGCTTAAGAGTGAGTGAGCGAGTGAGTGAGTAATGGTGTTTAACGTCCCAGTCAAGAATATTTCACTAATATCGAGACGTCGCCAGCTATAGGCGAAAGAGCAGAAATTTTGCCCGTGCGTTGCGCTGATGGCATTATACAGCAGGGTTCTTTATCGTGCCATGCCTGCTATGACACGGGACCTCGTTTATTTTAAATTCCCATCCGAAAGAACAGTGACTTTCATTTCATAATGCCGAGTGCTTGGCGAAAGAACAGTCACTACCCACATCAAGTCTTGGGTCAGACCCGGCCAAGGTTCGAACCCACGACCTCCCACTTACGAAGCGAGCACTCTACCAACTGAGCTACCGCAGTGGTTTGCTTAAGATATTACTTCTAATTTTACAGCATTATCACTTTGCCTTATTTATATTTTTCTAAACATGTAAGAGTTTCATTCCTCTATTATGCTGTACAGAGTAAATTATTACTAGTATTTTATTAATTTTTTTCATGTTCATGTTCAAATCACAGCCCAAAACTATAAAATTTTACAAAAAAGATATCAAGCTCAAACATACTGGTTCATGTTCAAATCACAGCCCAAAACTATAAAACTTGACAAAAAAAGATATCAAGCTCAAACATACTAGTTCATGTTCAAATTACAGCCCAAAATATAAAACTTCACAAAAAAGATATCAAGCTCAAACATACTGGTTCATGTTCAAATCACAGCCCAAAACTATAAAATTTTACAAAAAAGATATCAAGCTCAAACATACTGGTTCATGTTCAAATCACAGCCCAAAACTATAAAACTTCACAAAAAAGATATCAAGCTCAAACATACTGGTTCATGTTCAAATCACAGCCCAAAACTATAAAACTTCACAAAAAAGATATCAAGCTCAAACATACTGGTTCATGTTCAAATCACAGCCCAAAACTATAAAACTTCACAAAAAAGACACCAAGCTCAAACATACTGGTTCATGTTCAAATCACAGCCCAAAACTATGAAACTTCACAAAAAAGATATTAAGCCCAAACATACTGGTTCATGTTCAAATCACAATCCAAAAGTATGAAGCATGACAAGATATCAAGCTCAAACATACTGGTTCATGTTCAAATCACAACCCAAAAGTATGAAGCATGACAAGATATCAAGCTCAAAAATACTGGTTCATGTTCAAATCACAGTCCAAAGTATAAAACTTGACATAAAAGATATCAAGCTCAAACATACTGGTTCATGTTCAATATTCAACGTTGAAAAATGAACCGCTGGTCAAATTTCAACCCGGGTTAACATTCTATGTAACACCGGCAGGCATAACGCATATTTAGGGTCAAAGAAAATCGGACTTATGGACTGACGGCTCGTAAACAATGCGATATCAAACTTGTTGCACGTCTACAAGAATACAATAGTTTAATCGGATTAGGTGAATGTTGATTATGGGTATGACCTGTATAAATGACTCAATCTTTAGTTATATGGTACTATGTTACTTTGTTGACTTAATGCACATAATAAACAAATTAAGCACGTTCAAGGTAAAAATTTACATTTTAGTTTGAAATTTCCAAAATTATCCCAGCAATGAAATTTTCGGAATTTGTATGTGGGCCTACTATTTCATAAGTCATTTTCTGTCCATTGCATGTTTCTTTTTGTTTTGCGGGATTGTGCCATGGAAACAATTTTAATATCCGCCATGTCCATGAATTGAAACATTGCAGACTTATTCACTGAGTATACCCAGTGTGTGAGAAACCAAAAATACGAAACTGAGTACTATTCATGTTTTGCTCGGCCTTAGTATTAGTTTATTAGGTTATTATTTTGTTTAGATTTATTTCATAAATCATAGTTTGCTTTGCCTCTTACAAATGCCTTTTCATTTTAAACATTTATACTTTTAAATGTTGCATTTGAATATAAAAAATCTTAGAACAACACAAGGGTTATTTTTATTGAAAGAGATCATCTAATATGAATAGGTCGGTGGTCTAGTGGTAGAACTCTTGTCTTGTGATCATCAGTATTTCTGGGTTCGGATAGCAGCAAAGCTATAAATTTTTCTTCAAAAATGTCTGGTGTAATTTTTTAAATAAATCATTAAACGTAACACACATTTGGATTTAGTTACAGTTCAAAATTAATTGAAATACAAAAGAAATAACCGTGCAATATCATAAATATCAGGGCGTCTAGACGGGACGGTAATCCGGGGATCGTGCAACAAGTTAAACCTATTTTAAGAAAACTTCCGTATTACCTCTGGAATTTTATTCCAATTCTAACATTAGAAGGTAAAATGAATAAAAAAAATCACTTGGTTGACCAAGAAATATGTACTAGATTATTTTGCTGTCTTATATGAATTTGCTTCTATTTATTTGGTCTAAAAGGAATAAAAATACAAAAATGGCATTTATTGACATCTTTATCCGAAGTAAATAGCAAAGCTTTTTATTGTGGCTATCAAGAGGTAAAGTTCATGCATGTGACCGAGGTTAAATTCCGAACGCCACATGGACAGCAAAGCATGCATGCTTATTACCTGATTCATAAGGTATTTTATTTATAATAAATACATTTACAGTTATTATATTTTATTATTATTATTATTATTATTATTATTATTATTATTATTGAATAAATTAGATAAAAATGTATAATTCGATTTTCTTTTGATAATTATTTTTTTCTGAAAAGGCATGAGTAGGGCTGATTCGTTTTAAAAGAAGTAGGCTACCTAGTCTACTAAAACAAATGATCGGGTATTCTCTATAAGCACTCGTGACACATCATTGGATACCATTTGTTCACTATATAAAGCGATATTTTAGGCCTTAAATTACCCCGGGGACATAAAACTCTCCTAAAATTGATTTTCTAGAATAGAAATAACTGTATTGAGAGCAGTTCAACTGTTAAGACAATTCAATAGGAGTTGAATTGAGTTGAGTAATGGTGTTTAACGTCTCAGTGAAGAATATTTCACTTATATCGAGACGTCGCCAGCTAAGGCAAAAGTGCAGAAATTTTGCCTGTGCGTTGCGCTGATGGCATTATACAGCAGGGTTCTTTATCGTGCCACGCCATGACACGAGGCCTCGTTTATTTTAAGTTCCCATCCAAAAGAACTGTGGCTTTCATTTCGTAATGCCGAGTTGTTGGAGAAAGGACAGTCACTACCCGCTTTTAAGTCTTGGGTCAGACCCGGTCGGGGTTCGAACCCACGACCTCCCGCTTACGGAGCGAGCACTCTACCAACTGAGCTACTCAGTGGTCAATTCAAGAGGACCTAATAAACAAGAAAGAACTTAAGATCTGAATGGATGGTGATGACCTAATAGTCATTCGATGTCTATCGCTGTACCAAGAGAACAAGGACCTAAACCGGTGATTGAGATGTTGTTTTAAGCCGCATCAGCAATTTTGAAGCTTTTCGAGGTTAGAAAAAAGTTAAAGATACATAAGTATCTTAGACTTTAAACGGGACTTCAAACCATTAACAAATTAAAATAACCATCGCGAAAAAAATGTGTTTTGGATCATTATCATTTAGATAATGGATCGAACCCGATCAGGACGGAATTCTTTTGAAAGTTTTTAGTGACCGTTTTTTCGCCAAGCACTCGGGCATTGAGAAAAAACATTAAGGGGGTCCTTCGGAGGAGACCTTAAAACCGATGCCCCGTGGCACGCTAAAGAACCCCACCCTGCACATGGCCCCAAGTGTACTGCAAAAGTCAAAATTTCTGCCATTTCATCGATAGCCGGTGACGTCTCGACATTAATGATTATTCTTGACTGGGATGTAAAATTTCATTAAATCAAAGCTAATTGAGCTAAAAATGCGTCTTTCTGTAAGTATAATACACGTGAGTTCGGCTGCACAGATATAATAAGGCTTCTAAGATACATATATCTCTCCTTAAAACTTCTCGCTCAATCATCATTTTTTTGTTGTTATGATCAGTAAATAAAATGCAATGTGAATACACGTCATTATATGTATATAATATATATATTGTCCTAGATTATCAGTAATAATAAATAAACAATATAAACCTTGTCAAGGTCTGCAAAAATAAACAAATGCTAGTGCCACGTACATGTATAAAAGTTGGTGGTTGCTTGTATGTTTTTGTGGAGAGAGAGAGAGAGAGAGAGAGAGAGAGAGAGAGAGAGAGAGAGAGAGAGAGAGAGAGAGAGTGTGTGTGTGTGTGTGTGTGTGTGTGTGTGTGTGTGTGTGTGTGTGTGTTTTACTGGAATTAACAAATTAAATTCTAAAAGCAATCTTACAATTAGTGTAATGTTTGTGCAGGGTCAAAGAAAAATGTACCTACACTTCTGTGCACAAAAAACTAGGTTTTATTTATTTATTTATTTTTATTTTTATTTTTATTATTTTTAGCACGGAGGTGACATGAAAAATATTTTTCATATTACGTGCGCACGTATTAGCTATTACGTGCGCACGTAGTAACCAATACGTGCGCACGTATTACCTTTTACGTGCGCACGTAGTAACCAATGCGTGCGCACGTATTACCTAAAAGTAATACGTGCGCACGTATTACCTAAAAGTAATACGTGCGCACGTAATATGTTAACCAATACGTGCGCACGTATTACCTATTAGTAATACGTGCGCACGTAAAAGTTAATACGTGCGCACGTATTGGTTACTACGTGCGCACGTTATAGCTAATACGTGCGCACGTAATAGCTAATACGTACGCACGTAAAAGGTAATACGTGCGCACGTAATAGGAAAAATATATTTCATGTCACCTCTGTGCCACCATATGTTTGCAATCATGGAGCAAGTTTATCAATTTCTAAGTACTGATCTTAAAACAAGATTGTTTATGCATTGGGTGTGCGGGTATTATGGACTGTATCGTCGTTATTTTATGCTAAATTTGTTTTTAGTTTTAAATAGAACAATTAAAAATTGCCAAGAAGTTAAATATGTATTTTCAAAAAATTATTTGTTAAGATGACAGTTTTGCCTAAACACATATTCTATAACCTTTTTTTTCTTATCTTTTTTTTTTCTTTTACGATGCTTCAGCAGGATTCCCCACCCCAAACTCCACCTATTAATACAAATGTTTCAGTACGAATCCCCCAAACCCCCACACTCCACCTATTAATAATTTTTTTTTCAGCACGAATCTCCCAACCCCACACTCAATTTATAAACACAGATGTTTTATCACAAATCCCCCACCCCCGCAACCCCCCCCCTTTCCATTAACACAGATGTTTCACGTTTTAAAGACCTCCCGCGTTAAACAATGGAGTACTATTGTTTATTTCTTTATTAGACAGGTGTGTGATTATTGCGTCTTCAATAGATAATAAACTATCGATAAGGTGTCAAAATGAACATGCCTTAACACGTGAATGACAGAACACATCTGTAATCAAAAACGGTTTTATTCTTAAATAGCCGGTACGGATCCATGTCACAGAGGAAGTATTGAACGAATAAACCATTTGTGATTTGCTTAAAGCGTGTTTGAGTGTTTGCTGAACACAAGGGAAGTCCTAGCTCTTTATGTTTGTTGTCTTTTGGTAGTTCAAAAGAGTGCAAGATTTTTTCCCTTGAATTATTTATTTATTTATTTATTCAGTGATTATTTATTTATTTATTCAGTGATTATTTATTTATTTATATATTTGAAAATTATACTTTACATTATCGAAAACGGACCAAGCAATATTTAGGATAAAAACCTTCGTATTTCAGTTTAAGAGCTATTCCAACCTGCGATTGTAGCGGAGGAAACGATAACTAACCAACACTCTTACTTAATTTTTAATAAGCCCCAAATTATTTATCTTTCTTAATCAATTTTTCATTTGTTCGTTTAAACCATTACTTTTACAAGTTTTTAGCAGCCTATTTACAACCGACCGTAGACCATAAATTGCTTTTGATTGCATACTGTTTCGTCTAAAAGAATGTCTTTCGTGATCGCGATTAATAAAACAATAGAAAAAAAGGAAGACGTTTTATATTACAATATTATCTGAACGGCCATCATGGCACTTGTTTTGAAGTGTACTAATTGCAATATAAAGTTGTTTTATTATTATTATTATTTTTATTATTATTATTATTTTTTTTTTTTTGATATTTGAATATTTCACTAAAGCTAGGGACATTGCAGTTTTGATTGTAATCCCTGAGGACACTTCCTGCAGAGCTAAGTAGTCGGAACAGTTTCGCTTTTACATTTACAAGATATTCGCTTACGATTTATATTGCCAACACAACGTTCACAATACCTTTTGTCAACCCCACAACGTTTCTAGTTTTTATGGGAATAATTCTTTCAAATGATGCCTCAATAGAGATTAGCTATCTGCTGTCGAACCTAGACAGTGAGAATGGCGCTGTTAACAGTAAGCGCTTGGTTTAGAACACCCTGTCAGTATCAAACATTTTGTCAAAGATGGCCACAATTAAGCAAGAAAAGACAAGAAAAATAGTTGTAATTCAACAACTTTTGTTTTATTCAGAGAAACTAAATGTTTATAGAACTTTTGTTTTGTAAATGAAGAATCAAGACAGATTATAAGACAGTTCAAATTGAGTTTAAAAGAAAAAAAGAAAAAGGAAATTTGAAACAGAAAACAAGTAAAGGCCACAACAAAAGCCAAATGCAACCGGGAACGACAGAACACACACACACACACACACACACACACACACACACACACACACACACACACACACACAATAATAATAATAATTATAATTATAATTATAACTAGAATGTATACTTGCGAGCAAGTATATGTCTGCGTATCAGCTTTCTAAAGTGGTGCTCCAAATAGCGAAGGAAATTCCAAGAAAAAAGAAAGAACTCTCTGGAATTCCATTGTTTTAACCGGATTTCTCCGAAGTCCTTCCGAATTCCGAAAAACGGTGAACAAGCGACCTGCCCATGATCAATCCCTACCAGTTGACAAAATTTCAACCTGATCGGACAAGAAACGTAGGAGGAGATGTCTCTGAAAAAATCTGTCAGAAACGAGGAGGAATAATAATAAAAATAATAATAATAAAGATTAAGAGTAACAACAAGATGTCTGCTGATACGCAGACATAATAAAAATAAGGAAAGGAAGTCTTGAACGAATCTTGAAGAAATGTGGAATGAAAAATTATGAAAATGTGACGTAAACCAACGTGCAGTTGTAGCTTACCATTTTTTTAAAGAGATGCTTGTTTAACACTGCACATACAAGAATTCCAAAATGTAAATCAAATGACTGGTGGGTATTATATGATCAGAATACACATATTACACCAAAACCTAACCCAACAAACACACATATACTGCTCTGAAAACAGATTTACATAATTTGAAACAACAGAGGCATATTGCAAGGTACTGAGCTTATTCACGTTAGAAGAGTTTTATGTCCCTAGTCAAGGTTATTTCACCTATATTAAGGCGGTCAATTCTGGGATGGTGGAGGAAACCGGAATGCTCGGAGAACGCCAAGCGAACTTACAAACATTCTCACAAGGATCTACTCTAGTAAAATTCTAATCTGGACGATGAGAGGGCATTGTGACCTGTAAGCGCGCGCTTCAGGCAACTCGGCCACCGATAGTGAAACCCTGCTTAGCTTACTATAGTAATGTTAATGTTTACAATAGTATTTCATTACTAACTGTATTGGAAGCTCGTGTCTTAGGGTCAGTTATAGCGGGTTTGTAGTAGTAATCTTATAATTACTATCATATAAAACTACTTCGTTATTTTCCATTAATCTCCGTCGCTTTTCCAAAAATATCAATGTGTTATTTTAACTTGAAGGTTGTGTCAACCTGATCGGAGATACTGTTTCATTGATTTATCGCTTTTTTATATTAAGTATGGAAAATAAGGTTTGTAAACCATTGTACTATACGCTGTGTCATTAACTAAAACCGGTTCCTTAAATACATTTTATTTTCGTGGCGATTTGCATATTTTAAAACTGAGATCTTTGGTGGCTTATTTCTGACATCGACATAATTTTAGTCGACATAAAATTATCTCAACATATCGACTTAATATCTTGACTTGTCAAGATAATATCTTGGAAAGTTGTGATAATATCATGGAAAGTTGTGATATTAAAATAAAAAGTTGAGATAAGTAACACGACTTACCGCATTAAAAATAATTCAAGATATCGGGATAATTATCGCGACTGGTCAACATAAGTATCGCGACATGTCGTGTTATTTACCTCAACTTATATTTTGGTATCACAACTGTTCGTGATATTATCTTGACTTGTCAAGATATTAAGTCGACAAGTTGAGAAAATTTTATGTCGACTAAAATTATGTAGATGTCAGAAATAAGCCACCATATATCACAGCATGCCGTGTTATTTATCTCAATTTTTCATTTTGGTAACACAGCTTTTAGCTTTTTTGATATTATCTAGACTTGTCAAGGTATTAAGTCGACAAGTTGAGATGATATTATGTCGACAAAATTATGTCGATGTCAGAAATGAGCCACCATATATATATATATATATATATATATATATATATATATATATATATATATATATATATATTTTTTTTTTTTTTTTTTTTTTTTTTTTTTTTTTTTTTTTTTTTTTTGACAATTATACTTTACAGTATGGCAAACGGATCAAACGGTATTTAGGATAAGAACCTTGGCATTGCAGTTTGAGAGACATTTGCAAGCGTACTAAAAGCCATTTCAAATTAGGGTATTACTTTCAAGAAATTGAATAAAGACGTAGAAATCCGCTGTGATTAGTAAGCCGGAATTTGTATTTCCATAATGTACGTATGATGAAAGGAATTACGCATCGAGCGAAATTGACAGATTTGAAATATGCCGGACATAAAAACAAGAACATACTGACATTAGTGATGTAATTACATGAATGTAGGCCAGAACATAATTCTTATTGTACCTCATTTTAACATTATCTATTTATATACGCATATTATCTTATTATTTGACATAGAAAGGTTAGTTGGTTGGTGCACTGTTGTTTAATGTTGCATCAGTACTTTTACAGACGATAACAAGTTTCCACAGGCTTATTTAAGAACAAGTTGGTATATATATGTGTGAAATTTGTGAGTGTGTATTATGGACGGTCCTTGCACTAGCCCAAACTCAGGGCGACTTTAACGTACTAGCCCACAGAGTCAATGGGCCACAGAAAAACATATCACTCCCCCGGTCAAATACTGACACCAGGCCACAGTTTTGCAATCATTCACTCAATTGAGTGTACACTCAAATTCGGGAATATTTTGATATCAATTTCTTAGACATTAAACATTTAAATTGAAAACCTAATGTTATATCTAAATTGTAAGGTTTTAGTTTGTTCAACAAAACAAAACATTGTCTAATTAAACTTAAAATTTTTAAAATATTGATGAGAAAAAATGGAAATATTTAAGTTGAGTGTACTCTCGGTTGAGTGAATGATTGTGAAACTGGGGCTAGATAAACCAGTCGAGCCTTATTTATTACTTGGTTGGGGTTCGAACCTGCGATTACCTGCTCGCGATGCGGACTCTCTACCTCTGAGCTATCGATCTGATAATACATGGAAAGAAGAAAAACACACTAATGAGGAAATCAGTTTATCTACGAAACTATCAACCTGCTCTTTACTTTAATCGAAGAAACTGAGAAAAAATAGCGCATGGTGTAAGTCATTGATAAAAAAAACGTATAAAACAAGAAAAGGCTATATTTACAATTTAGTATTGAATAAAAATCTCTTGATGTAGGTTTAGTTTTTGAGGGCCTAACCCGTCCCACCTTATTTTTAAACCATGGTTCAGATTTCATTGTAAGCACATGTCTTTTTTTTTTTTTTTTTACAAAACAATCAAAAAAAAAAAAAAAAAAAAAAAAAAAAAAAAAAAAAAAAAAAAAAAAAAAAAAAAAAAAAGAAAAAGAAAGAAAGGAAAAAAGAAAAGGAAAAACCTTTTATTTTGTTTATTATTATTATTATTATTATTATTATTATTATTATTATTATTATTATTATTATTGTTGTTGTTGTTGTTGATGTTGTTATTATTATTATTATTATTATTATTATTATTAAATTTTCTTCTTATTCTTCTTCCTATTATTATCATCATCATCATCATCATTATTTAATTTATTATCATTATTATTTATTATTATTATTATTAGTAGTAGTAGTAGTAGTAGTAGTAGTAGTAGTAGTAGTAGTAGTAGTACTAGTAGTAGCTTTGTTATTACTTTATACTAGAATACCTTGTGTGTATTTGCATATATCTTTAGCACGTTAGAAAACACGTGAAGGAGAATAGTATTATCTACAGTAACAAAACACGTTTTCTTTCACATGGTTAATTAATACAGATGTTTTGATTGACTTATTTACTACTTAACCCTATTCTTTTCTAATTGTTTGTTTTATTTTGGTATATTTCCGCCTATATTTTCTGGTAATGATGTAAATGGCCTGACTTATAAGTAACAATTGTTCAAATCACAAAAGGTGATTTCTTCTGGATAACCTTGAGTTGTGTTTGACCTGAGAAGTGTTTGACGCTCCAGTCAAGATTTTTTTTATTTACATCCTTGGAGATATTTCAGGAGTTAAAAAGCCAACTGCAAAACTTTTTTACCTAAGGATAAAAAGGGATTCGAACCCAGGTGGCGGGAAACACTTTGATCTGTAAGCGCGCAATTTAGACATCTCGGCAACCGACTCACATATCCCGAAAGATAAATGAATTATTCAATTGAAGTCAAAATGTTGACAAGTGCATGGTCCTCTATTGCATAATTATATCTTTCTTTTTCTGCAAACTTTCCTAATGAAAAGAACTTTAAGCAAGATAAGGAATCCTGGCCTTTTCAACCTTTATATTAAACAGTGACTCGTAAATATGCATCTTTTTAAAAATTGAAAAACAACTTTAACTAAACGATGAACCATTTCAAAGATATGCTCAAAACAGGTTAAATATAATAAATTAATTCATTTAAATACCTGCCTTATCCATAATTCAAAAACTGATCACCTATGGATTGTAACAAGTGAAAAATCTTGAACGGGATTTAAATTCTATAACCATACTATCTCTTATAGTTTTCTGTCCACCTCGGTAATAGAGCAGGAGGTCGTGGGTTTAATCCACGGCTTGATCATACATAAGACTAAAATTTGAGATATTGCTTCTTCGCGCACTCGACATCAGAAGAATAGAGTATCGACTGGTTCACCCGGTGCAAGGATGATATGACAGAGGGAATCGTTTGCTTATCTGCAACATACTGACTAAGTGAGCTAGCATCAAAGTCGCCCTAAATGCGTGCTAGTATACGACAGGCCATAATTCAAATTCACATTCGTACTTAACATGCATATACTGACTTGTTCTTAGATCAATCCATAAAGATTGATCCATAATAACCTTGTTCTCGCTGCGAATAGCTGATGCGACGTTTAACAACAACAATGATTTTATAGTTTATAATGCATTCAATGATTAATACTATTTTTGTTATTATTTTTATTAAAGTTTTTTTTACTATGTGCTCTATATCGACTTTATGCTACTCTGTATTCTTACTCTATGACGTAATTGTGTTCACGCATGTGTAGCTTGATTTCAAGTTTATCAGGAAACGGAAACCAGATCTGGATGTTAAGTGCCAAAAATAAAACAAATTTGGGCCAGCGAGATGACAAAATTTCTTACACAAAATATGTCCGAATCAAATTAAAAGCAAACACGGACATACCGATCCAAGTCCTAAAAAAAACCCAAAAACTTAAGTAATGCAATGTGTTGCGCTTTATAGTAATGTTCTTACGTCAAATCAGCCACTGATATCAATCAATAAAAAATTCTTTGAATGTAGTATTAAAACATATCTGTTTCAATATTTCATTCTTTTGTTAACATTCCTTCATTACTGTCATATCTTTGTATTTTTGATGAGATGTTTTTTTATAAATGAATATAATATTCTATTTAGATTAAACATGTCCGGAAGTCTTAATTAACAATGTAATATTTATCATGTTAATGCATGTTTCTAGTAGTATTTTTGCAAATAAGACCATGTCTGGTCACACTGCGAAGCAAATTATGCTAAATTTGCGCGGGATTCACAAGCGTTCATACCCTCATATACGTTATCAAACAAGAAGTTAATTCTTATATTTACAATTCTTGGCATATTCCTGTGTAAAATTATAAAATAAACTATGTATAAAATCATGACGTACCAATTCTTGAACCTCCATACATTGTTTAGCTTTTTTACAGACTGAATTGGCATATGCTAGTTTCGGGCCAAATATTTTTTGAAACAAAAAATAGTTCCAAGTTTTACAAGTATTTTATTGCAATATATGCACATGTAAATTATGCTATTTTATTTATTATGCATAAGTACATCGCGTTCTCGCGATATATTGAGAAGTTTATGTATAACCATTTATATGTACTTTGACATGTGTTTTTTCGCCCTTAGCTGTTACGTCACACAACTGCGCGTTCTATACTGAGGTTATGAAGCTATGAACTAGTGATTCTAACAATGGTTTACATAGTACAAAACATTACAAATTGTAAATATTTATGAACGATTGTAATACTCTATCTAAATTAAGCATGTATCCTGACGTACTCTCTGTATAAAAAGAATTTTTTATCCAATTTATGCATTTGTCCGGAAGTACTTATGCTAATGACACAATGCCTGGTCACATTCTTCCTCCTATGTACTTTAGAATGTTTGAACACGGTAACATAAAAAAAAGAAATTTTCGCTAAATGAATAGAAAATCTAGAAGGTTACAATCAACTATTTGTGTCAATTTGTTGTGTGTAACAGAAAGAAGAATTAAAGCAAGGCAGGACCAGGGATTGGACGTTTGACCTACCGCAGTATGGGCGAGTGCTCTTCCACCTTAACAACACAGACCGCTACATTCCTGTCCTGTTGTTCTTGAGTTTCCTTTCTTCCTATGGAAAATCTCATCCTAAATTCCATCGGATGAGCTTTTAATGGCCCGTATTTGTTAGTCCAAAACTTCCACTAGAGTTTCACACTAGCCTCAAACTGTAACAGAGAGTAGAAAAAATGCAGGATCGGAGCGGATCAAAAATGGGCGATGTTTACCCCGGTATTGATGTTTTTGGTGACTAAATATGTCATATGCGCAAAAGTAACGAGCTGGGCCCTATTCTAATTATAATCGGTGTTCCCAGTTTTGTATTTCTATTCTTTTACAACTTATTGTAAGATTATAGGATGGCTATAGTCCATTTCTCTTTTAGGTCACCTGAGCCTAAGTCTCAAAGTGACCTATAGTGATCGTTGTTTTTCTGCCGTTATGGGTTGTGCAGCGTGCGTCGTAAGTCGTAAACATTTAAACATTTTCAACTTCTTCCCCAGAACCCGTAAACCAATGATGATGAAACTTTATATGGATGTTACTTGACCAAATCCCTACCAAGTTTGCGAAGCAGGTTGACCTTGACCTTCATTCGAGGTAAAAGTGACCCTAAATATTAAAAATTTTAAACATTTTCTTGTCAAGAACCAAATGTCTAGAAGCTTGAGAAGCAGGTTGACCTTGACCTTCATTCAAAGTCATAATGACCTTAAAAACATCTTGTCATGAACCAAATGGTGTAGAAGTTTGAAACTCCATATATGGCATCAGAGCACTACTACCAAGTTTCGAGGTAGGTTAACCTTGACCTCTATTCAAGGCCACAGTAGCCTTAAATACAAAAACCTAAATTATCTTCTTGTCATGAACCAAAAGATCTAAAAGTTCGAAACTTCATTTATGACATCAGAGCACTAAGCCATACCAAGTTTTGAGGCAGGTTGACCTTGACCTTTATTCAAGGCCACAGTGACCTTAAGTACAAAAACCTTAAAACATCTTAATGAACCAAAAGGTCTAAAAGCTTGAAATCCTATATATGACATCAGAACACTAAGCACTACCAAATTTGCGAAGCTTGTTGTGTGTCAACTTCATTCAAGGTCAAAATATTTTGATACAATAAAACAAGATACAAATTAGTTAAAATATAACCTTTCTTTGTCAGCTGCAGTACTTAATGCCCTCAGGTGACCGTTTAGGCAGATCGGCCTCTTGTGTTAATACAATGTTTTATATATAGAGTTAGTTCACTATTATCTGTTTAGAACTCAACTCGACTGTTCATTGGTAAAGCGTCTGCATCAAGGGCGCTAGGTCTTGGGTTCAAATCCCAACCGGATCATACAAAAGACATAAAAAAAATTATGACACTGTTTCTTCACCTGGTGATCGGCATGAATAGGAGAGATTATTGATTGGTGCTCACAGTGCCAGGGTAATGTTTGTTAGTTCCTTATCAAAAAGTCGCCCTTAGTGACGATAGTACAATGCTGACCATAATACACACTTGCACATTTATCGCATACACAAGCTTGTTCTTGGATAATTCCATAGATGTTAAAAACCTTGTTCACGTCGACAATATCAGAAAAATTGTTGATGCGACGTTAAACAACTCAACAACAACAACCATTCTCTGTTTTCACGTTTTTACAACTGATTTTAAAATAACGGACGGTTATAGCCACTCACTTACTCTTGTGACCATACAACGTTTAAAATTTTTGTACACAATAATTTTGTTGAGTTGAGTTAAGTAATGGTGTTTAACGTCCCAGTCAAGAATATTTCACTTATATCGAGACGTCGCCAGCTATAGGCGAAAGTGTAGAAATTTTGCCTGTGCGTTTCGTTGATGGCATTATACAGCAGGGTTCTTTATCGTGCCATGCCTACCATGACACGGGACCTTGTTTATTTTAAGTTCCTATCCAAAAGAACCATTACTCTCCTTCGTAGTGCTTGGCGAAATAACAGTCACTACCCATTTTTAATTCTTGGGTCAGACCTGGCCGGGGTTCGAACCCACGGCCTTCCACTAACTGAGCGAGCACTCCACAAACTGAGCTACCGCAGTGGCTCCACTATACTTTTGACCTTTCTTTTATAACAAGATGTTAAATATTGGGATATTAAAGTTTTTCCCTTTTTTTATGCATGTCAGTTTTAGTGCTATCTTTCATGGTTTTTAACATTAACATTGTATTGTGGTTTTGGTTACGTTGGCTGCTGTTTCCAAGTACTTGTTTTTCTGTTACAATTGTTTTATAAATATAAATCCTATATTTTTATTTCTAAATATAGAAAAATGCAAATACAAATTTTACCAAATCCAATAAATCTATCCTCTGCGCAGACAATTATAAGCATGACTTTATCGTTCATAGATTTATAAGCTCTTAAATTAATCTGTAAATGCCTTTATAATCACAAATGAAATAAAAACAACCTCTTAAAGATATAAGTGTCCATTTCTCTGAATTTTATATGCGTAGCCAAGATTTATACCATCGCTGTTGTCAGACCCATGTATCTTATGTCTCAAAAACAATCTGTAGACTGTCACGTGTTTAGTGATATGTGTGTTAATGAGATGCCATCTAAACATGTAGCAGATATTGAGACAGAAAATATTGAAATAAATTATTAAAAATGCATAACAAAATAGGAGTGAATTTTTTCTGAGTAGCCTTTTTTGTTAGAAGGGTTAAAAAAAATTTCTTTTACCAAAAAAAATGTTTGCAATTATGTCGATGGCTTTGATGGCTATAGGCGTCTACTAAGTGGTTCTATCCATAAGATCACTACGGTAGCTCAGTTGGTAGAGTGCTCGCTCCGTAGGTGGAACGTTGTGGGTTCAAACCCCAGCCTGGTCTGACCCAAGACTTGAAAGCGGGTAGTGACTGTTCTTTCGCCAAGCACTCGGCATTACGAAATGAAAGTCACGGTTCTTTCGCATGAGAACTTAAAATAAACGAGGTCCCGTGTCATGGCAGGCATGTCACGATAAAGAACCGTGCTGTATAATGCCATCAGCGCAATGCACAGGCAAAATTTCTGCACTTTCGCCTATAGCTAGCGACGTTTCGATATAAGTGAAATATTCTTGACTCGGTCAGTTCGAACCCACGACCTTCCACTTACGGAGCGAACACTCTACCAATTTAAACAAATTGTTTTAAAATTCTTTACCTTTATATTTTTTGTAACAATCAAAATTAACAAGGAAATCGATATTCTGACAACTGAACACGACAAGACGAAAAAAAATAAAAAGACAAACACACATGAGTCATTATGGGTGGCGGAGAAGTTACAAGTTTATAATAGCTGTTTTTGACTCGATTTTACAAAATGAAAATCTATTTATATAATGTCTTCAATTTAGTATGCATACAAACACATAAATTTGATATTTCAAAAACAAAAGTAATGCTTTGATAAAACAATGTTGTTTTTTTTTTAATTTGTAATGAAAACAGAGACTGTTTGCAGGTTAGGGAGCCTCAAATTTGAAATTTGATGATTATGTTGAAAACAGCTGTTTGTTTTGAGACTATATTTAGCAAAAAAAATCTATTTGTGTTTTTAATGAATTTGTTCCCTACAAAAGTTTTACAAAAAAATTATATTTCTTGTAATACCTTAACAACAGTAACGAAATTCAATGAAAGACCGGTTTAAGACCAACATACAATTTTGTATATATTTAAATAACTTTTTAAATAGAAATTCCTAACATATTTAATAGTATTTTCATGATCTCTCATATATTAAGTAAGCTGAATGATTACAACAATTTTATTAATTGTGAAAAAAATGCCTTTGAAGACAATAAGTATTATAAATAATAAATTATAAAATAATATTAAGCATATTTAACTTTCAGATGTAAATCTCGATTACCTATATACCTTAAATCTTGAAAGCGTTTTTCCAACAATTGATACCATATACAACGAAGCAAGCCCAAGTTACTTTCAAATTGTTGACTGCAAGCCTAGGCTTATCAGGGCCTTCAAAAAGATTTTTGACCGTCATCACAATATTTTTTTTAAGTTTGAAGTCGCTGTATCCAAAAATATCCTGGATATATTTTACGTTCTATATATAGTTTGACTTCCTTTCATTCTCAAATTTGCTTTTGCATGTGGCGGATGTAGCTAGCTCAGTAAAAGGTGCTTCCAATTCTGTTGCAACAGTCATCGCTTTCCTTAGTGTAAACTCGCAAGTTGAAATTGCCATTTATAACATTTTTTTTTGGAATTTAGAATGAAATTTGGACATAGACCGGTATGTCTGCGTTTTACTACTCAATTAAATAGTTATGGTTATGGACACTGGTTGAATCAGAACAATCAATTATGGAAAGAATGATATCATAAATATTTTCAAATCTAACTGCAGTTTACTTTATCGCTGGTATACATTTATGACTTTAAATTAGAAAAAGAGGAATTTCCAAATTTCATCCAACAAGTCTTTATGATATTTGACACACAGGTCCTATATATAAAATAGGATTGTTGCGTTTTATCGACATAACTGTGTTATTGTCACAATAATGTCAGTTGACCCTAAAACCTTCTCTTTAAAAAAAGTAGGGCAAATACATGCAATGGCAAAACCCAATAAAATTAGCATTTTCTTATAAAGAATGCAACGCGATGTGTGTTAAACATATTTATAGCTTCTAAGTCTTATATTCCAAGACTGTTATGGTAAGAAAAAGAATACAAATGACAATATTTTAGTATTAAATGTCTTTCCGTTTAAAACATATGCGTTGAATTAATATTTATGCCCTCGCTATTGTCAGAACTCTTCATCGATTGTCTCATTAGAAATCTGTACTCTTCGGTCTGTTTTGTGAAATGTGTATTAATGTGCTGATAATTACAATAAATAAACATTTTTGCTGATAAGCAGATATTTGCATTACCAAATGCATTACGAAAGCCTTTTATTAAATTTCTTAAATAAGCATAGTGAGTTATTTTGTCGCTCAGAAACCTTTGGACATTGCAATAAAATATTCTTGGATTTTAAAAAATACCTACTGACTTGAACAAAAAGTCAAATGAAATATCAAGTTTAGTACAGTAAATTTATATACAAAGTTTAGTTACGTTGTTTGATCATGAAAGAAATTTAAAACATGGGTGTGCTCAACGCAGATCTTAAGCGGCCAATGAATGACGTTCCACGTACACTAACAAGCAAATATGCAAGTCACGTGATCAACCTAACTTAAAGCTCAGATAATAACATTTTTTAAAATTTCAAATAGAGTTGAAGAACAATTGCATCACCGATCGGACAAAAAAAAAAAAATAAATAAATAAAATAAAAAAATATATAAAAAAACTGCAATCCACCATTTTAATCTGGATTGGAAATTTTCGTCTACTCGTTGACCAAAATATTCAATTTTCAAAAAAATCAAATGTGTTTCTTGGTAAAAGTTTTATATGTTTCAGCGGTAGCTAGCTAGACAGGGGCTTGTTGTCCATTCAACCTATGCCAACATTTTAAAAATTAGGTAGCAGAAGTAGATAAAATATGTTAGCATCCTTGAATTATTAAATAAACAGTTTAATCTTTTATGTAAACAATTATGGCTGATTAACTTTAATTAGCTTGTCTGAATATAAGGTTTTACATGTATGTAAAGAAGTCATATTATGATTCATTCCATAATTTTCTTTTTTTAAAATTTATTTTTTATATTTTATATTTCATTTTTAATAATTATTATATTTTGATTCATGTAGAATGTTGCTACATGGAAATAATCAAACGTATTTTGCTTGCAATTTATTTTAAAAAACTATTAATAGAAAAAGAAGCCAGGTTCAAGTTTTTTATATTATTCAGATAGATATATATTTTTAACAATTGTAGTACATGCAACAAACGATCAAGAACTCTAAATTATAACCATTATGTACTTATGTTTGGTTTCCTAATCTGTTTGTTGGATGTCGAGTTGTGCGTTTGTCTCCTTTTTATACAAAATGCTGGTGTGATGATAATATTTAAACGTTTTGTAAAGACAAAAGATTTACAAGCTGACCATAAATCAAACCCATTATTTTTTCAAATTTCATGTAAGCTAAGTTATTAGCTCTTAATAATTGAGTCAGCAACAAGCTTATATAAATAATAAATTTTTTTTAGCTATTTATACGAGCAATAAATCATCTCTTTTTAATTATATGATAAAATTATTGTAAATTTTCAATCATTTTAATGAATTCTTGGGTATAAAATGTTCAGAATATTGTTAACTTATCAGTATTTACAACATTTATTTATGTATGTATTTTGCTAAAATTGGGAAAAACATACTTACCATGATAAATTATGATATAATATTATCGATCAAATAATGGTAAAAAAATATTAAAATTGATTTTCATTTTTAAAAAATACATACCATTTGGACATATACATACATTGGGAAAAACATACTTACTATGATAAATTATAATATGAAATTAGTGACCAAATACAATGTAATGGTAAAAATAATAAATGAATACATCTTTTGAAATCCACATGTTGGCATTTCTTGAATAGATACATGTTGGCATAGGTTGAAGACACCAGCGTTTACCTTTCTAGATTATCCAACCTCACTTCCTTGGAGAAAGTTTACATGTTTAACTGAATGAGCCGGTGTTCAAAAATTGTTACTGGAGTGTGATTTGAAAATAGACTGGTATGTCTCTGTTTCTTTTTTTAAATAAATCAGTAAAATGACCAATTTCAAAATGGGGATCTTAACACCTCTTTAAAATACACTATAGTAAACCAAAACTCGTTTCTTAGTTTATGAAATTTATTTAAAACTAAGGTTTCCCTTCACGCAAAGCATTCTTAGCTGGTATTCGATTCATATAATTTTGGAACTTTAGATTCATTATTTTTCAACTGTTTGGCTTATGTTTTTTTATCCACCAAACTTTCCCAGTGTCATAGATGATGAATGATTTTCCTAAATCCACACATATGGCACATCAAAATTTAACAGGTATTTGTGTTATATATTTAAAAGATAGGCACTTGTTCACCTTTCAGAAAACTTACCGTATTTATATCAGATGTTGATTTCCATAACAGGTAGTTGTAAGAATGTAACAAAGTTGTACACATGAAGGAACATGAAGGTACACATGGATTGTATCAGAATAATTATCATAAATTTATCTCGATATACGTTATTAATCAGGAAATATAATGTACATAAATGTCGATTATCTATAAACTTTGGTTAGATTCATACCGCTCAATTCCTGTCAGTGCTTCTTTTCAAAAATATCAAAATAAAAAATTTGCATTTTATACTAAAAGAAAAAAAAAAAACAGTGTTTGTTCATATTTTAACAGTGGGAGAAAGAAAAAAAAAGAAAAAAAATGTATAAAAATACAATATGTGCCTTTGTAATGAATTTTTCAACAGCAAAAGGAAGAAAGCGGGAAGAAATTATTTGTATGCTAATACACGATGTGTCTTTAAGTCTAAATACATCAAAATGAATTCCAATACACTTTCTATATGCTTCAGCGGTAGTTAGCTAGAAGGATGGATGTGTTTACCTTTCTGGAGCATCCATCCTTACCACCCTGGAGGAAGTTTGCGTGTTTAACTCAATGAGTCGGTGTTCAAAATTTTTGGAATGTGATTTGGAAATGGACTGGTATGTTTTGCGTTTCATTTTATAAATGAATCTGTAAAAATGATTAATTTAAAATTGGGGGTATTAAAGCTGCATTAAGTTTTTCAATTTTCTGAATTTTTTTTTGATTTTCTAAAAATATATTTTTTTTAAAATAGATATCTTCAAACAACGATCCGTGACATTCATTTTCTAAAATTTTATTTCTTTTAGCTGTAAATAAACGGAATCCTCTGACCGGTTGGTCAGTGTTTTACGATGGTAATTATGAGCTTGGAGCATGCGCGCCGATGTACGGAAAACCCTAGAATCGAAGGTGAAACATGACAGATTGCATTAATTGTCCTTCAATAATATCCAGATGTATTTGAAATGGAGTTATGTATCCCTTACTAAGTCACAAATGACAAATTCAACGAAGTTCTGTGTTTAATTCATCATATTTCACCGTTTTGAAAGTTGTGTTCAAATGACCCGGGTTTTGATGACGTAACCATGTTCTAATATTAGATCCCAAATGCTGCATCTCGCTGGGAAATTACTGTAATTTCTGTATTTATTCGAGTTTTTATCGTTGAACCAAATGTAATATTGTTCATTAGGAACGTCATTAATTAGATTAGCAACGTTTTAATTTTTTTCTTTGAAAAACTTAATGCAGCTTTAACATATGTTAAGATATACCAAATATACTATAGATAAAAGAAAAAGATAGGTACTTGTTCACCTTTTAGAATACTATACGTATTTATGTCAGATAACAGGTAGTTGTAAGAATGTATGAAAGTTGTACACATGAAGGTACACATGGGTTGTATCAGAATAATTATCATAAATTTATCTCGATATACTTTATTTATCAAGAAAGAAATAAATTTACATAAATGTCGATTATCTATACACGCAGTACTTAATTAAGATTTATACTCATCACTTTCGTCCCTTTGGTCAATTTGTGCATAGTAATTTTGCGTTTTATACTAAAAAAAACTAGTGTTTGATCATGTGTTTTTTCAACAGTGAAAGAAAAAATGTAATAAAAAAATAAAAATAAAAATAAAAATTTAAATGTACCTTTATAATTTTTTTTTAATAGTACAGTTTTAAAATCATAATTATGGGTGCAACACTGTTCGTTTTTATTATTATTATCATTATTATTATTATTATGAATATTATTTTCGCGATATTTGTTTTCTGGAATTATATATATACTAGTATTATCATATGTACTCTGACTAATGAGAGGCAATGCCTGCTGTCCAATCCTTTTCAAAACAAATGTGTGAATAAAATATTGTTTAAATTAAAATATAATGAATTTTTCAACAGTGAAAAAACAAAATGAAAAAACATTTTATTTGCATGAAAATACAATAAGTGTCTTTATAAGAAAAGGAAAATAACACATAGGTTTAGATGGATGATAATCGGTGTTAACAGTTGAAAAGTAAAATATAAGTTGGTTTTTTTCCTTTTTTTTTTAATCAAAATGTTGGATTTTTCATTACTGTTGAAATGTCGAAACAATTAACTTACTGGTGTTTAATAGATAACCGTACTTAAGATATTAAAATTAAATATTATTAATATATGTTTATCCTGTGGTCATTGTGCTATTATTATTAAACACGCGTATCTTTGTGTGTGTGTGTGTGTGTGTGTGTGTTAAAAAACATAAAATGTATTGAAACTCAAGTGTAAAAATGAGTAAATTATTGTTCGAGACCTCATCAGCGTAGTGTTCAGTATAACATTTACTAGTTGTTTTAAAACCGTATGATATTATAAACATACTGCCGCTTGTTAGGTGCATTATGGTAGATTATCACCCTCAGCAAAAATAATTACCACCCGAGACGAAGTCAAGTGATTATCATATGATTTCATACTCAACAAAATTCAGTATGTTTGTTATTAGACTAAATGTCTTTTTCAGTTATCTTTTCAACAAGAAAAAAAATCTGGAAAAAAAACCAGAACGAATTAACGCATCTGTGGTTTGTTCACAGCATGATTCCCGAATTGAATCGGGTGACGGAATGTGAAAATTTTCATTGTTCGGCATTGGTCGGGAAACGAGCGTGATAATGAAATAAATAAACACATGTTGCTATGGATAAATTTTATTGAACAAGTTTATTTCCGATGGATGTTTGAAGTTTGATGATCTACCCATCCATCTATCTATCTATCTATCCATCCATCCACCCATCTATCTATCTATCTATCTATCTATCTATCTATCTATCTATCTATCTATCTAAAACACTTTTAAATTATACTTTCATACTTTTCTACAAGATATACATAGACACCTGTTTTAAGTCTGACGTATTACATCCCGTCATGCCCATTGTTTATTTTATAACGGCTAACTCATCACAAATGATAACATGAGTATGTTGTCATATTTTTTATTATTTCCGTATGTCATTTTTGTCGGTATAACTATAGTAGTTGTAAAATTCTCATTTCCTTTGAAACTTTTCTCGGTTTGGTTTTCGATGATCAGAAAAATAAATGAATTATAAAAATTAAAAAAAAAAATAAAATAAAATCGGTTTTTCGTCTAATGGAGTTGAACACATTATGACTTTTAAACAGCTTTGGTATGGAGCAAAAATTAATACTTTGTGAAAATGCTCGTTTGGTGCTACGATCATTAAACACCTGATGTAAAGGTCTCTTATTCATTAATATTTTCCCATTTATCACATTGGGCTTTGGTAGCAATCCAGTGTAACCACCTCGAACAGATCTTACTGTAAGAACTGTTGTGATTTTGCTTACCGAAGGTTGGTGGTTTTTCCCGGGCACTCGGGCTACCTCCAATGCTGTTGCTAAAGTACGATCTTTAGAGCTGTAGAAAGTTAAGTTAAATTATAAAAAACAAAGCAGCTAATGAAGAATAATGGAAGACAAGTACATTTTAGCATCTTCAAAAGGGAAATGGGTTAAGAAACATCCGGGTATGTGGTTAAGGTGTTCTTTAAGGCTCTTCAATCATCTAACTTATTTTACAACGCCTGGTGGCATCGGGAGGGAAGCTTCAACAACCCGAATTTGCACTTCCTATTTTTCATAAACACTTTAACAGCTTTTACCGCAAATCGGAAATCCAATATCGTGATTTTATACCAATCCATTGATACAACGGACTGTGGACCAGTAACACACTTCCGGTTTGTCTCTTTGCGCCAATTATAGACACTACGGCATTCATTGTATTGCCTTGTTGTAAAAAATTAAAAGTCTTCGGTCGTATGGTACCTCAGTATATTTTTTAATCGAAAACCTTAGTGGACTTGCTTGAACTGTGGGAAAATCGTAGAACTTTTAACTATGATAAAAGTATTTAGTGCATTTTCAATTGCAATATATCTTTTTTTTTAATAATTCTTTTTTTTTTTTTTTTTTTTTTTTTTTTTTTTTTTGAAATATTATATTTGAAAAAAAGACATAAAAGCGTACCTTCTAGATCATTTCAATGATTGTAGTTTATATATATTTTTTTTGATTAGGCTCTAAGAAGTTTGGTCCTTAATTGAAGGAGGTCGAAAATAAGAAAAAAATAGTTTTTATTATCATTATTATTTTATTTTTATTCTTATTATTTATTTATTTATTTATTTATTTTCATGTATTAATTTATTTTGTTACTAAATATAGCATATTGGTTCTTATGGATTAAACGCGATTTGTTTTATGATTTTGATAAACAAATTTTTAATTTTTGTTTCTTTACTATGCTAGTTTAAAAAAAATCCTTTTTGTTTTATGGTGTCAACAACTCAGTGCACCAGAAAGACAATGGTTGTGATCTTGCAGATATCTCAAATAGCATTGTATTAATTTGGGCCGTGGTGACCGAGTTTAAGAGCGTAAGCTTTCAAATCTAAGGCTCCTTACTGCTGTCGATTCGACCACGGGTTCGTGGTTTGTAGTCAAGCAGAACTTATGTTAAACCTTAGTGAATAAGGTTTTCGTTGTTGTATTCCTTTACTGGTCGGCTCGGTAATAGAAAAATTGGCTGATTGGTCTTCGATTTTTATGTGTGACCATGTAAACGAGTGCACTGGCACTCTAAGTGCCGTAAGTGTGTATCAACACTTAAATATTTCATGATTGATCATGTGGTCATAGTCTTGTAGTAACTTTGAATATATGATATATCACATTCAGAAAAAGGATGCAATATCCTGAATATGGTCGCTGTTTATCTTTTATGTTTCATTGTTCTTATTTATATCGGATAAAAGTTACAATAAAACTTTTGAACTATAAAAGGCTAGGGTGTGTCTAACAACTCTTATTGTGGTATTGTGGTATTGAAGAAATCATGAGTTGCCAATATCATTTAATGTATTATTTCCATAATAGTGTTTGATTTTTATTACCGCATGTTGGAATTCCAAGGTCACAATTCCAAAAAAAATTTATGTTTGGACATGAACCGGTATGTTTGTGCTTGATTTTATCATCACTTTTGGTTCACCATTGTGGGTTGCGGTTTGTGGTGCAGCGGAACTTATGTTCCCTCTTTATCATATATCGTGTTTATAAGTCATTCGCTGCTGTTTAATTAATTTCCATAATTGCGGTGTTCCATGAACAATTTTCCCAAAATTCATCTTATTCTTTTTTTTTTTTTTTTTTTTTATTATTATTATTATTATTTTTTTATTATTATTATTTTTTTTTTATTATTTTTTTTTTTTTGAAATAGCGGTGTAACACACTATAATTTTCATGCAGATAATTTTTTCTACTTTGCACATTAGGGCTTTAATATGTTAATGATCTTGCTTTTGATTGTCTTCCAACGATTTGTATTATTTTCAGTGATATCAATATGAAAATAAAGGCTTAATTTTATCTTTAAATGGAGGCATAAGTGGCTGAGTGGTCTAAAACGTGCGCTTACATGTCAAAGTGTCTCATACTGCCTAGGTTTGTATTGCAGTCAGGCAGATCCAAGAGTGAGAAAGTTTGTCAGTCCGCTTGCCAAAGGTCAATGAATATTTCCAAACAATCCGGTTTCCTCCACCATCTCAGAACCGAAATCCTCGATATAGATGGAAAAACCTTCACTGGAGCGTAAAACATCAAAATTCACTGTTTATGGAACGCCATAGCTGTCTCATATGTTGCAAAAATGGTATATGAATTCATTTCATCATAATATTATTTGCTTTATTCATTATATGATTTGGTTTTATCATTGTATGATTTGGTTTAATTATATGATTTGATTTTATCATTGTATGATTTGGTTTTATCATTATATGATTTGGTTTTATCATTATATGATTTGGTTTTATCACTATATGATTTGATTTTATCATTATATGATTTGGTTTTATCACTATATGATTTGGTTATAGCACTATATGATTTGGTTTTATCACTATATGATTTGGTTTTATCGTTATATGATTTGGTTTTATCACTATATGATTTGGTTTTATCATTATATGATTTGGTTTTATCACTATATGATTTGGTTTTATCATTATATGATTTGGTTTTATAACTATATGATTTGGTTTTATCATTATATGATTTGGTTTTATCACTATATGATTTGGTTTTATCACTATATGATTTGGTTTTATCATTATATGATTTGGTTTTATCATTATATGATTTGGTTTTACCATTATATATTTTAGTTTATGATTATATGATATGGTTTTACCATTTAATTTGTTGGTTTTAACATAATCATTATATGTTTTCATTCATCATTATATGATTGGTTTTACGATTGTATTATCTGTTTCGTCATATATGATATCTACAGATATATGTTTATATAATTAGCATGATTAGCACTCGGCATTATATGGATATATTATCCCATCATTAAATTATATGCATGAACCATACTATGATTGCAAAACATCATGATATGATCGCAAAACAGTATTATATGTTCGAATGCTGTTTGCGATTCTGACAAATATCTTTGTGATATTTAATCAGATTCACAAAGACTTTTGCCATAATCGCATACGCCATATAAAGAAGTATTGCGATTGGTAAAACCAAAACATATAACTATAAAAAGCAGATAAAATCATGATGAAATGAATTCATATACCATTTTTGCACCATAAAAGACTGTTATGGCGTTCCATAACTTTTTACACACAGTTCGGAAAAACAAGATCATGCGTTTCCTTAGCGCACTATAATTGTCCAGGGTTGTGGTCTTATATATATCATGAACCTCCTTTATCATATTCTGTATATATCGTGATGAAAAGACGATCACACCTGTCCCATTTAGCTATCTAGATATTCTAAAAGGAAATGTGGTTTTTAACCAATACATTATAAGAAGACGTTCACCTTCATGGTTTAACAATCAATGATAAAAATAGTAGGTACTCCATTATCGGTACTACAATTGTACTTGTATCGTTACGCTGTATTTGATTGGTGAATATAATTTTATTCTGATTAAATGTAGTAGAGTAGAGTAGAGTAATGGTGTTTTACGCCCTAGTAAAGATTCTTCACTTATTTCGAGGCGGTCAGTTCTGGGATGGTGGAGGAAACCGGAATGTCAATAGAAAACCACCGACCTTCGGCAATCGAACTGGCAAACTTTTTCAAGCTAGGATCTGTTCTGAGTGGGATTCGAACCCAGGCGGTGGGAGGTGCTATGTACTGTTTTCCATAAGCGCGCTTTAGACCACTCAGCCATCGAGGCCCCCTAATTTATTCTATGACTCTAGGCCCTCACTTTTATTTCAATAACCGATTGTTGTTTTATACTTTATAACTAGTTGGAAGGTTTTGTCATGATAGTTTTTTTTTTTTTTTTTTTTTTTTTTTTTTAATTATTATTATTATTATTATTATTATTATTATTATTATTATTATTATTAAATCTCTCAAATTTCTTTCCTTTGCTTGCAACATATGAACTTCAAACTCGACAGACATGAAATTGTGTTACATGTATATGAAACAGACATATTTGCTTTAATAAGTCTCTCTCTCTCTCTCTCTCTCTCTCTCTCTCTCTCTCTCTCTCTCTCTCTCTCAAACTATGTTTCAGACAAAAAGCTTTTATAAAACCTTACAATAACACCGATTACGTCATTGACATTACTTGTTTGATGAATGGAAATGACGTCCTTTTTTGGCTGTTCGAAAAAACTAAACATACATGTCATAATCGACAGCTATTTTTGAGATTTCTTAGGATTGATGAATAAATTAGTTTTTAATACTAATAATAATCATCATCATCATCGACATCATCATCATCATCGTCATCATCATAATTATAATAATAACTATAATAATAATAATAATAATAATACAATGTTATAAAATAATAATAATACAATGTAATAAAATTATAATAATAAAAAAATAATAGATGAAAAAGCAAAATCAAAAGTTTTACTCCCCACAGCTTTGATGTCATCGAAATAGCTCAAAATTTCTGTTAAATATAAACAGAAAATTTTTTGTTTAACGTGGGGGTGTGTTGAAAATGGCTTGTTATAAAATCATTAATTTACTAATTATTATTTATGTAAAACAGCCTCGAAGAAAAACAAGGCAGCAAGGAAGCTAGTTTTTGATGAAATGTTAAATAAAAACTATGACAATGTGGTATGATTGAAAATTGTCATTTATTAATGACGGTATAATAAAATACAATCTATAATATAAGCATGGTATAAACAAATATACCATGAATGCAGAGACATATATACATTATGTCAAATTACATAACACAAAAAATAAGTAATAAAAATAACAATACTCAAAAGCTACATGTAATCAAAAAGGTGGCGTAAAAATTATGCCTAATAAAATACAATCTATAATATAAGCATGGTAAAAACAAATATACCATGAATGCAGAGACATATAAACATTATGTCAAATAACATAACACCAAAAACAAATAATAAAAATAGCAATACTCAAAAGCTACATGTAATCAAAAAGGTGGCATAAAAATTGTTGCCTATTTTTCCAATGTTATAATAAAAGATAGATCAGCAAAACACAACACAAACCTAAAGCGAGACTACTTGTCCAGACACAATGTTATCTAGATGATAAATTTCTGCTATTCAAATAGTAAAACAATCTAACATAGGCATTGTATTATATACACAGAATATCAGAATATGAAAAACAGGTTGACATGAACTTAAAAATTTCCTTAAAAGAATACGAATTGCAAAAATGAGGGAAGGTGACGGGGTGGAGGCGGGTTAGCTTAAAATGCCAACTACAAACTTGTGTTGTTGTTAGTCCAAAAGGTATAAAATAAGGGGTCATATAAGAAGTTGCTTTGTCCGATGGGGACTAAAAAACCTCGATCCCAGTTCCAACCTCGATCCCTGTTTACATAAATCCTATTATTCGGAATAATATTTATTTATGTAAAACAGCCTCGAAGAAAAACAAGGCAGCAAGGAAGCTAGTTTTTGATGAAATGTTAAATAAAAACTATGACAATGTGGTATGATTGAAAATTGTCATTTATTAATGACGGTATAATAAAATACAATCTATAATATAAGCATGGTATAAACAAATATACCATGAATGCAGAGACATATATACATTATGTCAAATTACATAACACAAAAAATAAGTAATAAAAATAACAATACTCAAAAGCTACATGTAATCAAAAAGGTGGCGTAAAAATTATGCCACAGACGAGAGGGAACTGCCAGAATGGAGATTGTAAATGGTTTATTTGAGGTATTATTTTTAAAAAATTTAAGAGTGAGGTCGGCTTTAGAGTGTGGTAGGACTGAAACATTTTGGACCTGTAAAACCCGGTCTACATTGGCAGCAGTCTTTGGAATTAATTCCCCTAATCTGAAAAAACCACGGAAAGCAAGGCTGAATAGAGACTGCAGAAGGTGTCTCTCTATTGCTGTACCAGCCGTGTGATTTAAAGAGCTAAGAATTTGGTGCAACAACTGTTTAGTGATAGGCATTCTTGTGTCTGGAGCCTTACTGAGATTTTGTGCCCCTTTCAACAGCTTCCGAATAAGGAATGACTGCGTGGGATCAGGTATGTCCAATAATTTATGAACATAACTAATGGCAGACATATGCCCTGCAATAGAAGATGGACTGTAACCTTTCTGATAGAGACTGGCAACAAAGTTACACAACAAAACCATAGAAACTGGGAGATGTATGTCGTTGTTGGAAAAAACAAACAACAACGACCAGCTTGAATGATAAGCTGATCTAGTTGCACGCTGAAGTGAGGCTTGAAGCAGTCCTTGTGCTGTTAAGTCTAAATCGTCAGCAATTGATCTGGAACTTGAGTGGCAGTCCTGTCTAGCCAAGGGGCCAAGTGGAGGGCAGTCTGAAATTGTAAACGGGAAAGTTTGTCAGCAATAATGTTATGTTTGCCTGGAATGTGCTTAGCACAAAACCAAATATTGTTGCACAGTGCAGCGAGAACTAGCCGGCGAACAAGTCTCATAAGAATCTTATCCCGGCAAGACTGTTTATTGATAACAGCGACAACAGCAGAATTGTCAGACAAGAACAGCAATTTTTTATTCTTTAGAGAAGCACCCCAAAGTTCAAGAGCCAAAACGATTGGGAACAGCTCTTTGACAGCAATCTGATAATGAGCCATATCATTAGACCATTTGTTAGCAAACCATTTGGGGCCAAGCACAGCTGCATATCCCAAGTCTGAATTTCCAGCAGCATCTGTGTATAAAGCTAAACGATCAGAAGAAAGCTAGGTATCATGTAGAAATACTGATGAGCCATTGAAATGCGAAATAAATTGCAGCCATATTTTTATGTCTGCTCTGGAACCAATCGACAAACGGATTTTGTGATGAGGGCGTTTTACATTGCAGGTTAGATCATATAATCGACGTAAAAAAGCGCGTCCTGATGGGATAACTGAGCAAGCAAAGTTTAGCAGACCCAGAAGAGACTGCAGCTCACGAAGTGTAACTTTGCGGCGTCTACTGAAAGTTTGGAGGAGACCAGTTAATTTAGAAATTTTTTCTGCAGGTAATCTTGACTCCATCAGAATAGAGTCCACCTCAATACCATAAATTGTAATTACTGTGGTGGGTTGGACAGTTTTCTCCTCTTTAATAGGTACACCTAAGAGGGCACAAAGTTTGATGAAGTTGTTAAGATCACGGACACATTTCTGAGTAAGATTTGAACCTATGAAGAAAAAATCGTCCAACATATGGGACAGTGACACAGCATTGAATTTATTGATCATTATCCACTGCAAAGCTGAACTAAAAGCCTCAAAAATCTGACAGGAGCTACTGGCACCCATTGGGAGGCAGCGATCATAATAGAAGCTACCGTTCCATTGAAAACCGAGGAGAGGATAGTCCTGTGGGTGAATAGGAATAATTCTAAAAGCATCCTGAATATCTGTTTTGGCCATCAATGCCCCAGAACCATATGCCTTAACTAAGTTAATAACAGTCTCAACACTGTCATATTGAACACATGAATATTGATCTGGGATGCCCGCATTTACAGACTGGCCAAGTGGAAAGGAAAGGTCATGGATCAATCGAAACGAATTAGGTTCCTTTTTATTTACTAAACCTAAAGGTGAACACATAAATGAAGTGAAGGGGGGGCAACTGTAGGGTCCTGAAACACGACCGAGCAATATTTCTTTATCGATCTTGTCTTTCACTATATCAGGGTGTAGGCGAACAGAAGAATGATTATTCGAAAGTAAGGGAAGGGACCTGTTGATGCAGCCTAAGGAAAAACCAAGTGTGAAACCATTGATTAAAAAGGCAGATAGGGTCGAGTCATAGCCGCGGAGAAAAGAAGAGAGAACGTTAACCTTTACCGGTGTTGGAAGTTGCTGTAGGTCTAACCTGCCTGGTGTGATTGGCTGAACTTGATTGCATAAAGGCATTGTTGCATCTGATTTTTGGGTGGTTGCCTTGACAGCCTTGGCAGAGATGTTTGAAGCCACAGGGGTGTTTTTTGCACTGCTCGCCTCTATTGTAGGCAAAGCAGACTCTAAGCCGAAAGGGCTGCGGCTTCCTGTTGAATGAGGAAGAGTTGGTGTCGGGCCGAATGTACTTTGAGGGCTTGACCAAGTCATGAATATAGCGTTGCCATGGTACCCTGTGGCTTTGACGGAGCTTGCGAAAGTGTTCATCGTAGCTCCTCCAGGCAATGTCACCGAAATTCTGATGAAGCTCTCGCACAGTTAGAGCATACTTTAACAGATGTGGTGCCTCAACCAAATGTTTTTTCAATATAAATGGCCATAAATGTGAGAAAACAAGTAGTCCATTGGTTGATGGAGAGAGGATGCCTATACTTGGAATTCTGTTTGACATTAATTATCCCTGGAGATATGTCAATCGACAGAGGATCTTCAGAATAGGACGAAAGCAAGCAGTGGAAATCTAAATACTCATCATCCCATATTTTTTGTTTAATTTTTTGGGACACTGTGGCCCCAATGGGAATCCCATCAGCCAAACTGAACGGGAGGGGTACAGAGGGGGTAGATTGAACAGCAGGCAACTCACCTGAAAATATACGGTTAATGAGATTTGGAACAGAGGTTGTTTGTACATCTGAATGTCCACCATCATGAGCAGTGGCAGGTGCGACTTGTGCAACTTGTGAAACTGAAGCAGTGGATGTTGAAGGGCTGGTGGAAGGACCAGATTGTGTACAGGATGCTGGAGTTCCACAGCCTGCTGAAACTGCTGTTGAATTTTGCTGCCTTATAATTTCAGAGGCAAGTTTAACATAATCAATTTGTGAAGCCGTACTGGTCTGTGGAGATTGAGGCAAAGAGCTGGACACAGGCACATTTTGGGTACGTCGCCGTTTCCTGGCAGATGACATGACCTGTTTTACAAGAAGAATAAAACACATTAAATAATAACTGAAAATCTTGGGTGAAAGTTTTGACAGTGAAGATAGACTTTGTGTAGTAAATGTACAGAGTGAAAACATCCGACATGGCTGAAAAATTACAGTGGTGCCATCCGTAATAATACAAATGTATACTGTAATGAGGATCAACCAGCTAAATGTGAAAAAACTAAAAATTTGTAATGATAGTTTGTACTGCCTTTGAAGAATAAAATGTTATAATTACCAAGTGTTGTGAACTTAATTTGGCAAAACGTGAGACAAGCATGCAGCATACCACAAGTCAGGTAATTAAACATTAACGGTACCACCACAGTGTACCTATAAAATTATATACTGACAGATAATGTACCACCACAGTGTACTGTAATGAAAAGTACCACCACAGTGTACCTTCAAAATTATATACTGACAGAAAATGTACCACCACAGTGTACAATACTAAAATTGTAAAATGTTATATCTAAGTCATGTACCACAACAGTGTACTGAACAATATAGTAATCCATAAATACCACAACCTTTGTACAAGCATAACGGACAGATGCAAATACAGTATAGCAATCAATAAGTACCACAACCTGTGTACTTGCACCACGTCCAAATGTAAATAAGAAATCATACCAACCTAAAGGTACCACAACAGTGTACCAACAGTGTACCACAAGCATGTATATGACGATGCAAATATACTGTGAGTCTGTACAATGCGAGTAATAACTATGCTAGTCTATGGACTTGGAGAAAAAGTGGCACCACAACTGTGTACCGAATACATAATGGACCACGTCCTGGGTATTTGCACTATACGGATAACAAATTGACTAAAATTAAAAATTGGCTAATAATTAGACGACAACTGGGTACTAATAAACAGCTGAAATAGTGACATGTCCCATAGTGTGGACAAGAGTTACCACAAAGGTGCCAATAGAAAAATACTACCGCAATAATAATATCAGTATAAATTGTACCACATCTGTGTACTTACTATATATTCTAAACTGTAAAAGGGAGAGGCCCAAAGGTGGAGAAATTCTGGTCAGTTGTAAGATAGGGACACTGAGCTGAAAATAATAAAACAATTGATAAACATGAAATAAATATCAAATGAAATCGTAAAAGACTTAAAGTATAAATATGATGAACATAAAAACAATGTAGGTTGTTGCAGTATAGAGAAAATTAATGAAAGGGGAATACTAGAAGCATATGAAAACTATGAGTATAAAAGATACAGATATAACAAGTGCTGCCTACTTGACAAGATACAAATTGATAGCAGTATAATAAAAATGTAGGCGGAATCATAACAGATTTTTTTTTTTTTTTTTTTTTTTTTTTTTTTGAAGATAAATAATTGATACAAATGTTCAGGTTTCATGGATCATGAAATGTGTGCAGCACTGCACTACGAATGCTACGCAGATATTTCCTCATGATAGTCTGATTTGTCGAACTGTATAACAAATGTACACCATCTCGTGGATCCAAATATGACAGTGTCGCATCCCAAAAACCACGGTGATGCCAGAAATAAATTGATAAGTCCTGGTTCTCCTTCGTCCACGCGGACAACAGGTTGTTGAGACTCACAATGCGTGCATTATAGTCACTGTCAGTTGCCCATGGCTGACGACGAAGTAACTGTCCTATAATAACACGACGGATGCCAACACCATGTCGCAAATAATGTGCAAACGATGTAATTTGGTGGCACAGAGATTCAACTCTAAGGCCTGGGTTGCATAAATCATTGCCACCGATCTGGAGAAAAACAATATCCTGTTGAGTTGAAAACTGTGTCATAGAAGCATCATTGGCGAGTGTACGGACTTTGAGACCGCCCCTGGAACGCGTTGTGACTGTGTAAATGGACCTAGACAATCGTAAATTTGCATCCGGAGGAAAACTGTCCATGTGAGACTGCAAACGTCTAATGTAACTATGTCCGATAAGGACCACATTCAAATGTTGAACATCTGAAATTGGTTGTTCACACATGTTGAAAAAATCGATTGTTTATGTAACATTCCAAAGTCGTGACGTCACAGATCCCGAACAAAGAAATTTCCAATAAAACACAAAATAGCAAAATTGTCTGGGTATATCGATGATTTCACTTGTAAAGATAACTAATGTAAGCCCCAACTCACCAATGCAGTAATGCACTACGTCTTGAAATAAATTGAAGCGAGGTTTTTAGCTTAAAATGCCAACTACAAACTTGTGTTGTTGCACAGGAGTCTGAAATTTTATCCGTAATATATAAAATGTCCATATATAAGAAAAAAAAACCCACTATCACTAAAAAAAAACACAAGGAATGCAACGCATTTTTTGAGGTCCCAACGAAAAATTGCCTAAAAATTTTTCCAAGGACGATTTTTTTAAAACAAACGGCTGAATCGGGAACCGGAGTGATAATACTTCGTGGAAATACCAATTTTTATTCTTACCTCGCGATTTTACCCCTGTTTTGTAGAATTATCCTCAATAATGCCTCATCGTGGAATCCATGATGGTTTGTGAACCGGAAGTAATGCACGTACAGCGTCGCAGTGAATTTCAAGGTAAGTTATAAAACTGTACAAAAAAACGGAATGGAATTCGCAAATCCGGAAAAGTGTTTCCAGCGGTTAATTTGAACAATATTGAAGATATAACTGGAGAACTTGAAAATGGATCTTGCAATGGCTGTTGCATTAGCAGGACATAATATAATAATAACTGGTCAATGTGGAACAGGAAAAACATATCTCATGAAGTATGGTGCTAAATAATATTATCTACTGTCAGTAGCTTCTTCAAGTCTGACCATATAATGATATATAAAGAAATCACAATTACAGTAAACAGAATCTTGAAAAAATAGCTCATGTAGAAATATTAAATTCTGATAGAATAACAGATTTCCGATACTATAAATTTCAATTCAAATTTGCCGCCACAACAATTTTAGAAAAACTTATTACCTCCCCTTGGGATGACTGATCGAAAGTTATAAAAAATAAAGAGACCGTTTATGATATAATTCTATAGTGACTTTTGTTTATATAATACTAACAGCAATTGCCACAAAACATTACATTTATTGGAGAAGATTATTTGTTTTATAACTTACCTTGAAATTCACTGCGGCGCTGTACGTGCATTACTTCCGGTTCACAAACCATCATGGATTCCACGATGAGGCATTATTGAGGATAATTCTACAAAACAGGGGTAAAATCGCGAGGTAAGAATAAAAATTGGTATTTCCACGAAGTATTATCACTCCGGTTCCCGATTCAGCCGTTTGTTTTAAAAAAATCGTCCTTGGAAAAATTTTTAGGCAATTTTTCGTTGGGACCTCAAAAAATGCGTTGCATTCCTTGTGTTTTTTTTTAGTGATAGTGGGTTTTTTTTCTTATATATGGACATTTTATATATTACGGATAAAATTTCAGACTCCTGTGGTTGTTGTTAGTCCAAAAGGTATAAAATAAGGGGTCATATAAGAAGTTGCTTTGTCCGATGGGGACTAAAAAACCTCGATCCCAGTTCCAACCTCGATCCCTGTTTACATAAATCCTATTATTCGGAATAATATTTATTAATGGTGCAGCCCAGCATCCTATATCTCCATTCACGCAAATTCAAATTTAACAAAATAAAAAAATTATAATCATCAAATGCAAACAGATTAGTCCATGTTCCAATAACAATCCCAAAAAACAAGGTAAAAAACTATGAAACCTAGAAATCAATTTATGTACTTGAACTGTCGCCAGGAAAGTGAGGTCGTTTGCTTTGGAAGGGTAAGCACTTCCTGTCTAGATAACTACACCTGTCACGTGCAGATGAAATGAACATTGCACTTTAAGGTGTCAAAGATATCCAGGATAATTTTAAATATAGAGACAACATAATTTTCAACGATGTTTGATGACAGACATTAGGTGTTTTGAGAAATTTGATAAGCCTTTTTAGGTAAAAAAAAAAACTGGCCTTTGACAAACAAACGGACAAACTTTTACACATTGAAACTTTCTCTCACTAGCATCGACCTGCCCCAAATTGGCTTCTGTGGGGGGGGGGGGGGGGGGGAGAATGAGAGGTCACTATGCGTTAGACCACTCAGCCACCGAGGCCTCCAAGACCTGGCTCCTGTTTCAAAAGTTATTACTTAACTAAGATTTTCTATAACATAACTTTGACAAATTTTGGCAATCTCTTTTTGAATTACAAATAAACATTTGTTACGAAACTAAATGCAGATGTTACAAGATTAAAGTGATCTTCAAAATAAAACCCTAAATTCTTGAATATCTTATAATTAAACAAATTATTGAAATTTCAAATTTATCCGTTTAAGTTCAGGAAAATCTTAGTTAAGGAATGATTGTGAAATCCGCGGCCAGGAAAAATATAGACGTCATATACAGATAAGTGTACAAAGAGATCGTTGTCGTCGTTGTTGTTGTTGTTGTTGTTGTTGTTGAAATAAAAGCAAGGGGACCCTCAAAGTAGGGTCGTACTGGACATATGGTTTTTATACAGGTGGCCGGTTAAAAATGTGTACTAGACACTTTATACAGCAAACACAAAGTCCTATATTCTCTTATAGTGAATTATATGTACAATGAGATTAGTCTAGACCTTTAATTAAATATCAATAAAGAGACACGTGTCGATTAATAATAATAACTATAAACTTTTATATTTGTCGGCGTTTCTTTGATGTTCCACCCCCTGAAATATGGACAAAAATATTGTTATGAACCATTTTATATCTACATATATTTAGCTACCTTCGCAAGGACAGATTTGTAAGGCACAATTGCTGTTAATATAAATTGAAACCTACAGATCTTTCTTTTGATCCTTGGATATCAACATCCCCAACAACTAAATAATCGGCTATAGTTTCTTTCACTTATTTTAAAGGGAGATAACCATACATATTATGCCCCTTGTCAAGGTCAACAATCTGTCCAATACGTATTGCAAAAAGTGTTTACTTTGTAACTACAGTTGATACTTTTTACCCAACATCGCCAATGTAAGATCGTGTTAGTCATGAGGATGTAAACAAAATATACTTAAATGTAAGGTAAGGTAGCATCTATTCATCACACTTATGAACGAACGTCCGTTTCTCGCGATCGCGTTTGTCGATTAATTAAAGCGTTACTTTTTCACACCAAATCGTTTATCACTGTTGTTGTTTTTATTTCAGTTAAGTGCAAATGAAAAGATGGCTTTCCGTTGAGTTCTACTTATCGGCTAAATAACCAGAATTATTTAAATGCACTGAGTAAATTGCTATGTTTATTCGTCGTAGAGCAGATCGTCATGAACTGGCACAGTACAAATTTTATAATAAAAACTTGCGCAAAACTCGTACTTTACATAAATTTGAATTTGTAATTTATGATATTAAATTTTAAATTAAAAAGAACTTTTATCTCAATCAAAATTATAATAAAATTGCTAATGTAGCGTACAACAAATGTTAACCAATAAATCCATCTACTTATTTATGAACAAAATTGTTACAAGTTTCAAATAAATTTACATGAAGCAACGTAAATATAACATACAATGAACTCGGTGATTTTTATGGAACAAAAATACTTTTCTCTGGTTTTTGGTACTATAATCTGGACAAAAAATCTTTTGAAAAAAAATTTAAAAACTGTACTATTCAACCAGACAAGTGAACAATTAAGTGTTATTTTATAAAGATAAAGTATATGATGTATACATGAAAGGAAGAGGTATGTTTTTAGTAGATCTCCTTGTCGGAAACCAAATGAAACCAAAATAATATATATATATATATATATATATATATATGTTTTTATATATATATATATATATGAAATATAGGTCGAAGGTTAGTTTTAGATATATCGCCAAAACGGTAAAATGATTTCTGGACAAATAACTGTCAATCCTAATACAGGTTTATGTGACAAAACTAAGACAATTATTGGTTAACAGATTTAAGCCAAACATATGAATATTCATAAGTTGTTATTTTTTCACGTATAAAACATGTGAGTTATTATTTGCACGTTGAACAGTTTTAGGTATAACTGTATCCTCCTAACATTTAGACACGAACTCGGATAAAAACTAGCAAAACATTCAAACATGAATTGTTGGCCTCTAATTTTCGTTTTGTTCGGATTTTTACTTTCTGGAAAGATCACGGAATCAAGACGGTTCGGAAGGGTAAGTGGTTCAAAATAGTTATTAATTTATAATTCTTTATTTTTTTTTTATTTCAAAAAAGTTTGGATTTCTTTAAAAACTTTGATCTGATTTATCATTTTAAAGCATTCCAAACTTGATAGTATTCTTTTAACTTTTGATTTGTCTCAACTTCAAGAAAAAACCCTGAAAAAGCAAGCTTAAAACTGATTTTTTAGTATTTGGAAGCTTCAGTTGTGAACATATGTGTAGAGATCTCAGATAGTGAAAAGCTTTTTTTTAGTTCCATTATCAGTTGTCCAAATATGTAATAGTCTCTTTTACATCTAGTTGCGTTTGGCTGTTGTTTTATTTTCTTTGTGTTGTTTCTTTATATTGGTTTTGCTTGCCTTTGCTGACTAAATGTTTTTAGTTGTGAAATTCTTCTTTTTTTTATTGAAAATAATTGTTCATATAACTTATGATCGAACACATATTCAGTTCCAAAAACCTAATTATAAATAAATAAATAAATAAATAAATAAATAAATAAATAAATAAATAAATAAATAAATATTGAACATAAGTTAAAGGCGTTAACAATGATTATACAAGGATATTAAAAAGAAATGTGTTACTTAATTGATTTCGAAGCTTCGGCACTAAAACTTGGTTGTAGAACAGCTATTGTTGATAAACTAGTTTTTTTGTAATTGAGGAACGAGGTTGTTATTCAATGCAAGGATTCATTTGCCTATTTATTGGCTACATGTGACATGTTTGGATATTTGTGACCTTTTCTCTTTATCTTTAATGAATGGGACAGGATAAATTACAGTTATAAGAATGGTCAGCTTTAACAAATACAGTAGGTCACGGTGGTCGAATAGTCTAAAGCGATGGTTTACGGATAATTATGACTTTAATCGCTAAAGTTTGAATCCCCGCCGGAGCGACAAATCCAAACATTGGGAAATTTGTCAGTCGCCTGACATTTGCCGTACAATTACTGATCGCCTCCATTTAATAGAGCTTCAGTGGCCATGTGGTCAAGGCGCGTTTAAATATCTCTTCACCGCTTAGGTTCTATTTTCGCTCGAGGAAATCTAGTTTGAAAAGTTTTTTTTTTCAGTTTGCTTGTCGTAGGTCGGTGGTTTCCTTCAGGAACTCTGGTTTTCTCCACCATTCCAAAACTGGCCTCATCGATATCAATGAAAAATCTTCACCGGGGCGTTAAACACCACAAATTCCATTAAACTTCATATAAAAAAGTAGGGTGTATTACCTCACTCAGGTCCTTCCGCAAACAAGATGGTCTTTTTTAATGTTAAAATTGTGTCAGTCTTAAGGCAATTTTGTTTGAATATGTTTAAGAGATGTAAAGAACCAAACATCTAGTTTGGGTACGGTTGTTTCTTTGTTTAAAACAGAGGAATCTTTCGACAAATGGTTCTATAGATTTATATTACCAAGAACATTTCGTTTACCTTTTGGACCGTTTCGAATATGGCTTTACTGAGTATTGGTGATAATTTTTTTAGTGTTAAGCGGTATTGGTACATGTAGCTAAAAAAAATCTTTTTTTAGTAAAAATTGTGACCGGCCCTAGTTAATAAAACAAAATAAAATTAAAAAAATCGATTAATACATTAAGCTTTTAATAAATGCTTGTATTTTAAGGTAAGAATATTTTCTAGTTAGTTTTAATAAACTAAACATAAATGAATCGTCGATTTCATAGTGACCGACTTGTTGAATATCTTAAATTATTCATTATATTTCTCTTTCTATCAAGAGTGAGTGATCAAGATTCGAACCACGATCACATAATTATGACTTTTTGATTTGAGATACTGCTTCCTCGGCATAAAAGGTCCAGAGTTTTGATCGGTTCTTCCGATGTCAGGATAAAGTGACCGAGGGATTAATTTATTAGTTTGCGGCATACTGACTTAGTGATCTAGCACATTAAAAATGATAACGCTTCAGTGTAAGACAAACCATAACTTACACACTCACAGACCTCACGCATACACGAACTAGTTTTTAGATAAATATTAGATAAATATTAGATAAAAAGCCTTGCTATCGTAGCTAAAAAACCTAAAAAAAATGATGACTTGACATAAAAAAAAAACGAACCAACCTACCTTTATATAAAATACATTCCATTATTTTAAGTTTAACTAGACATTGCCATTTGGCAGGCACACTGACGTACATGTCTCCCAACGCCGAGATTTAAGGGAGAAATGACTGTTTCATAAAAAGAAGGGGTATTAAACTCTGATTAATATATCTTTTGTTCCCGAATCGCGAAAAAAGAACTGTCAGCACATCTTTAGATCATGCTAGTTGTCTGCAAAAATTTTGGAATTGATATGACTTTCCATTCCCGAGAAAAGTGTCGAACAAAAATAAGAAACGGCACAAAAACAATTAGTCTACCCCCTTTTTTTTAAATTTATTTATTTATTTATTTATTTATTTTTGTTCCTATTGATAAACTGTACCATATAAATTCTATTTTTTTTTATCGCACAAACTCAAAACAGTTAAATTAAATATAAACTGGTAAAATTTTTGTCAAGCATTCCAATAAGTTAAATTAAAGATTTTTGTACATCACACCTTAAAAACCAGAAGAGTCCTAGATATGCCAATAAATTTCTATGAAGGTTTTATTTCTTCTTATATTTTATTATTATTATTATTATTTAAATTTATTTCTTTATTTCTTTATTTATTTATTCATTTTGAAAAAACTGTTTAAAAAACGAAAAAGACGCATATTGTCATGTCTGTCAATAATGGCCTCTGAGAAGGGTTCTTTAACCTAACTGGACAATATGTCCGAAAGGTTTATAAACATCCGTATCACCGGTCATTGCAATAAAAAAAACCTTAAGTAGTGGATATTATACCGGTCATTTACGATTCACTTAAAAAATGAAAGAATAAATGATGCTTGCTTTAAGCTATAATTAAGTTAATGTTGGACAACATAAAAATCATATGATGTCCAGTTTTTTTTTTTAAATCACCGGTCAAGTAAGGCGAAAAAAATATAAGTTATGCGTAATGTTGACCATTAACGAATTATTCTCTTGAAAAAAAAGAATTACTCATGCATGCTAATGTATCGTTTAATCGACAAAGTGACATCTTTATATTTTACACGTGATTATTCTCACGGGAGATTGCGAGTTTAACGAACTGTAGGGTAGTTCAAGAAAGAATGTTTTTTTATTCAAAAAAAAAAAAAAAAAAAAAAATGACCAGCTGTTCGCATGTAGAAAATACCACACGTGTAAATATTTCGTAAGTTGCTTTGTAAAACAATCCGAAACTGACTTCCTCAATAAAAGTAGAAGTATCTTGACTGGATCTCAAGTCTTAAACCCATGACCGGACTCATTCTAATTATTCTAGTATCCAAGTCCTTTTCTATCAAATCCAACTTAGGAACGGTTATCCAGATATAGCGGGTTCTAATTTTATTTTCTAATTTGCTTAAGGTCGAGTGGTGTAATTCGACGTCTTGCAGACCACCACGTCCCTAAAAGTTTCAACCCTGTAGCCTCGGTCCTGTTAGAGAATGTTTGACAGTTCGTTTGCCTTAGATATGCGGTTTTTTCCCTAATCCTTGCGCCTCAAAGAAATAAATCGACTCATTCTTTATTTCAAATTCTTTAAGTCTACATTCATTTTTAATTCGCTGAACTAGGTTGTACATTTTACCTGACTAAATACAATAATTTTTAAAGATATATTTTCCACCATTTTAATTTATTATTATTTATTTATTTTTTATTATTTATTTATTTATTTTTTTAAAACTTTTAAATGTTTAAAAATTTTATAGTAACAGACTAGATGAACATCTCCGATCAAACTGGAGATCGTAAGTTATTACATTGACATTATTGTTTCTATAATAAGACCCATTAACAATTTGTGGAAGATTTTTGTTTTGTTTTATAATGTTACCGACCATCCTATCGGCAAATCCTGGTTTTAGAAAATTGTCAGTTACAAATGTCGTTAGTTTCTCTTCCGAATACTTTTTGCCTACTCTGCCATTCAAGAACCTACCTTCATATCAGTAAGGCGTTAAAAAATACCCGGACGCCCCCTCCCTCTATATGACAATAACTAGTTATAAGAAAAGGTTTGATGCAACTGTTCCAATTTACGAATTTCTAAAATTACTTTAATGAAATGCTGACAGGTGCTTATGATGGAATTACCAACACATACATAAAAATATTGCACTTGGACACAGTGGCCTCGTTCCGTCCCCTTAGGAGAAAAAAGAGATATTTTATTTTGATGAAAACAACATACTAAAATCGTCATAAAACAGTAAAAATATAAACACCGATTGGAATATAGGTCGTCTGAGTGAGTATTTACGATTGTTCCCTATCACCTGTTAAGTGTACTTTACGAGTACAGTCCTAAAACTAGTACTCTAGTCAGTCTTCCGCTAGAACTTAGTAAGATTTTCGCAGGAGTATACCTTTAGCTAGTTGCTGCAATGACAATAACAGTTAAAGTTTTAATTAAGATAATTATAATGACAATAATAATGATAATGATAGTAATGATTATACTCGTCACATGTGAAGTTGTCTGGAAACGTTTGAAAAAAGAAAAGATTCTTTAAATAAATCACTTTTTGAACATTTCTTTGGAGGACCTTAAACAGGTTTGGCGTAGCCAGTGTGGTAAATTGCACCAAACTATCCATTCCCTAGCCATTTTATCTTAGCACTGGGTGAAGCAGACGATTTTCTGTTTTCTAATGCAAAGCGCCAATTTAGAAAGTAGAATCTCAAAATTTAAAATCTCGTGTATTAACCTTCACGGGATTCGAACCACTCGACTCCCGCTCTCGAAGCGGACGCTCTTCCTATGAGCCACCAAGGTGGTACTATATACATAGATTTAAGTGTAGAAATATATGTAGGTATTGTGTGTGCTCTTGGGGAAAAACTCCTCAAAGCGACAAATTAACGTGATTTACAACCTTCCAAAATTCTGAGCAATAACTTTGCTTATATACATTAAAACGGCAATATAAATGTCTGTCTGTCTAAATGACATGGAATATTGAGCCCAAGTCTGTTATTACCTTGCCACAGTGGTAATTTTTATGAGAAAATTTATTTCAGGAAAATGAAATTGACATGATTGACAGCTTCCTGAAATAACGTCCGGTTTATAATTTCCCAACACCGATTTCTACCTCACGTGACTTGTGTGTAAAAGCCGTGGTCGTCAAATTTACCGCAAACTATTTGCTCTCATGTGGGATCTTTATTTTTAATGTAAAACCTTTAAAGGTTCTTCGAATCAAATTTCTGTAGTTGCAAAGTTAAGATAGAAATTTCAATCTTACAGACCACATATTTTTTGGGGCTTAGGTTCGAATTCCATTCGGACAGACCTTAGTGATATCAGAGAGTTAGTCAATTTCCTTTCGAAGGATTGATGATTATCTCCATAAACTCTTTTTTCACATCCCTTGAATTATCCGTCTCGATATGAATGAAAGCATTGAGTTTTTTGTGAAACTAAAACACTAATGCACAACACTACACCACACCACATAACATTACACTTCACTACATCACACCAAACCACACCACACATCATATCACAACACAACACCACACTAAACCATAACATCAAACCACGCCACATTACATCATACCACACCACACATCATATCACAACACAACATCACACTACACCACACCATCACATCCAACCACACCACATTACATTATACCACACCACACATCATATCACAACACAACACCACTCTACACCATCACATCAAACCACACCACATTACATCATACCACACCACACATCATATCACAACACAACATTACACTACACCACACCATCATATCAAACCACGCCACATTACATTATACCACACCACACATCATATCACAACACAACACCATACATCATATCACAACACAACACCACACTAAACCATAACATCAAACCACGCCACATTACATCATACCACACCACACATCATATCACAACACAACATCACACTACACCACACCATCACATCCAACCACACCACATTACATTATACCACACCACACATCATATCACAACACAACACCACACATCATATCACAACACAACACCACTCTACACCATCACATCAAACCACACCACATTACATCATACCACACCACACATCATATCACAACACAACATCACACTACACCACCCCATCATATCAAACCACGCTACATTACATTATACCACACCACACATCATATCACAACACAACACCACACATCATACCACATCAACCACACCACATCAACATCACACTTCATCACTTTCAACCACACCACACAATACCACATCATATCAACCGACACCACACATTGCATCAAACCAAACAATGCCACTTCAAAATATGTTTGCTAACTTTATAACAAAATGTTTCAGATCGGCTTGATTATCAGCTTGCTTTTGTCATTGGTCAGCAGTAATAGTTTTAAACAGTTGTATCCGTCTGTGAAAACGACCTTGACATAAAAGAAAGCACATATGGATTTGGCGCAAAACGTGTGAGATTTTATAATAAAGGATTTAGAATGTGTCAAGAATGACCTGGTGGATGGCAATATTAAATTACATAAAGTAATATTGTTTGACCACATTTAAACATTCTGAGGGATTTATAGGAATTTTTGTAACAAATTTGGTCATTGAAAAGTCAAGGTCAAGGTAATTGTAAGAATAATTTCGTAGTTCACTTCCTCAATTTTAAGGCTTCCATTGTTTCAGTGTCAAAACGTTAATTTTTAATTTATGTATTTTTATTTATTCATTTACTCAATATTTGGTGTTTTAACGTCACTTTTCTAAACCCAAAGGTAAAAAGTTTTGATCTTTGTACTATTTTCAGTTTGTTTAAAAGAAACAACCTTAAAAACAAAATAAAATGACGTTTTGGTCACCTAAAAAGTTTTTTTCCGATTGATATATTGCCATAAGGTTTGAATCTTGAATGAAAAAATATTGACTTGAGATTTGGTGCTTTTGAGGTCAATATTCTTGAGACTAAAATAAGACGTTTTGATCTTTGCACGATTTTCAATTTTTTTTAAAAAAATTCATCCTTAACTTCGATCATGACGTTTTTAAGGCAACTGTCCCTATTCTATTAAACAAAAAGACGTTTGTGTGTTTGACAGTTTACATTAAAGTTTAATCTTTATATCAAATAAGATTCGACTTCAAATTTGGTGCTTTTGTGGTCTTTTGATGTTTGCGACATTATCAGCTTTACGACAGAAATAAATCCTTCAATTAGATGAATTAAGTTCGAACTTGATGTTAAGAGGACATTGCCCTTAATTGTCAATTTCCATTACAATGCCCTTTAAGGCGACAGTCCTTCAGTCTTATAAAAAGGTTCGGATCATTTCACATTTGGCAGTTTGCTTGTGTGTTTAACAGTTTATAGTAAAGTTTATTTCTTAAATCAAATAAGATTGAACTTAAAATTTGATGCTTTTGAAATCATTGTTCTTTATTTAAGAAAAAAAAAAAAACGTTTTGATCTTTGCGACATTGTCAGTTTTTCAACAGACATAAATCCTTCAGTCAGATTAATTAAGTTTGAACCTATTGGTTTGAGGACATTCTCCTTTAATGGCAATTGTCTTTACGATCCTCTTTAAAGTGACAGACTTGAATCTTATAAATAAGGTTCTGACCCAGTTTCAAAGTTTGACTGTACCTTCAACTCAAATATCCTTTGTCTATGAAACAAAAAGAGTTGTGTGTTTGACAATAAAGAAATCAAGTTTAATTTTATAATCAAATCCGATTCGACTTCAAATTTGGTACTCATGAGATCTTTGATCTTTTTATCTCTGCGACATTGTCAATTTTTCGACAGTCATAAATCCTTCAATCAGATTAATTAATTTCGAACTTGATGTTTTGAGGACATTGTCCTTAATTGTCAGTTTTCTTTACAATGCCCTTAAAGGCGACAGTCTTTCAGTCTTATAAAAAGGTTCTGATCATTTCACAATTGTCAGTTTTTTTTAAAGAAACCAATCATTAAATGGAACTTTGAACATGACGTTTTTATGATACTTTTTTTTATTCTGTGAAACAAAAATGTTTGTGTGATTGGCAGATATAAATAAAGTCAAAACCTTCAATCGAGTAAGATTTGATTGAGGATTTGAAGCTCTTAGGTCATTGTTCTTAAGTCAAAGAAATAAAAATGATTTGATCATTATACAAATGTCAGTTTGTTTGAAAGGCATAAATCCTTTAATGAAACTAATTAAGTTCGCTTTTGGTGTTGTGGGGGTCACTGCCTTTTATTGTATAACAATTTTCATCCAAATCACACAAGTTAAGCAGTGGAGTATAAATTTGTTCTTTCAGAAGGAAACCTTTTTTGCGATTTACAGGTTGTCATACTGGTTGTTTAAAAAAATCTTTTGATCAGCTTTACGCATCGTTTTTCATTTGGTAGTTAAGGTTTTTTTTTTTTTTTAAAAAAAAAAAAAAAAAAAAAAAAGCTTTGATGGATTTTTTTGTGTGTTGTCATTGACTTGTATTTCCGAACTGTTTGTCGTTGAATATATCAAACCAGTGTCATACCATTCATATTCCTAATACATGTATATATATATATATATTTATCTCCTTTGGAATAAGATTTCATTTTTTCATTTTTTTAAATTGATGATCATTATTTTAATTATCTTTTTTATTATTATTTTTTTTAATTTTATCTTATTTCATTTATTTATATTTTTATTGATTTATTTTTTATATGCAATTTTTCGCTCTCAGTCCCAGACTTTAGTAGCCAGGTGGTCTAAATTGCATTAAAGAATAGATCGTTTCTCCTTGGTTCGAATCCCACAAATCCTAATAAAAAAAAAGTTTGTCCGTGCGGTCAATGTGAAATTTTAACAGAGTATTGCCATTTAATTAACACCTAGTGCTTGGTTTCTGGTGGTGGGGTGGGGGGCCTGATGTTCTGTAGGGGTCTAACTAAAACGCCGACTTTTCGGCTTTAATAAATTCCTTAATATCACGGAGGGAATTTCTGGAATACTGCCGATCCCGACAAGCGAACTTTCTTCATTATGATCTTCTTCAGGAAGAATTATGACTTTAATTCAACAATCCTTAAGCCGCTTAACAACTTGTATTCAGAACACGAAGCATCTTACCACTGCGGTAGCTTAGTTGGTAGAGGGCTCGTTCCGTAAGTGGGATGTCGTGGAACCCCGACCGTGTCTGACCCAAGATTGAAAGAAGGTAGTGACTGTTCTTTCGCCAAGCACTCGACATTACGAAATGAAAGTCACGATTCTTTTGGATGGAAGCTTAAAATAAACGCGCTCCTGTGTCACGGTAGGCGTGGCACAATAAAGAACCCTGCTGTATAATGTCATCAACGCAACGCACAGGCAAACTTTTTGCACTTTCACCTATAGCTGGCGACGTCTCAATATAATTGAAATATTCTTGACTGGGACGTGATACACCATTACTCAATTCAACTCGTAGCTTCTAAAATCATTGTTTAAACCATATGAAAAAGTGGAGTGAAGTGATTATAATTTACGACCAGTCAATATTCTTTCACTTATATCGAGACGTATGGTTCTGGAATTGCTTGGAAATTGGAGTGTTATGAGTGAAACCACCGGCGAAATGACAAATTTGTATACAACATCATTTGGTCTGGATTCGAACCTTGAAAGATACACTGTACAGTTTCGACTACTCGGCCACCGAGGTCGGCAAAATCTAACAGATAAGCAACTAAATTATTTGCAAATGACCAGACATGTCCAGGACGATCGTAAAATATATTTATTGCACAAAACATTACACCAAACAAGGTAGTGTCTAGTGTACAAACGGTCCAATAATTTTGTTTTTTATGAACCAAAATAAATTATAATAATAGTCCGGAAAATGAGTATATCACAGGATGTCGTTAATGACGTTGCTTGTTAGTCGTCACAGTCATTAGAAAGCTTGACAATATTACTTTCAGTCATGTGACAGCTGTCAGATATTGCCTTAAATCGGTCCATTAATCTGAATATTTTTTTCTTTTTTATATGTTTAAGGAAGGTGAATTATAGAATAAAAAGTTAAGATAAGTCTTGTTGACATCACTATTCACTGTCAAGATATATTCCAGCATTTATTTATTGTTTATTTATTTATTTATTTATTTATTTATTTATTGTTATTTATTTATTTATTTATTATTAAACAAAAGTTAAAGAAATTGAAAAAAGACAAAAAGACAATTTAGAATATTGCATAGAATATTTAATGATTTTATTAAAAAAACATTGAGAGCGGGAGGTCGGGGTACGGGGGTTCAAACCCCAGCCGGGTCATACATAAGACTTATATCTGAAATATTGCTTCCTCCCGTGCACTTTGCTATAGAAGGACTGTGTATCTACTGGTTCATCCGGTGCCTAAAAATGTGACTGGGAAAAAGGTATACATGTCTATGACATACTGACTTGATGAGCTAGCAACATAACAAAATTCATCATGACTACCCGCTAGTACAAGACAGACCAGAGTCATGACCGTAACTACCATTGAGGCAAGTGAGGCAGTTACCTTACCTAGAATTTTCATGATTTTTTTTTTTTTTTTTTTTTTTTTTTTTGACCGATTTTAGATTTTAGGGAAAATGAATTAAATGTAGATCAGACTTCTATGGTTTTAGGACCATCAAATATGTTATTTTCAGATTTTCAGTAACAACCCCATTATGATATCAAAATACATGAATTCAAAACACATCTTTTAGCCTTTGGAATACCAGGAAAATGCAGGAATTTAGCTTTAAATTTAAAAAATTTTCCGGGGGGGGGGGGCATGCCCCGGGCCCCCCTTTATAAACGCGCCTTCGGCACGTATAGGCGCATTCGGTGCATCATATGTTTGGCTCATATACAACCAAGGCCTAGTTACGACCTTAATAGTATACATTTTTACACCTCACGCATACATGTACCTTTTCTTGGAATTATCCTTAGATGATAACAACATTGCTCGTATCGAAAAAGCTAAAAAAAATGCTGATGCGATAAAAAAAAAAAAAACAACCAGCATTACAACCGACTAAATATCAAATGAGAAAACACAATATATGCATATTAAAGTAAAAAGGGGAGATAACTATTTCATTTATAGCGGATGTCCAGACATGTGTGGGCAACCATATAACAGATTTACACGAAAAATGATTGAAAGTATTACCGTCAAAATGACAATTACAGACATAATTGCTTTTTGTTTTGATTGACAACTCGTCCAAATGCATAAATTGTTAAGGTCTTCCTGGTAGATGTTAGGCCACTGGACACATTTCACACTATTCGTGACAAACGGTCATCAAAGGTGGTGTAATTTGACATGAAAACTGACTCACGTTTCCTTCATGTAAAGTGTATTGTGTGTTCCATATACACATATAGCTAGTCGGGCACAGAGTATAGAAAGGTTGCGTGCAAATACTAGTATCTACTATCCAATCAACAGAGTTTGGGAAACTTACATCAGCATGTATTTCAAATACAAATATAGTAAGTCGGGCACAGAGAACAGAAAGGTTACGTGCAAATACTAGTATCTATTATCCAATCAACAGAGTTTGGGAAACTTACATCAGCATGTATTTCAAATACAAATATAGTAAGTCGGGCACAGAGAACAGAAAGGTTACGTGCAAATACTAGTGTCTACTATCCAATCAACAGAGTATGGGAAACTTACATCAGCATGTATTTCAAATACACATTTAGTAAGTCGGGGACAGGGTACAGCAAGGTTACATGCAAATGCTAGTATCTGGTAGTTCGGGAAATGTACATCAGCATGTATTTTAAATAAAAATATAGAAATTTGGGGACAGGATACAGCAAGGTTACATGCAAATACCAGTATCTTGTATTAAACCACCAGAATAAGTTAAATTTACATCAGCATTATTTCAAATACACATATAGTAAGTCGAGAACAGAGTTCAGCAAGGTTACATGCAAATAGTAGTATCTAGTATTCAATCACCAGAGTTTGGTAAATTTACATCAGCGTGTATATAGTTGGTCGAGAATAAAGTTCAGCAAGGTTTCATGAACATACAAGCATCCGGTATTTATCTAGAACATAAACAATTTGAAGCTTACTGTAAATGGGGCGCCGGATATCTAAAAAGCGTTTAATAACGTAAATTTAATTAACATTATATTAAAAGGTTTTCTGTTTGAATCCTAATGATATAAAGCAACAGTTTTGATACTCTCTCTCTCTCTCTCTCTCTCTCTCTCTCTCTCTCTCTCTCTCTCTCTCTCTCTCTCTCTCTCTCTCGCTTGATCTAAACAAAAGCCACTGTAGCATCTATAAAGAGAAGGAAGATACCGCCAATTAACCTGCAAAGTTTTACATCGCAACTTACTTACTTACTTACTTACTTACTTACTTACGGCTAAGTTCAGCACGTTTACCTGTAAATAACCACCAAGAAAAAGTGCAAATCTTCATGATTATTCATTGAGTGTAAATGATATTGATTATGCTATTAATATGAATGAGTTCGGTAATTCAGCATACAAAATAGCTCACCTTGACATCTAAATGTTTTAAAATGGCACGTTCAGCAAGCATACATGCAAATAGATGCCCTTGACATTAAAATAAGGAAAGGATTTTTTGTCTAACTTGTCTATTTATTCATCAAGATGACAAGCCAATATGCCAAAAACGTGAGATTGATATGAAAACATGCTTCCTTAAAGACAAGTTCGGAAAACTTACATACGAATAGCTCTCCTTGACACCGATATGTTCTAAAATGGCAAGTTCAGCAAGATTACATGCAAATAGATACCATAAATATTGAAACCATAGAACATGCTATTGTCCATTATTCTTTAAGATGACAAGTTAATATTCAAAAACGTGTGGTTGACATTGAAATGAAGATCAATATATCACCCATTAAAACAATATATATATATATAGCCTAGATTGAAAAAGTAATGTTTCGCAAATATATTTCTTTAATATCCATATTTCAATAGGCAGTACTTTGTGCTGTCAGAAAATAAATCAATTATAAAATTTTGAAATTTGTTTAAAACTAAAGTTTCGTCCCTCATGCAAAATATTCCTTAGCTGGATTTGGATTCATATAGTTTTGGAACTTTGGATACAATAATTTTAAACTCTTTGGCTTATGTTTTTTTATGTTTCAAGCTTTTCGACCCCTAGTGTCACTGATGAGAAATGTTTTACCGAAAACATATGTGCACATATGACACATAAAAATTAATAGGTATTTTGTTATACAAAAATATCAAAGTCTGATTTTATCATGTATACATACAAAAAGATTAAATAGTTATATTAAATATTAAATCTGGAGGGGGCTCAATAAACATGTTTGCAAAAAGGGTTGCAATGACAAAATGAATGAATAGGGTGTAGATGGAGCTGGTGAAGTACAACGTAATAAGCTTGCATTAACAATTTGTATTAAATCTAGAAGGGTTCAAAAATTGTTTTACAAAAATGCTTACATTATTGATATCAGATATAGACGGGGCTCATCAAGTATACATTTATTTACAAATGGCTTGCATTAACAATATACTTTACATCTAGAAAAAGCTCAACAGGTATACAGGAAACTAGCTATAACAAATGAACGAACTCAAAACGTTCATATTGTCATAGTCAAGTTTCATTCAATTATACTGAGGCGATCGTTTCTGGACAGGTGAAGGCAACCGAAACACCGTTTTTTAACAAGTAAACACTCGGATCTGCCAAAGTCGGATTTGAGTCTAGACAGCTAGAGACGCTGTGATTCAAAAGCTAAAGCTATAGGCGAATCAGCCACCGAGAAACTTAAAGGCTTTTTGAGATTACATTGTTTAAGTATCATATGTATTTGATAAATTATCAGCTCTTGTGTAACGGAATTTGCCAGAGTATCACGTGATACCTCATATCGTTTGCGCGGGACAATTATTTCTATTGACATGGGAATCGCATAAGGTTACGTTTTTCCCGTAATAACGACGTTTTTTTCGGGAATATTTGACGTAGACGTTATCCATTTCATTCCGCACAAACGTTAAGAGGTATTGATCACGTGGTACACTGGCGAATTCCTTTCACGAATCCGATTTTATTCCAATCATACTTCTTACAGGATAGATTAAGAGGTAGGATCTAAAAAAAGTTGTTTATCCTGAGACTGGTTCTTTTCGATCGATATGCTTTTTCAGATACCTATACTTAGACAGGGGACCGGTTTATATATGCATCCATTTAAGTTCAATTTTTTTTAACATTGTATCTGTGAATATGATTTCTGAAAGTTCTGACAAGATTTTCTTTCATGTTTCAGCAACTGGTAACGAGAAGAATTATCCACCCCGTGTCTATACGACGACTTCCGTTTGATTACAGAACCTTAGGCTCAGGAAGTCGGCTTGTTAGAGTTCGGCCAATTCAGAGATTGCGGTCCACATTTGTAAGAGTCCCAGTTCGTAAAGGTGGTGCCACTGCAACTCTGGTACAGGCTCCTTATCGAAGGAACAGTAAGGTGGTTTTATCACCAAAACGAAACACTAAAAAGTCAACATCAGTAACTAGAAATACCATCAACAATCACAAACATGTAAAACAGACCATTATACTTGCTAAAACAGCAAATATAATGTCCAGATTGGGTGCTCAAAATGTCGGTAAAACAGGCATCGTCAATAAAGGAAGCGGAAGTGTACAAGGGGGAATGGGCAGAAACTCTATCAGACCACAAAACAATAACGGTCACCATGGGAATGGTCATGGTGCCGCCGGCCAAGCAGGAATGGCTAATCTCCTTCCTAGAGGAAATCACATTGGCGGCAGTGGCCATGGAAACCACATTGGAGGAGGAGGTCATATCGGTAACCTTGGACAAATTGGAGGAGGTGGTCACATCGGTGCTGGAAATCATCTTGGTGGTGGAGGTGATCTAGGTGGAGGTGGGCATCTTGGCGGCGGGGGTCATATCGGTGCTGGAGGACATCTTGGAGGAAGTGGTGGTTCCCATGGTCAAATCGGCCTTGGAGGTGGCCATGGTCATCTCGGTGGGGGAGGGGTCATATTGGCGGTGTAGCGGGTCATATTGGTGGTGGAAACGGTATTCATATCGGTACAGGCGCTCATGCTGATTTTCATGGCTCAGGTTCAAAAACTGCCAACGCACCAAACCTTTCTGGTTCTGGAGGTCTTGTGGGAGCTCCAGCTCCAGCTCCAATACTACCAGTCGATCCAGGTCATGGTGGCCAAAATGGTGCCTCAATAAATCAAATAATCTCTAGTTTACTAGCGGGACAAGGAGGGGGACACGGCGGTGGTCAAAATGGACACTTAGCGGCTCATTCACTCGGAGGTTTAGGAACAGTAACCGATCCAACTGCTCACGGACATGGGGGACAAGGGAACGCAATATCTTTAAAAAGTGCAGGACTAGAACAAGCTCTTGCGGGTTTACTTGGTGGAAATGCTTTAGATTTAGGTCCTTCAAATGCAGCGTTGGCTGGTATACTACCATCGTTATTGGGCGAAACTTCAAATTCAGGTGCCAGTTCTTTACATGGTCTCCTCGGTGTTGGGACCAACCCCGGAGGACCAAATGGACAGTTATCATCCTTGCTGAAGCAATTAACTGCTCCGGCAACAGCTAATGAACCTATAGTTATCGACTCTAGTGGAAATTCGTTAATAATTTCAAGCGGTGGTGCAAATGGACAAGGTGACATTGTTATAAAATCCAAAGGAAACTCTGAAAAGTCAAATAAGAACACTTTGGGTTTGCTAGGTAGTACGCTTGCACTTAAAGCATTGTTAAATGAAGGGGAACTGAAATGATTTCATTAGAAGGGGATATAATTGAGTTATCGAGTAATCTGAGACCAAAGCAGCCAATTTGAGAATAGATATTCGAATTTAACTTCAAAATTAACTTTCTTTAAAAATATAATTAGAACAAAAAGTCACAAAGGACTTTTTTTAAATACAATATCATTTTATTTATCAATTCTGGATTTTTAATATATATATATATAATTATATATACGTTTAGGCTTAAAAACCTTCATTTTTTTTCAAAAAACCACTTACTTGAAGGAAGTTAGGAACAATGCAAATAGAAGAAAAATAATGAACAATAGTGTTATGTACTAATTCCGATAGATAAAAAATCCTATCTGGAAACATAATCCATTCGGAGTCCATCGCTTATGACATAGAAAACTAATGTACTATATTAACACCATAGATGTGTTTCGAAGTGTTTGAAGAATGCTGGTCATCGGATATAAAATATGTGGTCAGTGGTAGTAAAGGTTTATGCTGCAGTATGACCATCAGGAGAATAAATAGAAACATTCTAACACAGAAAGGCGTGTGGGTCTTTTATTTTCAACTTTGTTAATTACTGTTGTTGTCCAGTCTAGTTGTATTAGTGCTTAACGAATGAATGTGATAATAATAAATGGAAAATTGACACAACAACCAGTGTATACGATTTCATCATTTATCCAATATTTCAAAAATTCAGTCTCATCAATGTTCCAAAACATGTTATTTATTTTAATTCTTTTTGTTTTCATTTCGATAACTGTATTTAATATGCATTTCATTAAAATGTGAGCTCAAAAATTTCCAAAAAAAAAAAAAAAAAAAGAAAAGAAACAACATTGGACGCAGATACTGCTCTTGAAAAATAAAAAAAAAAGTTTTTTGTATTGGCTGCCTTTAAAATATTGTCAGACATTTTTGTAGTTATATGTCATACTTTTAGCTGATTCAAAAAGATGTTTTACATGTTTTCATGTTTTTCGTTTGATTTTAAGAGTTTGAATGAATGAGACTAATAAATGAAATCCTATGTTTATTTGATGTTTTGATGAATAAAATGATTTTTCTTTGTCTGACAATGAAAGAGTTTGTTATGTTTTTATTTATGAAATCCATTGATTAATTGATTGATTTATTGATTGGGCGATTGATTTGGTAATTCAATTCTTTCTTCGTGTATTTATTCTATTGAGTTCGGTCCGCCATATTACTTTCCCTTTTTCCATCTATCAACCTTGAATTGAAACCGTAAGGTTCCATCCCCGTAACAACCCGTTTGTAAAACCAATTCCAAGGGTCAGGCAAGTCCCTAGAAGGTACAGGAAAGGAATGGAGTGGAGTAATGGTGTTTTACGCCCCAGTCAAGATTCTTTCACTTATTTCGAGGCAGTCAGTTCTGGAATAATGGAGGAAACCGGAGTACCCAGAGAAAACCTACGACCTTCGGCAAGCAAACTGACAACCTTTCTCACACTGGGATCTGTCCCGAGGCGTTGAAAGGTCCGTAAACGCGCTTTAGACCACTCGGCCACCGAGGCCTCTTACAGGAAATGGCAAATGCAACCGGCAATGTAGGTTAATCGGCTAACCAATCGAACTCGGTCTGCCATAAAGATATATATCATTAAATATAAAGTCTATACGTTACAAGTATGTGCCTAACAAACAGATATACGGAGAGATGGGTTTTTATAGATATAAGTCTTATTGAGGGTTATAGAACACGTGTATATTTGGTCTTTGATTGAGGAGATCTCGTTAAATGTCAAAATTTGACGTATGGCACAGACAAGTCAACACACATTCGGACATATTGTTCGATTCGCCAGGTCTTCCATACACGATTTCAGTATTGCTTTGACCACAAGAAGATTGATAATGAAGTTAATAGAGTTCGTTTCCGTTAATCAATCCAAAAGTATATGCTCTCATTGTTATTTATTTATTTATAATTTATTTATTAATTTATTTTTTTATTTTTTATTTATTTATTTTTTATTATTATCTTTTTATTATTAATTATTAATTAATTAATTTATTTATTTATATTTTTTTTCATTCATTCATTTATTCATTTATTTTGGGTAAATTTGTTTAAAGTCAAAGCCAACAGTTTTTCGGCTTTTCATGACGTAAACAGTTTTATAAGTATTAACAAAATCAAGTTTGTATATGCGTGAGTGTGTAAAATGGCCTGCCCTTGTGATGTGTACTAGCCCCCACTCGGAGATGTCTTTTCGTGTTAGCTCAAAGAGTTCGCCGCATACAAGCATAAGATGACCGCCAAAACTTATTTGTAATATTCCGACATCTTATGAACAATTGGAAACTCTTAGTACTGATTGCAACACAATGAGGCAATAAAGTCTGATGAATGATTCGACAGGGGTTTAAATCCACGACTTCCATCTCAAGAAGCGCCAATCTTCTACTGACTGACGGAGGCGATATTGAATTAATTGAGCTCTAGCAATTTTAAATGGACTTTAGGAACTGCAAAAAAAAATTGAGGAACTTTCGACTTGCTAAAACAAAACATCGTCTCATATATATAAAATTAATTTTTTTTAAAAATTGATGCGAAAAAAAATGAGAATATTTGAGTTAAGTGTACACTCGGTTAAGTGAATGATTATGAAACTGGGGCTAGAGGAATGTTCAACACTTCACGAGAATCTAAACTAGAGATTAACAATAATTAAATAAACTCTATTTAACTTAGTTAAAATGGGTTTAACTTAGATAAAGTTTATTAAAATAAGTTAATTTAAATTAACTGCAGTTAATGGGAATTGCACACTAGTATTTACCTTCATTAACTGACGTAATTATCTCCCATGAACTCAGAATTCTACTTATCTAAAGTTAATCGGAGTTACCAGAAAATAAGGTTCAACTTGAAAAATTCTTTGCTTGCTGTTTTCCGACTCACGCTGTCCACATGTAGGTAGGTAGGTAGGAAAAAAATTTATTTTATTTTTTGAAAACTAAATCTTTTACACTTTTGAAAAAGGTTAAAAATTTTTGCTACCTACAGTTTTCTTTGTTTCTCCTCACTAATGTGTAAACTTGCTCACAGGTTGCTTGCTTGGGTTATTGCCCTTTCATACTGTTTTTTACTTTGTATGAAAAGCAAAAAAAAAAAAAAAAACAAAAACAAAAAAAAAAAACAAAAAAAAACAAAAAACAAAAAACAAAAATAAAAAAAAAGAATCGATGGTAATAAAATTTTTTGAGTAGGGGCATTCATGTGAGTCGGGTGGTCAACGGCAAACGAAGTTAATTTTATTTTTTGGCCTTAAAGTAATTACTAAAGTTAACTGACGCAAAATAACAAAAATTAGAAACACTGATTTTTTCTCCAGTTAATGAGAGATAGTCCAGTTCATATAAATTATTTGCAAGTTAAATTGAGTTTAACTGTTTTAAAATGAATTTAACTGAGATAATTATAGTTTACTTAATCATTGTGACTTTCGCGTTCCATAAGAATGTGTTACAAGCGTTATTAACAAAATCTGATACTACAGTGAATTAATGGAGATTAATCGCACCAGGAAAGATTCCTTCACTTACATTAAGATGGTGGGTTCTAAAATTGTGAAAACCTTAATGCCGTGAGAAAACCATTCTCCTTCAGCAAGCAAACTGACAAACTTTCTCACAAGATTTTCCGATTAAAATTTGAATAAAGACGGCAAGAGGCATACTGTTATCCTGAAGCCCGCGCTTTAGACAACTCGGCCACCGAGGTCCCTGTTGTTTAAACGGCTAGTGGTAGAGTGGGGTAATGCTGTTTTACGCCTAAGTCAAAATTCTTTTACTTATACCTAGATAGTCAGTTTTGGTATGGACGAGAAAACCAGACAGCCCGGAAGAACCACCAATCTCAGCAAAGTAACTGATAAACCTTCTCTCAGTGGGATCTTCCAAAGTGGGATTCGATCCTAGGCGTTGAGAGGCACAGTGATCCGTAAAGGCGTAGTTTTAACCAATTGAGCACAAAAATCCTAGTAAGGCTGCTAGTGGAGTAGGACAGTGTATCAATTAGTTAAAAATGTGGATAATATAATTATAATGTTAATAGTTAAGGGCTGAGGAACACTTGAATTTTTATAACTTTTTTGTTTTCTTTTTGGAAGAGTTCCACTTATGTTATATTAGTTTATATGCAACACAGTGTTCAGAGCTGAAAAATTTAATATTAAACCAATTTTATCAATTAGTTTTTTTTTTATTTAAATCAACCAAACAAAACTTTATTATTTTATTATCTAACACTACAATATGCCATCCGTAACGGTTTTTACGCATTATATTTCTATTAAGTTTAGAAGTTCATATAAAAAATAGAAATCTTTATATCACACACACACACACACACACACACACACACACACACACAGAAAGAAATTTATATATTAACAGTCTATAATAGTGCCATTACAATTGCCTGCCTAGTGTCTTATGAAGCATTTTTTCATTATCTATTTATTTATTTATTTATTCATTCATTCATTCATTCATTCATTCATTCATTCATTCATTCATTTATTTATTTATTTATTTATTTATTTATTTATTTATTTATTTATTCATTAATTTATTTACGCTATCTTTTTAATTTTAAAATATTTAGTCAAAAAATAGAAATCTTTTTGTCTTTTAAAAGAGACAATAATTGAAAAAAAAACCGTTCTACTTTGCGACGTGCATCATCTTTATTCATTGTCAATGCACGTCACCACTTTTTCTTTCTTTCATTCTTTCATTTTTAATAGGATAGATACGTGTAAACGTAATTATATCATTGGTCATTATGTAGGGAGACTGATTTATATAAGAGAATACTTGTACTTCTCTTGTTTCTAAATTCTGTGTTGTTGCACTGTTAAGTTTAAATTTTTATGCATATTAAAAAATGATAAAAAACAAAATTAAACGTATGCAGGTAGTAATCTTACCTCACTTTTACCTGTTCAAAGGGAGGTAACTCTTGGTCCGCAATCAAAATTTAGCCATTTAATTGTCTGAAAATATATCAAGTTGAGTTGAGTTGAGTTATGGTGTTTATCGTCCAAGTCAAGAATACTTCACTTATATTAAGATGTCGCCAGCTATAGGCAAAAGTCAGAAATTTTGCCTGTGCATTGCACTGATGGCATTTTATAACAGGTTTCTTTATCATGCCCCGCCTGCCTTGACACGGGACCTCGTTTATTTTGAGTATCGTGACTTTCATTTCGTAATGCCGAGTGCTTGGTGAAAGAACAGTCACTACCCATTGTCAAGTCTTGGGTCAGACCCGGTCGTGGTTCGAACTCACGACCTTCCACTTAAGGAGCTATATCTAGTTAGAGTTGGTCTTTTGTATTTATGCGTCAGATAGGCCCTTTGTGTTTTCTTTTTTCTCGTGCAGATGTTTAAGAAAAGTATTTACACGCTGGCGTTAATTTAACCGTTTTATTTTTATACTTTTTTACCTTTGTTTGGTACGTTTAGTGAGAGAGAGAGAGAGAGAGAGAGAGAGAGAGAGAGAGAGAGAGAGAGAGAGAGAGAGAGATAGAGAGAGAGAGAGAGGGGTCTTGTGATAAATTAATATTTTTTGTCTTAATTAACTTTCTTTCATGTAATTTTCACTCAATCTTATGAAAGGTCTGGATGTTATAAACATTTTTTTTTTCTTTTTTTTAACCGATACTTAAGGATTGACATTTCGCGGTTTATGATTGATTTGCCCCATTGTCTACTTTAACAGTTCATACCTTGATGACCGATTCAAAAACAAATGTCAATCCTTATATTTACAATCATGTCCATTCATAAAATAAAAGAATAAAAAAATTGGTTTCGTTTTATTTTTCTTGTCAAATGCATTTTTTAGAATTTTCAGTTTGGCCACGCCCACTAACATTGTCCATGTTAAATATGATGTTTAAAAGGTAAAAATCAATTATTAATGTTTAAAGTAACATTACAATTTGCGAATGATGACCTGTCTAAATGGAAGATAAGGAAATGGAAATATCAACTGGGACTATTTGCTGGTTTTGCAAATAATTAGTTATTCCTACGTCATTCGGAACTATTTATGCCCTAACTGTTCATCGAAAAATAACGTCAGTCAGTCGTAAAAGGTTCATCTAGGCAGTGATAATTAGATTGTAAATATATGTACATGTCATGAATTTTTCATTACGTCCGATCACGTGAAATAATACTACAATGCGACATAATTTTTTGCTGAATCTTCAGTTATAATTAGTAAATCAGTTTTTAATTTTAGTGGTTTCTTATAAAAATCGAACGTATACAAACTTTCACAAAACTGTGGGGGCCTCTGAGGCCGAATGGTCTAAAGCGCGCGCTTACGGATCACAGTGCCTCTCACCGCCTGGGTTCGAATCCCACCGGGGACAGATCCTAGTGTGAGAAAGTTTGTCAGTTCGCTTGCCGAAGATCGATGGTTTTCTCCGGGCACTCCGGTTTCCTCCACCATCCCAGAACAGAGCGCCTCGAAATAAGTTAAAGAATCTTGACTGGGGAGTTAAACACCATTACTCCACTCCACTCAACAAAACTGTAGAACAAAAAGTGTGTTCAAAGGGGTGTAACTCTAGTTCTTTTTGATTTATTAAATAACCCGTAGTGTAGAAGTTCGTCTATCTTTTTCTAATTTAAATAGAAAACTTCTAATCACGACCTGTGAGATTCATTTTCTAACATTTCATTCCTATTACCTGTAAATAAACGGAATTTTCTAACGGGTTGGTCACTTATTATAAGCTTGGAGCATGCGCACTGATGTACAGAGACTCGAAAGGGTAAAACTGACAAATTGCATTAGTTGTCCGTCATTAACATCAAAAAATGTATTCGCAATGGTGTTATTTATCCCTTATAAAGTCACAGTTGATAAATTTAATGAAATTCCGTTCTAAAATTAGATCCAACAGGGTACATCTCGCTGGAAATTACTGTTATTTCTGTATTTATTCGAGCTTTTGTTGTCGAACCAAAATGTAACATTTTAATTAGGAACATCATTAAGTAGATCAGCACTTTTTTCATAAGAAAACTTAATGCAGCTTTAAATATCGAAGTTTGATAAAAAAAATCTATTTCTCCATGTCAATAAAAGTTTTAAGGACAATCAAGTCAAGAAACATTTTCAATGCTTCGCAAGGTCGAACAAAACACCAGGTCCGTGCTAAACGGAGAAAAAAAAAGTAAATTGTTGTTTAATTTCTTACTTAAATCCAAATGATAAGTAATACAAACACGTTCTCAAAGGTTTTGGTGAACAAGAACCGACACTAACAATGTATTTGTAATAAAAAGGCTTCAAAACATCTATCTTGATAAGACATCGCTTCGCTTGGTCGAATGGCGTAAGTTATCGTCTAAAAACCACAATGTTTGTCGACGCTTAATTAAAAAAATAATCTCTATATTTTGTACGTCAGTCTCAGTGAAGAATGCCTGTGGTTTTTCTCCTACACTCGGGTTTTCCCCTCGATCCATATTTGTTCAGTATAAATAATTGTCTAAGCGTAGTTTTATACTAATGAAAAAAGTCAGTGAATATAAAGTCTAAACGTTCGGTGAAGTGGTTCCTTGTCCGGAGCTAAAGGTGTGGTCTCAGAACTGAGTCAAATCAAGATAATTATATACAATTTTTTTCTTAATTATTAAAAAAATTCTTTTTCCACAAACAAAATTATTCATTGATGATGATGATGATGATGATGATGATGATGATGATGATGATGATGATGATGATAAAAACGGTAATAATAACAATAATTATAATAATAACAACAATACTGACAATTAAATTATTATTATTATTATTATTATTATTATTATTATTATTGTTGTTGTTGTCAAGGGTCCCTAAATGTATTTAAATATTTTTGAAATAAATAAAACGATAAATTCCGAGGTATAAGCGTGTATATATATATATATATATATATATATATATATATATTACGAGTTTGAGTTCGAGATGGGGAAATTCCGATGAGTGGTCAAATTTTTCATCTCAAGCGAGACTCTGCCTCGTTTTGGATTAAAAAAAAATCTGACCACGACAATGGAATTTTCCCATCTCGACCTCAGTCGAGTGATTGATTATTTTTCTCGCATATCATTTACGAGAAAAAAAAAACAAACAAACCGAAATCCCTTCTTTAACGTTGCAAGAGTTTGCTAGCCAATGAATACAAAACACGCAACAACAACAAATAACGTTTCACCCACAGCAGAATGTGAACCTACGCGGTAAAACAAAACGATGATTTTTCTCATATATATATATATATATATATATATATATGGTTTAGTAAAAATGATTTATTGATCATAAAAAAGTTTTTTTGTCGTTTTCATATAATTTTTTCCCACAAAATTATTACCCTTGCCAATTGAAAAAATATAGTCTCCGTTCAACTGAGATAGGATACACGTGCGCACGCGGGGTGCGATATGGAAAAAAATATCGTTCCACACAGTCAGTGAGATAAATCTATCACATATGCGAGAAATATATATATATATATATATATATATATATATATATATATATATATATATATATATATATATATATATATATATATATATATATATAGATCGATATTTGCACGTTAACGTTGTGCCGGTCTGAGGTCTCTCGCACACTTTATCACGTGACACTGTCGTCTGATTCATGGCTGAATTGGACTTTTTTTCCAAAAATGATATTGCACTAGTTCAATATCAATATATAAGAATTAGTGTAATATTTGTGTATTTTGAGACAAAAACGTATTTTTAGATGAAATGGGAAGCAAATGAAATACATTTTGCTATAAAATAAAAGGACTATTTGGACTGATATTGTTTAGTACATGTACTGCTCCTGGTTGACTCGACAGTTTGTGCAAATGTCGAGTCAACTCAGAACAATATTTCACAGTATCAGTTCAATAACCCTATAACATTAAAGTTCTTGTGAGCTCTGATTGTGCAATATTTAAATTTCCAACAATCTTGTTGATGAGTTGCAAAAAAAAATTGAATCATCATTTTCAGTGAAACATCACTTATGCATTATTATTCGGCTTAAATGTCGAGTTGAGTATTGATGTTGAACTTTGACTTGCAGTTAGTTCAGGAAAGGTCAAGAAAACCGGAGTTCCGGAAGAAAAGCAACCAAACTTCCAATAAACGAATACATTTACATCTATATGTTATCTACACCTTTTGTATGGGGTAAGCATCAGAGATAAATTTATTCCTATGACGCCATGACGATATAACGACGAACCGTTGAAATTTTAATCAGCAAAAGTCAAGTTATATTAATTACAAATGAAACATTGTATGAACTATTTTCAAGCGGAGGGATTTACGTGTAGTTGTCTTACGTCTGTTTAAACCAAGGGAAACAGTTTACGGACGTCAAGTTCGTTCAACGTCACTGCAGACGTCGGTCGTGTAACAGAATGTCTGAGGTTATTTCTTATCTTTGGATATATTGAGATGGCGATACTAGCGGGCTAAATTAACGTGCTAGCTCACAGTGTAAACACACAGACGGTCATACCACTTTCCTTGTTGAGTTAGCCTGACACCGGATGAACCAGTCTTAATGCAAAATGCTAGGCGAAGACGCAGTTACTTAATGTTTATTATATAATGTATGACCTGACAAAGGTTTTTAACAACGACCTCCCACTTTCGATGTGGACGCCATTTTCGGGCGACATTAATGTGCTAACTCACAGTGTAAATACACAGACGCTTTCCTTGTTGCATTAGTTTGAGACCGGATGAACCAGTCCCACTTTCGATGTGGGCGCTCTACTTTAGAATTACTCACATTTAAAAAGTGAACTGACAAACATGATCAAACTTGTATCTGTTCGAGTGTGATTCGAACCTACATGGTAATAGGCCACGTGGTCCGTAAGCCTGTGGGGTAAACCACTCGACCACCGGGGTTTATTGTAGCTAAATGTCTATTCAATATCTGCTTAATTAATACAAATCAATTGTCAGTATCTTTTTTGAACTTGTAATTTTTAATCAAACAATAATATAATTCGTTTAAAGATGTTTAACTCTTTTCAATATATCGAGCCTCAAAAATTGAAGCATTCAAAACCCAAGGCGTCTAACCGTTGTAAGTGCAATTCCTGTCGACCAAAAGCCACAAGTATTTTCATATTTCATTCATTCATTCATTCATTCATTCATTCATTCATTTATTCATTCATTCATTCATTTATTTATTTATTTATTTATTTATTTATATATACGATGTTACTGGTTTGATAGGTACCGATATAATCAACTGAGTTAAATACCATGTTAATGTGTGAAAATGCGCTTGAGTGTACTTGCACCTTAAAGCCTGAAGGTAGTCATAAATATGCATTAGTACATTGCATACCTTCAATTCCTGTACAAACTGACACCGCATAACCATGTGTTTAAACTAATCTTTGAAATTAATAAGAAAAAAACTGTCTCGTTTTAAATTTCTTTTTAAAATGCTAATTTGACGTTAAACACCAATCAATCAACCATTTATATCAGTCTTTACGTAAATTTCTATATATGGTAAATTCTTTGACCTGCACTGGTCTGAAATGAACTGTTATCCTAACTGTGTGTGGATTTTACTTATACCTAACACATGACAATACTTGCATTTTCTAAATTGTTCTTCAATCATTAAGGAGGATTTTTTATATTTATTTTGTTATAATAGACATTCTTGGGTTTTTTTTATTGAGGATATCAATCATTTTAGGGCATTGATGTGTGAATTTACAACACGGTTACGTAATATTTAACCCCGGGGGTTTCCATCAACAAAAAATTGACAATCTCGAAATAATAGGGAAATCCGTTACTGCGTTGCTTTTTTTCTTTATGAGGGTTTTTTTTTAAATAGATATGTATATACAGCAACAATTATTTTCGAACATAAATAAATAAATAAAAACATAAATAAGTAAATAGCTTATAAGAAAAGGACTTTCATTTTAACACTCTACTAAAATCACAATTTTGACCAAAACATAGGCTTTGAAACACGATATTTTAAACAAATTCCGGGGAAAAAAAATAATTTCTTAAATTTGTCATATAGAATTTAATGGCTTTGTGTATTAATGAAAATAATAAACGTCATCTCAGTAATAATAATAATAATAATAATAATAATAATAATAATAATAATAATAATAATAATAATAATAATAATAATAATTACTAATAAAATGTCTTTATAAACATATATGTAACAATACGCAAATAAAAGCTAAAAAAAAAGATATCACAATTTCAAGTCTTTCTTAATCGACTCATTATATTTAAGGCATGTAACTTTTTGTTACACACGGACACCGTTCTTTTTCTTTTTTTAATATACAAAAAAAAAAAAAAAAACATACAAAATGACGTCTAGCAGAGTGGTGCAGTGGAAGCGTGCTGGGCCCATAACCCAGAGGTCCGTGGATCGAAACCACGCTCTGCTATCAATTATTTATTTATTTATTTTATTTATTTAATTTTTTTGCACATGTTGGAAAAGTATGTATTTTTGGTAAAACTGACAAAACTACATAATGCCAATATATTATTATTCAAAGTATTATTATTATTATTATTATTATTATTATTATTATTGTTGTTGTTGTTGTTGTTGCTATTCTTCTTATTTTATTATTATTTTTATTGTTGTTGTTGCTATTATTATTATTATTAATCGGGAATAAATTATTGTAAGAATTAGACAAAAGGCCGGTGTATTATAAACCAGAACATTTTTTACGTCAGAATTTTTTTATACAGACATTTTGCCCAGCATGTGACAGTCCATTTCGATTTTTCTTCCATGTTTAACACTAAGAAACATGTTATAATTCATGTTGAACATGACGTGTAATTAACCGCGTCGCTTCACAAGATATTATGGCTAAAATACGATATTTTTAATGTTTGGACAACAATTGCAAGATTATTAAGGCATCATCGTTATGTCACCGGCATTACATTCTTACACTATACTAGCCGCTGGTCATAGGTCAATGAGGTTAAAACGTCCGTTTGTCAAACCATCAGCCATGATGGATCGATGAAACGGAGATTGCCGAAATTAATCGAAGTTTTAACGAAAGTCAAACATGGAAATTCTCGTGAATTATTCTGGCGGAAACAAAATTGCATGAAATATCGGGAATTTCCGTGAAAATGTAAGAATTGAGTAACGTTGAAGATGAAAGTATTTTGCCAATATATCACAATGACCTTTAGTCCCTGATGAGACACAAAGGGGATAGTTAGTGGTCAATACCGGGTTAAAATGGACTGGACATGGAAGTTTTTGTTTTTGTTTGGAATGTATTTATTGTTTTTACAAATTGCAAATTCACATCATCTCTCGGGATCCGTAAGTATTTTTTTTTTTTTTTTTGTGTTTTGTAAAAAATTAAATTTTATGAATGGTTAAACAATTTCAAAATAGTTAAAAAATATTAAAAATGGTTAAATAAAATTAAAAATGATTAAATATTAAAAATGGTTAAAACTGTTTGACCTACAACGCAAACAAATATACATTATTGCAATAAAATTTAAAAGATAACGGTTTATGCATCGTTTATTGTTACTATTATTATTATTATTATTATTATCATCATCATCATCATCATCATCATCATCATTATTATTATTATTATTATTATTATTATTATTATTATTATTATTATTATTATTATTCAACGCATGTTTACATCTCTTTTTATGCAGTATCTTTTTTTCTCGTCCATCAGTGCGCACATGATTTTTCAGGTTTTATAAGTACAATATACTAATTTTTCAGACTTACAAAAAACCTAACATGAGTCGCTTTTCTCAAGATAAAATTCCTCTTTGCGTTAAACATATAGAAATATTCCTCGGATTGTATCTCTCCAAGTTACTTATTTTTCAATTTGCATTTCCCCAGAGATAGATTTCTGACTATTTATACTAAAAACTGCTTTTTCACGTTGTATTTTTCATAGAGACGGAATTCTCATTACTTATTCCCCCTATCATAATGCAATTTTTTTTTTTTAAATTATCGTTTAATACATTCAAAAATGCATTTTGACAATATATTCTTGTCATATATTTGTACAGAGTTCTCGAGTTGTATTTCCCTGATATTCCCTACGGACCGAGTGCTCGTCCGTAAGTGGAAGGTCGTGGGTTTGAATCCCGGCCGGGTCTGACCCAAGACTTGAAAGTGGGTAGTGACTGTTCTTTCGCCAACCACTCGGCATTACGTAATGAAAGTCACGGTTCTTTCGGATGGGAACTTAAAATAATTGAGATCCCATGTTATGGCAGGCATGGCACGATAAAGAACCCTGCTGTATAATGCCATCAGCGCAACGCACAGGCAAAATTTCTGCACTTTCGCCTATATCTTGCGACGTCTCGATATAAGTGAAATATTCTTCACTGAGACGTTAAACACCATTACTCAACTCAACTCCTACGGACTGAGTATCGCGTTGAAAATACATGTACTACAAAGATATGACATCTCACGTTGATTTAAAATAAAAGAAGATTGATTTCTAGTTTTTTATTCGCTTTTGCAAGTGATCATTAAATAAAAATTGATCTTTTGACGAGTTTTATTCATATATTTTTATTTATTTATTTATCTGTCTATCTATCTAATTATTTATTTATTTATTTATTTATTTATTTATTTATTTATTTATTTATTTATTTATTTATTTATTTGTTGGTTTGTTTATTTGTTTCTTTATCTCTGTTTACAGACTACCAGAGGAGTAAACAGTCGAATTAGTTCAAGAAGGTTAAATGGAAATAGATTACTCCGGGTACAGTCATCAAGCACCAGTGTAAGTGGTCAATTAGCAACAAATACAAGGTCGAACCAGAGAACGGCACTGAGATCAAGCACGTCCTCCCTTCAACAGGAAGTACTGTCTCTCAGAAGACGACTTGCACTTGCGGAAGAACAGAGAATACGTGCAGCGTCGTCACGACAACGACTCAGTCAGACACGACAATCGTCTGCTAGACAAATATCATCGTCAAGGTCAGTACGACCTAATGCGCGTGGAGTTAACTTAAATTCAAGGAGGGTTCCCAGCAGAATACAACAAACAAATACAAACAGGCGTTCTTTTCAGTCTAACCCAAGCAGTTTTAGACGTAATCAAGCTCCCCAAATAGTGATTGAGTTAGAGCGAGATAACCAACACCCAATGGATAAGTTCCAAGAAATGTCGTCAAATTTCCGTCACTCAACATCAAATAATTTGAACAGCATCCAGAATGAAGAGAAACAACTGTTGGAAATGCTATCAAAGTTATTGGCCACTACACCAGCACCTTTACACAACCCTAACATAAATGACATTAATGCTCTGTTACAACAGCTACAAAACGATCCTAGTGTTGCTAATCAGCTACAACAAGTGTTGGCCGGGGCCCCTGGTGGAGTAAAGCAAATACAGCCCGAGTCAAGAACACAACCTCCGCCTCCTCCTCAACCACCAACTCCCCAAACACTTTGGCAACAGGTGCAGTCTCTTTCTGATCCTCGAAAAGCAAGAGAATTACGTCTAAGAGACCCACTCCATTTTGCATTTTTGACCAGCATTTTAGAAGGTGATATTCCAGACCCACCGGATATACCTGATCCTATTCAGCCTCAAACACCACGCCCTCCTGTTCAGGCAAAACCAGTCGCTGGAAACGTCAAATTGACGACAAATGTTCAAAAAGCTGAAACAATATCAGTTCCGATTCAGAAGGAGCAAATCGTATCCGCATCATCTCCAATCTCAGGAAAGGGTACTGGAAAAAATGTTATAGACAGCAAAAGAAATACAAAAACGGAAACAGTCGTCAATCAAGCTAGTCTAAAACCGGGAACTGCTCAAAAATTGTCTGAAACGCCAATTTTTAAACCCGTTAACACTCAAAGTAACGCTCAACCAAAAATCATTGTAATAAGAGACAGTACCGCTGGAACTAACCCTTTTGTTGTTCAAACTGATCAATTCGGCCAGTCTTCCATAGTTATCGATACAGGGAATCCGCATCTCCAAAAACTTATACAAGCTCAACAGAAACCGACAGTCAAACCGGTAGTTTCAGCTGCTAAAAATATTGCTGACGCAACCGCCACCGCGGTAAAAACACAGACAGTAGAAACCAAAGTAACAGCAAAGGACTCTGGAGCACTAACAGTGAAGAAAGAAATTAATACAAAAATTGTGTCACAAAATGGAACTCAACCAGTGGTTGTTAAAACTGCTGTTGAAGTAACCACTGTGTTGCCTGTTGCCACAGACCCCACAACGCTTCCGCTCGAGCCAACTGAAGCGCCATGATTAAAAGATGTCAAGATAAGGATTTTTTGCATGAGGGGCTCGGTACGGGTTTGAGATATGTTCACTTTCATCAAAACTCTTAATTTATTTATAATTTAATACTCTTATTTATTTTAATTTATTATTATTTTCATTAACCGGTTAACTTATTTTTACCCGTGATCCAGTCTTTGTGCTTTATGTATACATACGATACTGTTACCGGTCTGATTTTTATTGAATGACTTAGATATTGTGTATTAAGAAAGTTCTTTTATTGAACTATTTTAATTCAACCGTAATTGATAAAAAAAAAATATGCTAATAAACAGTAAAAAAATGGTTGAATGCACTTACCCCCTTGTTTTCTTGTTTACAAATATGATCGGACTATGACCTTGAATTTTTCCCTTAGGTGGCCAGTCGCAATCAAGTGTTTTTTAATAGCCAAGCGTTAGTATTGGGAGGTAGGTCATGTTAATAAATCAATTCAATTCAATTCAATTTATCTTTATTGGCATTAAACATACAAATGTTTATAATCACAAAATCCAAGGTGGCAAAAATTACAAGAGCCTTAACTACATATATATATTAATCGATATTCATAATATTGTTACGACGTTTAAATGCAAAAAAGAGATATTTTGACAGTTATATTCATTGTATTATTGGATGAAAAGATAAAAGACATTCAAATTTAAATAAGTTAGGCCAATGACAATACCAGTTCGCAAAAAAATTGTTTTCTTAAATCTTTATATGCTGGACATACTAATAAAAAATGATATTCATTTTCCAAAGCTTTCATGTTGCAACATTTACACAATCTTTAATTCCGTTCTATGTTTTCCTATCTCCCAGTTTCAATTGCTAATGTATTCTAAAATTCTAAAACGAGTTAAAATATTTCTAAATTTGATAAATCAGGTGCGCAGACTTCTGTCATGCACAGAGACCGGTAACTTAGCTGTACTTTTTTACACGGAGAAAAACTATGAAGAAGGTTAGAATAATTATGTTTTTAACCCTAATCAAAATAACGTAGTTATATATCCTCATTGGACCCAATGACATTAGATTCATTTGTTATTAAGTGGTATTTCATCTGACTTTTAGTTAGTGAATGATAGAAAATGTAAATATTTTAATGTATTTGTTTGATGAACAATACAGTTGTTAATGACATATTAAAAACTCATAATTTTGAAGTATTTACATTTTGTTCATTTATTTATTTATTTTTTAATTTTAACTAAAATGTATGCGCTTTTTTAAATTTGGTCTGAAAATGTTTAGCCTTTTTTAAAGTACTAACGCATTTTTTAGAATTTTTGTCAATTTATTTATTTTGTCTTTCATTTTCTTTCTTTAAAACTTTTGATTGACTAGTATGTGAGCAATCAACAGACTTAGGTAAAACACGTATTATTCCCGGAATCGACCCAGTTTAGACGAATGAGTGACAGCGTTACTGCTCTGCTAAAAATCAAATGCGTTATGCATTAATTTAAATTATTTCATGTTGAAATATATAAATAAATACAAATATAAGACATTAAATTTGAATCCAAAAATTATTCATTATAAATTTTAATAGCGTTCTAAGATTGATTGGCGATCTTTATCTTTGTTGCATGTTTTCTAAGTGCGCTTCGAACCTGCAAACGTACCTTTTGTGTGATATTTTAAATTTTAAGAATTTTAATTTAAAGCACGATTACAAGATTTCAGGACCGAGGAAACACTATCTTTACAAAGTGTCACGAGGGACCTTAAGAAATCGATGGCATTTTTTCCATTTTGGCAACGATGAGTGTGATTATTAACACTAGAGTAGCATAGAACACTTGTTAATTATTTTGTTTGTTTTTATTGTGATTCATTTATCGATGTTTTAAACATGTAAATAAATCAATAATTTTTACCAAAAAAATAGTTTTGGAATATTTTATTACAATTTCAGTCAAATAAATTAAGGACTCTAGCTAGGTGGAGTTCATTGATTGACAAATTGAATTCGCCAGGGTACCACTTGATATCTCATAACGTTTGTGCGGGCCAATTATTTCTATTGGCGATGGAATTGCATAAAGTGACGTTTTCCCGTAATAACGACGTTTTTTCGGGGATATTTGACGTAATCGTTATCCATTTCATTCCGCACAAACGTTTAGAGGTATTGATTACGTGGTACACTGGCAACCATTGATTGATTGTTTGACGATTTACGTCCCAGTCAAGGAAATCTTATATCCTAAAAAAAGTGTTTAATTAAATGAAATATTCAAAATTTCTAATATGACAACTGTAAGGGATACTGAATACATTATACGTTGAGTAAAACCACTGCATATTATTATACCTCTTGTTAATTTCTCGGAATTTGATTGGTTAATAAAAATTGAGGTAACCCTGTAAATTTAACAAATATAAGAAGAAAACCCTTACGTCATAGGGTGACATGGCCTGAGCAGATGTTACAATGAAAATGTCACATGCACAGAGAAGTTGAGTGCGAGGTTCACACGCAACCGTGTTCTGAATCAATAAAACGTTTGTTTGATTTATGTCAATGTATGGCATATTTTAAAGCATCTTTAAAGTTAGATGTATTTACTAACAAACCACAGTTGTCCGTCGCTCAGAATTCAATCCAGCATGTAGTTTCAATTGTAGTTATACCGCATTAAAGATGGCAGCATTTGGTATAAAATTAATATTTGACATTTTTGACAGAGTAACAGTCCATATTGACCAGGCTTTGCCTCGGTTGACAACTGAATATTTTGTTGTGATAATATGAATTGTTACCCTATCACAAGTGTAATATTATCATAATGTCGCAGTTGCAACAGCATCCGCAATTCGGACAGTGTTGAGCATTATACGTTGACCTAACATGAAGTTATTGGTCCAAGTGAAGATTTTTAAAAATAATGTCGATACCTTAGCAGTTAAAGACGTATTTTTAGTTTCTAGTCGCAAGTACTAATCAAAGTAACGACTATGGATGCAAACACAACCACGACTTTTTGGAAGTGAATATAATAAGTTTGAATACTTTTTGGTAAAGTAATATACCAAATTAAAAACGTTCGTTCTTCGAGCATAATGTCATGTGGAGAATTTTGAATTTTTACATATAGAATCATTCAAAATTCTGCACATGACAATTAAAAAAGAAATGTCAAAAATTCTGGACATGGCGATGACCCATATCTCTTACAACATTTAAAGTTGCCATAAAGAATCTATTTCTCAACATTATAATTATTTACTTTGATATCAGATTCATTCATTCATGAACCTTCTGTCACCGAAAGTGGCGTCTTTTGCAAACACCTGTGTATCATGCAATCGGTACATCGCTCGACCTTTTCCGTCGTACACTTTTTGTGAGGTACGACAGTATAGGCCGACCGATGTTCCAATTGCATATCATGTTCATTGGAATCAAGAAAAAGACAACAAACAAACAAACAAAACAAAAAAAAAAAAAAAAAAAAAAAAAAAAAAAAAATAGGATAAGCATGTTCAGTTTTGTCATTACTTTTCTATATCAGAGTATAAATAAATAAATACATAGATAAATAAATCAATCAAATAATTAATTATGAACACTGTAAATTGGAAAATTGATTTTTTTTACATTCTATTCCATTTATTTGACATGTTTCTATATTGTTTGCATTCATAATGACCAGGCTTGTTCAAAACCAAATTTTAATCTGAGAAAATATCCTTTTATTTTTGAAAAAAAAATCATTTCCACAACTAACGTTTCACACTTAAAGCTGCATTAAGTTTTCCAAAGAAAAAATTAAAAACGGTGCTAATCTAATTAATGATGTTCCTAATGAACAGTGTTACATTTGGTTCAACGATAAAAGCTTGAATAAATACAGAAATTACAGTATTTACCCAGCGAGATGCAGCTAATATTAGAACATGGTTACGTCATCAAAACCCGGGTCATTTAAACACAACTTTCAAAACGGTGAAATACGATAAATTAAACACAAAACTTCGTTAAATTTGTCATTTGTGACTTAGTAATGGATACATAACACCATTTCGAATACATCTGGATATAAATGAAGGACAATTAATGCAATCTGTCATGTTTCCCCTTCGATTCTAGGGTTTTTCGTACAATCCGTGCGCATGCTCCAAGCTAATAATTACCATCGTAAAACACTGAACAACCGGTCAGAGGATTCCGTTTATTTACAGCTAAAAGAAATGAAATTTTAGAAAATGAATGTCACGGATCGTGGTTAGAAGATATCTATTTTAAAAAAATGTATTTTTAGAAAATAAAAAAAAAAATTCAGAAAATTAGAAAACTTAATGCAGCTTTAATTATGTAAGGTATTTCAGAAAAAGGCGGATTTGATACGATACCGTATAGATTTGGAAGCTTCGTTTCCGATTCTCCCTTTTCCATTACACAGTTTGAATAAACCAATAAAACACGTGCAACAGGATAAAAGCTATAGTCTGTTTTAAACAAGAAAAGATCTGATCATTGTAGTATGTCATAAAATCTATCATACAACAAACTTTGTCTGCGATGTCGAAATTCAAACTTTTATTTCAAGTTTAAACTATATTATTGTGAGTAAATGATTTCATGTCACGGTTATTTCATAAAATATTGATGAATTACTTATTATATATATACTTTAATCAATTAATACTATAATTTAGTTAATTTTAATGTTAAGATATTGGTTAATAAAAAAGTTAATTTTATTGAAAGCTATTATTCTCCAAAAACAACTATATCGTCTGTATTGCAAATTGGATCTTTAACAAGTGGTTCTACTGAGTTGAATTAAGTTGAATATTTATATATACTGGATTACTAATGAGCATTTTATTATATATATATATATATATATATATATATATATATATATATATATAAATGCTCATTAGTAATCCAAATTAGGACATACAAATGTATTTTTGGCGCCGAACAATGATGAAACATAAACCAAGATTTTTCGCCATTGTTAAATCATCACCCGTGCTTTAAAACTTAAGCGTGATTCATATCTTCATTATTTTCTGTTCATCATTCTCTTGAAAAATTTTGTTTCAATGTTATAAAAAAACTTTTACAAAAATAAAATCCCACAGATATACAACTTGACTCTAACTAATACTCAGGCGAATCCCTAAACCACAGGTGATAAAAAGACACCCATGAGACAACCCTCACGTCATTGAGGTAGGAAGCGCCTGTCATATCCGCCATATCTTATTCTAACCCTCTGTTTAACAAAGAAATGATTCAAAAGTTGCTCTAAACAAACTCCGTAAGCTTTAACCAGACCATAGAATTTTGTTTGATTCAAATACAGCAACAGCTTTTTAAGTTCAACGTGCTTTATTTCTGGGTTGATATTTTCGATGAAAAATTCTTCACACTGCTGTAACTGACGATCGCATTTGTATTTGTACATAAGTGGCAAAACTTGTGTAACAGTTTCAACTGAAAATTAAAGAAAATAGAACTACTTTCATGTGCAGAAGTTTTAATTATTTTACAAATTCATATTCAAATTCCGGTCATGAAAATGACATTATTACTGTCCATATATAGTCAGAATTTCCTCTGACCATAACACACTTTATAACAAACGGCTGTGTGCATGATCAGAATAATTTTTCTATATCAAAAACCGGGATTTCCCAATACCAACTTGTGTCGGAAGGGACGTCGCCTCATTTCGCTTCAGACTGAAAATGTTGCTGGATATTGTGAAAAATGACTTAAATCGATCGATAGGTAAATGGTTTGTCTTCCAAAATATTTGAATGTTATAGTTATGTGAGATCAAGTTGTCTTGTTTTGAAAATGGAAGACGATGTCAGCAAACATCAACACTGAAAAAATAAATCTGACTCTCAAACGAGAAATATTTATATATTTTGAAAGACAAATCCTTTACCTATCGATTGCGCTTTTCCTAGAGTTTTTTGTTTAGAAATTATTTCCTCACCGTTAGGCATAAAGTGTGTAAGGATAGGAAGAAATTCGGACTTCTGTTCTAGTTAGTGTTTTCGGGAAAATTTTCATATAAGATCTGATTTATTTTGATGAAGCTTGGTATTATTCACTTTTTAAAGTAAATTCATTCGCAGAAATCATCCTGTGAATCTTCGATTATCGTATAATATTTTTGAAGACAACGCTTTAACCAAATAAAAGTTAAGCACGATGGATTCAACGACGGAGAAGCCCTTGATGGCGTTTGGCTACGGACGGAAAAAAGAATTTCGCTTGCATAATGCACGGTGACCAGCCGGATTTTTCAGTGATATACTTCCTGATTGAGTGAGTATTTTAAAACACTCTGTATTTTATTCTCCAGCAAAGATGGCATTTATTTTGGTGTCAGTTAATTACGACAACATGCCAAAACGCTACATGACAAGATACAAACTTTATTGATTTCTGTTCTAAAAACTTGAAAAAAAAATTAACAATAAAACAAACATACCAGTCCTTGTCCATATCACAATCCAAAAACAAAGTAAAAACTTTGCAAACTGGCGAAAATTTGTTATACACGTGAACTTCCATCAAGGAAGTGAGGTCGGGTGCTCCGGAAGAGTAAGCACCTCCTGTCTAGCTAGCTACACCCAACAACCGCGTCCCAGTTTTACCATCATTCACTCAACTAAGTGTACACTCATCTCAAATATTCTATTTTTTTCTCATCAATATTTTAAAAGTTTTAATTTTTATTTGATTTTTTTTTTTTTTTTTTTTTTTTTTTTTTTTTTTTTTTTTTTTTTTTTTTTTTTTTTTTTTTTTGTTCAACAAACCTTTTCTATACAATTAAAAATAACATTAAATATTAATTTTTTACTATGTAATGTCTAAAATTTGACACTGAAGTATCCCCTTATTTGAGTTGAGTGGAAACTCAACTCAGTGACTGGTTGTTAACCTGAGATCAAGCTATACTTACATGACAGAGGCTTCAAGATACTGGGATAAATACATTTTAAGAATTCAACCATATCTTCATATTTTATGTCTGAAATTGTAAGTTCATCTATTGCCTTCTTTTCAGAACAGAACATCTCTTTAAAAACCGACGAACTCACAATAAGCACACCTTTATTAACAAATAAATTTTTGTTCTCCACCACGAGTTTGAGGTCTGTGACTTCTGTATCTTCTGTAAAACAACATTCCTCTTGATTTTCTGAATTATCCATTTCTGTTTTATCTTAATCTTAAACAAAAATTCCGGAACATAAAAACACAATTTTCATTTATTCACATTTTATGCTTTACAATTAAAAAAAACAGTGAAAACAAGCAAAAATACAAAATAAAAATTGAGAGAGAGAGAGAGAGAGAGAGAGAGAGAGAGAGAGAGAGAGAGAGAGAGAGAGTACTCCAAGGACTTTAATAACTTTTCACGTACAATATGAAGACAAAGTTTGCATTCTCTATATTTACGATTTGTGTTGTTGTGTTAGTTACCATTATTTTTATTTTTATTTATTTATTTATTTATTTATTTATTTATTTATTTATTTTTGGTACAATTATTATATTTCAAACAGGATAATGACTAATATATACATTTCTCTCTTTTGATAACATATCATCATTTTATACTCATTTTGGCCTCAATATATTCAGATATTGGGGAGAGAGAGAGAGAGAGAGAGAGAGAGAGAGAGAGAGAGAGAGAGAGAGAGAGAGAGAGAGAGAGAGAGAGAGAGTGTGTGTGTGTGTGTGTTGTGTGTGTGTGTGTGTGTGTGTGTGTGTTGAATAACATCGTTTTTACTTACCTTGTTAAGTCTTTAATACGAATATCCCTAATTACTTTCCGATGTTCTATTTCTATTTATCATAATTATTTAATATTATTAATTGTATATGTATTATGAGCAACATTACTCAATATACATATACTGATAAGATATATATATATATCGGCTTATTTATCTAGTTTTAGTTTTTAACTTTTCATATCTAATTAAAAATGATAATAAATTTTGTCACTATAAACTATGATTTTTATTTATCATAACATTCAATTGTACCTGTTCTTTAACTCGACGCATATTCTCACATGCTATATGCAACAAAAACACGCTTAAACCTACATCAAGAGGATGGTTTGCCCTGGGCCCGGTCTTTCTAGAAAATATAAAACATGTACCTTTAAAGGGTACCTGTAACGATTTTCAGTTTTTACATATTTTTTTTTCGTCGTACTTAAAAATGGCTTAAGCGAAAATTCCATAAAATTCCATATTAATAAGGAAGATATCGGTGAATTTCTATTACATCTAGAGAGCTCCAAATCAAAAAGGTCGACATCGAGGCTCCCGTGTCGTGACGTCATACCAGTAACATACCTCCGCAGAATATTATTTATCAACTATTGAAATAAGCCAAATCCGAACTTGTAGTTTAATTTTCTATTATCATTTTACGGGGAACAGTTTATTAAAATATCAAGGTATAGAAGATGTAATTTACAAAGAAAATGGTGAAATCATCTATATAAGCAATTAATTCTAGAGAATAGTTTTTTGACAAAATTTTCCTTATTATTTTGCACTTGAATTTCAAACACTGAATTATTGCATAAAGCTTTTAAAAACACAGAAAAAAATTATAAATGTTAAAGGGTTTTTAAGCCCGATTCCTCGTAAACCTTTTTACGGATAGCGGTACATCTCACCGCCTGGTTTCGAATCCCACTCAGGACAGATCCTAGTGTGAGAAAGTTTGTCGGTTCGATTGCCGAGGGTCGGTGGTTTTCTACGGGCACTCCAGTTTCCTCCATCATCCCAGAACTGATCGTCTCGAAACAAGTGAAAGATTCTTGACTTTTTATCTTTGAACAATTGAAAAAATTTCATTGTTTTGTGCGTCTAAAAGTAAAACTGATGATGGTTGATGGCTTATATACCGGGAAGTAGGCGGTCGAGAAACAAGGAAAAGTTTTTAAACTATTTTTTATTCGTAACGAAAGAAGCCAAAACAAAAAAAACCCCACTAATTTTGGATTGAAATGTGAAAGGTGTTTTTAGGGTGCTTTCGATGTTCACGGGTAATAAGTACTTTTATCTAAAGTTTTTTTTTTTTTTTTTTTTTTTTTTTTGAGAGAGAGAGAGAGAGAGAGAGAGAGAGAGAGAGAGAGAGAGAGAGAGAGAACTGTGTTAAATGCACGGATTTAGGTATAAAATGCGTGAAGCGTTTACAAAACGCTTTCGAGGTCCATGGGTATTAAATTATGTTTACCCGTATCGGAAGTAAATTTCGAGAAGATTCTTTATAAAAGTTCGATTTTTTTCGGCAAAGCGGTATTATTGAATTTTACAGTTTATAAATCGTAAATGGACGTTATGTATATATATTCAAAAATTATCAAATATGTTGTCAAAGTTGTATCTATGCGAATTTATTTGTTTTGAAACTTGTCTCGTTATTTCGTAATGTTAGTTGGAATTGCTGTTGTCAAAAAAGCCCATTAAGCTTAAAGTTGCTTCATTATGATCATTCGAGTTGCTTTAAAGAATGATCACTAAGATTTGATTGTTCAAAGCTTCTGTAGTTACTTTCATTGTTTCCTTGTAAAATTTTTGTTGAGATAGGTGAAAGAAACATGAATAGAAAATTCAACTGAAATAAATTGTTATACTTTTTCACATTATTGGATACCGCTGTTGGTGAAGTATAACTCCCTATGGTTTCAATAAATCAGTAGGCAATACTTTGTGCTGTCAGAAAATGAGGAATCTAGCAAAATTTTTAACCGTCTTGATTTTTGAAATTTATTTAAAACAAAGATTTGCCCCCCCCCCCCCCCCCCCCCCCCCATGCAAAGCATTTATTGGCTGGATTTCAATTCATATAGTTTTGGAACTTTAGATTCGTTAGTTTTCTTTAACTTTTTGGCTTATGTTGTTTATCTATCAAACTTTTCGGCCTCTAGTTTCACTGATTAGGAATGGTTTTCCGAAATGTGCACATATGGCACGTAAAATGTAACAGGTATTTTTGTTGTAAAGTCTTTAGAAAACTTGACTTCACTAAGATGAACAATTTCCACATCTGATTAATAACATGGTATATTTTTCAATACCTGGCTTTAAAATTATTTAGATATATTTAGAATCTGACGTAACAGTTGAAAATTATAAGGTATCGCCACTAACCGTCTCAGTGTCTAAGTGGAAGATCGTCCGCCTGAAAAACGGGAGGTCGCGAGTTAAAACCCCGACCGGGTTAAAAAAAAACTTGCAAAATTATCTTCTCGCCTTGCGCTTGACATTTAGGTGAAATAATATCGACTGGTTCAACCGGTTTCAGGATAATCGACTGGGTGAGCTGTTTGTTTGTCTTTGACATTCTGATTCGGTGAACTAGCGTCTAACCGAAAAGTTGTCCCGAGTACGCGCTAGTATAAGGCAGGCAATAATACACAATTTCTCATCACTTGTAAAAAAGAACTTGTTCTTAAACTAAAAGTAGTACCTTGGCCTTGTCACTTATAGGTTAAACGTTACTGATGCAAAGTAAAACAACATTACAATTCTCGTTTCATATGAATTAAACCTTGTTTGGCCTTGTCATTTGACCCGAACACACGATCAAAGTCTTTTGATAATTTTTATTTCGATCCATCCAGTGTAAGGGTACCTCTCTTTTGTTTATTTTTCTTTAATTATAATTTATCGTCTCTGATTTGAATGAAGTATACGATTTTTAGCCACCATTTTTATTTCAAAGTACAATCGCATTATGGGGCCTCGGTGGCCGAGTGGTCTAAAGCGCGCGCTTACGCATCACAACGCCTCTCACCGCCTGGGTTCGAATCCCACTCGGGACAGATCCTACTGTGAGAAAGTTTGTCCGTTCGCTTGCAGAAGGTCGGTGGTTTTCTCCGGCACTCCGGTTTCCTCCACCATTCAAGAACTGACTGCCTCGAAATAAGTGAAAGAATCTTGACTTAAAACACTATTACTCCACTCCACTCCGCATTATGATTATTACAGTGCAACTTCCGGAAACCGACTTCGTGTGAGACCCAGGAATCTAGACGGTTTTCGGCACGCGGGGGGGGGGGGGGTGGGTGGGGGGTGGGTGTGGGTATTTAGAGGACCTTATAAATCCGATGGTCCGGATTTCATCCCTTTCAGAATTTTATCAAACGGTGCATTTACATAAGTAGTAAATGACATTATACTCTCACAAGCATCGACCGTACATGGTACTTTGTGTTGTATTTTTATTTTTTATTATTATTATTATTATTATTATTATTATTATTATTATTATTAATAATTCTTTCACCTTACTGCTTGGCATTGTTTTTCTTCCGTACCGGTTCATCATCATGATCATCATCATCATTTTTATAATATAATAATATAATTATATATAAATATTTGCAACATAGTACAATTTGACTACATTTTTTTTACATAAATTCCTAAACAATTTGATATTGAGACTAAATACAAAATATATCGACACATCCATAATCTCTCTCACACACGCATTCAAAATGTTTACAATTCTATACCTGTCCTTATTAAATAGGTATAAGAAGAAATTACTTATGTTGTAAAAATGATTTGCATAAGGGCTATTATTCCTAACCACTACCAACTCTCCGGAACATATGGGATTTTATTCCTGAAAACAAGATTATAATATTATAAAGCCAATCACATAATTGAAACAACTTATATTGTTCTTCACTACTTTTTAATTTTATTTGACAATGTCTAGATTCCAGCACGGATTAAAATGCTTTTATATATAACAAAAATGACAACGAAATCAATATGGCTGTTTTATTTTTAAAAAGTTAAGTATTGTTAACAATGACATAATAAATAAACATTTAATAATAAAAAAAATCAATGTTCATTTGTGGTCACGGTCTGATTAATTTTAATGATTTTTTGACAAATTACTGTTTTGGGACCCTATGTTATCAAATTAACAAACGAAGAAATGTTTGGCATACATATTATCCAGGGAGACTGGTTTATATAAGAGTTTTACTCTTGTTCCGGAATCCCTTTTCATACCAGTTATAATATCTTGTGTATATTATTCAAAGAACTAAATAAAAACTGTTTAAACTAAGAATACCCAATACCCGCATGAACATGGGTATCAGTTGATTGTATCGCTGTGTTCTGCTAACTGTTAACTATACTGAATCACGTATGTTATCATAACAACCACAATAAATGCATATCTTAACTATAAAAAAACTACTTGTGTATCATCAACTAAACCGGAAGTTACAGTGATAAGTCTTCCGAGGTGAATATCCACTCAGTTTGAGAACAAGAACTTTTCGGGATTCCTTTTTTTCAAAAGACAAAACCAAAGCTCTCGGGAATAATTGAATGGAATATTTACCTTGTTACACAGGGAATATTAAAAATGTAAATCATTGTGCTACTTTGTTTATTTATAGTAGCTTGTCTGATGAGAACAGATGGTTTGTAAAATTAATGCAATGTTTATCTATTTTCAAATAAATTTTATTTTCTAACCTAAAAAAAAAAAAAAAAAAAAAAAAAAAAAAAAAAAAAAAAAAAAAATTGTCCACTTTAGAAAACAAGGTTTTTGTAAAAATTAAGCAGGTATTTGTGCTACATATCTACTACCCTTGAGCTGGTACCACTTCTAGCGGAGTAAAATTCCCAGAGGGTATCCATAACTCAGTAGGCAGTACCTTGTGCTGTCAGAAAATATATCATTTAACAAAATTTTCAGTCGTCTTGAATTCGAAATTTATTTAAAACTAAGGTTTGTTCCCTCATGCAAAGCATTCCTTAGTTGGATTTGGTTTCATTAAATTTTGGAACTTTAGATTCATTATTTTTCAACTGCTTGGCTTATTTTTTTTATTTATGGATGAGGAATGATTTTCCGAAATGTGCACATATGGCACATCAAAATTTAGCAGGTATTTGTGTTATATATTTACATTATCAGAAGATATTTGAGTAAACATAACACATGGTATTAGAATAAAATAATATGGTATTTAATAAAAAGCAAAGCATTATTTGAACAAATCATTACTCTTGGCATTGAAATGAAAAAAAAGCACATTGATTTAAATATCACACGGAGTATTGGTGTTAAATATGGTAGCACGTTGACCGCACTTCCTTAATTTATTAATTTTTTAATACGCCCGAGTAACGGCACGTGTTATGGAATGGCGTTGTCCATCAGTCCGTTTTCTGTTAGTCAGTCTGTTCGTCTGTCCGTCTGTCTGTCCATTCGTTATCCGGTCAATATCTTTTGACTTGATGATGATGTCAAGATAAAACTTATGCCAAACAGGTATTATGGTAAGGCAATATGTCGCGTAAAAAATTCAGGTCCAGGTATTGAAAGTCAAGGTCACAGGTTAAGTTCATTGATCAAATATATACAAAATTAGAAAATACAGGAACGATTTTATGCTTCATTCACTTCCTTTACATTTGGTATGGATTACACCAAGAAACAATGTTTAAAATAAAGAACGGATTTTTTTGTCACATTTCAGTTTTTTGCAAAATTGGAGTTATGGTTCTTTGTATCTAGTTCCTGGCATCTTGTGTTTAACTTTCTTGGGCGTGTATCTTGTCCCACAGTTTAGACTGATTGTTTCGAAGTTTTGCATGTGTGACCAGGATCATTTGAAAATGTACATACCTTAAAATTAAGATGTTGCGAAAATTTTTCAAGAGTTATGTCCCTTTGAGTGCCAAATACGAGCATAATGAGAATGCAAGAACTTTTTCATTTTTCATTTAATTACTTTCTAATTAATTACTTAATCTGGTATGCTTTTACAAGAAGCACAAGTAATTCACATATAAAAGGGTTTTTTGTCGCCTTTCAACTTTTCACAAAATTGTAGTTTTGGTTCTTTGCATCCTGTACCTTGTATTCGATTTTCTTTTGAGTGCAACCAATCCCGTAGTTTGTGCAGGCAGGCATTTTTGCTGGTCTTCTGATAGATCTTGTTATAATTGTATGTTAAATAACTCAAATATATGATCTTTTACTATTACCAGTAATTGACATTTCGAATAGCATTTTACCTCCTTATCTTTGCTTACCATATAGACATATAGATATTCTAACAAGTTCAGCGGTGCTCTTGTTTGTTAAACAACTGTTTGAGGGACTTTTTTGCGCGTAGCACGTTATGAAAAAGTTTGCATCCTGTTTTTCATGTTATGAATAAAAAAATTGATAAACACACAAGTTAATAGCTATAACTTAATTTTAAACACTTATACATTTTTCTTGATTTTTTAAATAATTAAAATGAAATTTTCCCCCCTTTGGAACAATAAAAGCGCTAGGGTTGCTATGGTTGCCTAGTTTGCTAATTTTTGCCGAATTTGAAAATTAAATTATAATGCAATCATTATTTCTATCAAGTATTTCAATTCAGTATTTAAATTATTCTGTATATTTTTATCATCATTTCAAAGTTGGTGACGTGCTATATCTGATGTTTCAAACATATAGGCCTTTTGTTTTATGTTAATAAGATATTTTAATTTTTATTAAAATTCTTCAAGTCACAGAAAAAGTAAAAGTGGAACCAGTTCAACCGGATTTCACACCTTATAACACTTGATAGATCGAGGGATTGATTGTCTTTTTTGTGAATATATTTTAGTGACAAACTATTAACATTTCGCATACAGCGTTACATTTCATTGAGTAAGATTTTATGTACTCATCAAAGATATTTTACTTCAATCGAATTACCACTTACTAAAAGGGAAGTTAAAAAAAATTTATCTTTGTTATGCACTTTGAGCAGTGTTTTGCAAATGTTTTTTTTGGCGTCCACCTCTAGCTTGGCTTTGGGAATCGTTTAAATACATGCCTGATACCTTCTCGTTTATAAGTCTTGCTTAGAGCCCGTCAAGGGTTCGTATCACTTTCTAAATTTATCACACAACGAAATAATCTAGTGGTCGTTTTTCTTTTTTAAAAAACGGAGTGTTAAAAAAGACTTTAAAAGAATTTAATGTTCATTTGTTCGAATTGAATATATTTTTTTCAGTTTATATTCTGTTGTGTCTTAACACAGTTTTGTATTACATTTATACGATGATTACGGCTCTTTTTTTTTTTTTTTTTTTTTTTTTTTTTTTTTTTGTATGTGATGAGTTGCTTTCTTTCAAATAATATTGTTTATTTTCAGAAATGGATAAAAATATTAAAGGCAAAAAAGAGCATTCTTTTACGGAAGAATCTCCTTTCTCAGATGTAACTCTTGTAGTAGAAGGCAAGAAACTGTTTGTTCACAAGGCCATTCTTGCTCTTGTCTCGCCAGTTTTCAAGACGATGTTTTTTTCGGACTTTAAAGAAAAGTACGCAAAAGAAGTACCACTTCCCGAGAAAACACATTTATCCTAATATCAAAGCGCCGCTTACTTGTAAGCATTCATTCATTCATTCATTCATCCATTCATTCAATCATTCATTCAACATTCAATACCCCTTAATCTTTGTTGGAAACCATTCCCTGGTGCTCGCTTCGTATGTTTCGTTGTAAGTAGCAATATCAAAACGATTTTAGAAATTGTCATATTTTCATTAACTCTAAAAAAGTAATATGGCTCTAAAATTATCATATTTAAGTATTCTATTTCTATTTTAAATGGTAACCTCGTCTATTTTGGTGTATTTTTTTTTTATTGTTTGATAATTTTAAGTCATTCTAAAGTGTCGCGATTGTTCAACTACTTTGCTATTTTTGTGTCGCCATTGTTTACATTTGTCTATAAATAATCGTAGAAAACACCGAAAGTAGTTCGGCAAAAATGTAAGGTGAATGTGAGCCATTGCTATTCATCTTCGTCCGTCGTGCATCATCCGTCGTGTGTCGTTCGTCGTGTGTTGTGCGTAAACTTTTTACATTTTAATATTCTCCTCGAGCCATTGCTATTCATCTTCGTCCGTCGTGCATCATCCGTCGTGTGTCGTTCGTCGTGTGTTGTGCGTAAACTTTTTACATTTTAATATTCTCCTCCAAAACCAATGTGTCAAATTTAATGAAACTTTAATGAAACTTGGTAACCATCAAGCCCTTTCATATTTGCACAAATAAAGGAGCTATGTCCCCTTGGGGAAATATTGAAAAAGTTTAAAAATCTTCTTCTCTGAATCTACAAGAGATAAAACTTACGTATTTCATTTATAACATCCTTAGGTCATCTAGTTTCAGATTTACACAAATAGTAGCTATGGGGCTTAGTGGGGAAATTGCTAAAAATTATATATTTGTCAATATATTTTAAAAAATATTAACTTTTTGCATAGGCACGTATATTAGAATATTGTAGTTATTGACTATATTAGAATATTCTAGTTATTGACGTGATGATCATTTTGGTATATGATCCAAGGTCATAGGTTCAAAGGTCAAGGTCACAGCTGTAAAGAAGACTTAAATTCCTAATTGTCTTAAAAACTATTAACTTTTTTGTATAGGCATGTATATTAGAATATTGAAGGTATTGACGATAGGATCATTTTGATATAGGATTTAAAGTCATATGTTGAACGGTCACGGTCACAGCTGCAAAAGAAACTCAAATTGCTAATTATCTTGACATCTATAACTTTTGTATAGACATGCATGTATATCAGAATATTGTAGATATGGAAATGACGATTGTTTATGTTCGAAGGCCAAGTTCACAGCTGCAAAAGAAGCCTTAAATTGCTAATTATCTTAAAAACTATTAACTTTTTTGTATAGACATATATGTTAGAATATTTTAGGTATTGATATGACGATCATTTTGATATATGGTTAAAGGTCATATGTCAAGGTCATATCAGCATAGGAAGACTTAAATTGCTAATTATCTTGAAAACTATTAATCTTTTGCATAGGCATGTATATTAGAATATTCGAATTAGAGTATTGACATGACCATAATTTTAATATATGGTTCAAAGTCATATGTTTAAAGTTCGAGGACATCGCTGCATAAGTATACTGAAATTTGTTATGATGTGGAAATTATTTATTGCATTACAGTTACTGCATGCATATAATATAAGCTACTTACAAATGAAATGTTAGTGGATATATTTCTGTTAAGTTTTGTGGCAATTCTTAACTTGAAAAAACTTGTAAAGTTTCTGTACTATATATATTGTCCATTGCACTTTGCAAACAATTTTGGACAAATCCGCAGGTGAGCGTTAAGGCCCATAGGCTTGTTTCAGTACTTATAGGTTTGTATTTGTATGTTTATTATAATTTATAAGAGAAAAAAGATATTTACTAGATTATTGTATAGTACGGAAGCGTATTGCTGCCAACTAAAAAAATATTAAGTCGTACGTAAGAGATACTAAGTCGTACGAACGAGATACTGTGTCGTACGTACAAGATACTAAGTCGTATGTACAAGATACTAAGTCGTACGTACGAGATATTAAGTCGTACGTACGAGATACTAAGTCGTAGGTACGACATACTAAGTCGTTCGTAAGAGATACTAAGTCGTACGTACGAGATATTAAGTCGTACGTACGAGATACTAAGTCGTAGGTACGACATACTAAGTCGTTCGTAAGAGATACTAAGTCGTACTTACGAGATACAAGATACTAAGTTGTACGTACGAGATACTAAGTCGTACGTACGAGATACTTAGTCGTACGTACGAGATATCAAGTCGTACGTACGAGATACTAAGTCGTACGTACGACATACTAAGTCGTTCGTAAGAGATACTAAGTCGTACTTACGAGATACAAGATACTAAGTTGTACGTACGAGATACTAAGTCGTACGTACGAGATACTTAGTCGTACGTACGAGATACTAAGTTGTATGTACGACTTAATATCTCGTACGTACTTCATACCACCTTTTAGATCCATATCGAAGATAATTAACTGATTTAAAAATGATAGAGTATTTCTTTCCGTTTCGTAGCAACGAAATAAAATACTGAAGCGTTTGCTTTTCTTCACAAGTAAACCAAGGTTCGAAAAAAAGCCAAACATTTTAATGGCCAGGTTGCCTTTTTTAAGCTTTGCTGAATTTCTTTGAAGTGTAGGGAAATTTGGGAAAAAATATTAATCTAATTTCCAATATATATAGGAACAATCTGTGTGAAGTTGTGATTTTCTTATGAAAAATGTAGGAGGAGTTGATTGATTTCAAGATTAAGGTGCCCTCTTTTCCGAGTGAATGCCAACCCATCAGACCAACATTCACCATATCATAAGCATGATTTCACTATGTGCAACGCGAATAATAAACATAAAGAAAAGACAAATAAAAACAAGAGCAATGTTGAGAGAAACATCATTGAACTCAGCTACAACGTTTTAATTTATTTCCGAGAAAACCCCAGGTATTTGACTCAATATTTTTAACTGAAAAAGTTTGAGATAAATCGGACAAACCATTAATCTCTATCAATGTACTTAAATAAAATAGTTATAGTAAACCTGACCTAAACCTTTCACCTAGTGACCTATTTGCAATCCCATGCAGTGCCTCGTCAAAAAGAATACGTTTACAAAATTTGAGATCAATCGGTTAAACCGTGATTTTTAAAAATCAAGGACACGAATTTCTGTTGATGGTAACAGTGAAGTGACCTTTGACTTGGTGACCGGTTTATAGTCTCATGCAATATCCTGCCAAAAGGAATAAGTTGACTAAGTTTGAGATCAATTGGACAAACGGTTGGTCTTTTCCTGCACGATAACCAAATTTGTATTAATATTAACTGTGCCAGTGACCTAAGACCTACGACGGGCTGACAGAACCAATATGCACCACCTCTATCACAGGAGGATGCATAATGAAAAATTGATTCAAACTCTGCTATTCAACCACAAGTAAACACTGAAACACTAGGAATAAGAAACATTTGGAGAGAGAGAGAGAGAGAGAGAGAGAGAGAGAGAGAGAGAGAGAGAGAGAGAGAGAGAGAGAGAGAATGAATGAATGGATATCTGCATTTTCATTCACTTCACAAAATACAACATCCGAATGAGCAGTTGTTCGGATTTCTAATGAATAGGAACTGGGGTACTTGCTCTCACGTACAGGACATTATCTCGTACGTATGAGATACTATGTCGTACGTACGACTTGATATTTTTTTTAGTTGGCAGCGATACGCTTTTGTAATAAAGTTTATTTTATTTACTTTTTTTAGTGGATATTGTTGTTCAAGTTCTTCCTTTGTTCCATGAATACGACTGTAAACACCAGATATTGGAGTGTGAAGAATTTCTTACAGCAAATGTCCTTCCTAATAAAATAAATTCCCAGAATACACTTTTAAAATGTTTAGCTATATTAAAAACGTGTGACCTACAAAAAACATTTGAACACTGTTTAAATGCGCTCTCTTATCGTACGGCGTGTTCGATAGAGCAGCCCTGTATTGTACAACGTTTCCCAGACTATGTTAAAGCAAGCGTGTATTTAAAGACACTCCAGAATTCATGCAGATTTACTAACGACTTGGCAGTAAAGATTAAAGATCAAGTTATAGACTCCATCAATAAGTTATGTTATTCATGACAACAAAAGGAAACGACTAGACAGTTAAGGTCTACCGCAAATAGTTTTTACAACGAAACACAATTTTGATTAGTCTGTATTTAATGACTAATTTACGTGTGTATATATAACGCCCCTTTTTTCAGAATGAATTAAGAATAACCACCACCAAATTATAGCAGTGTTATATGATTATTATGTAGAAATGAAGTTTAAATTGATTGTTTTTCAATTAAAGAATCACAAGAAAAATGTCGAAATATATATCGACTTTGGATGATAAATACCAGAATAAAATGTTATTCAACAGCCTATTTGTAATTATCATTTTATTATTCTTTACGACCGGTTGCATTTTTGACCTTATTTTTCCTTATTTTTTCTTGATTTAATAATAGTATTCTACAATTTAGTAAGATTTTAACAAAATCTATAACATGCGATTTCCAGGTGAGTTTGATCCTAAGAGAGAATCTCTTAAATCTGCAGTATCAGTATTTCAGATTTTTGTCGAAAATCGACAGGGCAAACTTATCAATGGACACAATAACATGGTTATACGGATAAAAAAATTTGGTGTTTGTTTGTAATAGCTATTTTAATCATGAACAAGGGGCCTCGGTGACTGATTGGTCTAAAGAGCGCGCTTACGGATCACAGTGCCTCTTAACGCCTGGGTTGGAATCCCCTTCGGGACAGATCCAAATGTGAGAGTTTGTCAGTTCGCTTGCCGAAGATCGGTGGTTTTCGCCGGGTACTCCGGTTTCCTCCACCATTTCAGAACTGGAATAAGCCTTGAAATAAGTGAAGGATTCTTGACTGGGGCGTAAAACACCATTACTCCACTCCTCTCCAATCAATTATGAACATGATACAAAAAATCCTAATGGAAAAAAAATAGTATTATTGGAAACTGAATGGACATATTTTTAGTTTCAGGTGTGTTATTTTATAATGATATGTTATTATCTTAAGTATTACTGAATTAGTTTTAAAAATAAAAATTTAAGTTGCATTATAGAATCGTTATAAATCAGTGAGAATGAAAGTGCAAGAAGTTCAATTCAAACATTGCAGGATGCCTGTTGGTGGGGACTGTGCCCAATCACTAGTATATCTGCTCTGCTTATTTTTCAACTCGAGACAGGACCAGTGCATAGGTATACCGGTATATGATATTCCAATCTCGTTAAAATTGAACATTTCTTCATCCGATCGCCTCTATTTTATACCAAATATTGTATATATGTTTATAAACGACACTTTCATAGCCATTATGACATCTTCATGGCCTATCATTTTGTTCTTGACATCAGTTTGATATATGTTTTTTTTATTTTCATTACTTTTGTCTTCAGTTAACATGTACATATGTTTAATTCTTGGTTTTTCAACTTTTTTCACATTTGTTCAGTCGGTTTCAGTATATTGCTGTGCAGAAACAACAAACGGATTGCTTTATTCTAAGCCTTTGATATTTCAGGACATTCTTGTATTTTACAATCTATGGTACGTAATGGTATTACGTAATGCCTGTCGATACTTTTACCTTCATTACAAGAACAAGCCTTTTTAATGCAGTTGTATATAGTTGTATCATTGGTTGTAAATATGGAAGTGTACAAATGTAGCTATACACTGTGTAAGAATTCACTTTTAATGTTATTTCTTCTGTATTTAATGAGACTGTCTATATATGTTTTACACGACAAATGTATACCAATATTACTGTTTTTGTTACAACTTGAGTGTAATTTGTATTAATTTGTAAGGAAATTTTGTCACTTCTGGAATTTTAATCTATATAATGAGACGATATATTTAGCTAACACTTTGACATATCATCTTACTTGGTACCCTAATTTTTTTTTTCACTGTTTTTTTTACAATGGATTGTATTTTTGATTCTCCTATCAGGCGATATAGAATCAAATCCTGGGCCTAACGTTAACGACCATGACAGTTCTTCTTCTACAATCACGTCTTAATCTTCTGGGCACTCAGACATTGATCTTTTTTCTATTATTCACGTGAATGTCCAAAGTCTTCTGCCCAAAAACCTACAGACTGTATGTAAGTTCTTATCTTACGACATAAGCGCTCTTACTGAATCCTGGTAAAACCCCAATATACCTGACGACGACCTGACATTCGAAACATTTAAAACACCGTGCAGTGCTGACAGAGACGCAATGACTAATGGTGGTGATATTATTGTTTATGTTAAAGATACCTATAATTCAGAAAGACGTCATGACTTGGACATTCCTGACATTGAAAGTCTTTGGTTAGAGGTTAAAGTACGAAGTACTCGAATTCTAATTGGTACCGTTTACAGACCACCAAACTCCAGTTCTGACTTTTGGGACAAGTTTGAAACTCCTCTGGACTTAGCGTTTGACCTAAACCCCGACGTTGTTCTCATAACAGGTGACTTTAATGAAGATCAACTCAAAACATCAAATAACAAAATAAACACATGTAGTGATTGTGGTCTTTTTGAGATAATCACAGAACCTACACATTTTTGGGACAACTCTTCTTCATTGCTTGATCTTATTCTTATTAGTGACACAAATCTAATTGACCATACTACAGTGGGAGACTACTTTTTAGAATACCTACATAGGTATCACTGTCCGGTTTCTTCCTCCCTGAAAATCTCCAAACAACACTATCCATCTTTCTCACGACGCATCTGGAGCTATGACAGGGCCGACCTTATTGCTTTCAAAGAAACTCTTTCTAACTATAATTTGCAACAACACTTCTCTGATAGCCTGAAACAGACGACAGAAAACATTACAAACACAATACTTCAAACTCGAAAGCTACTCCTTTGGTTCTCAGACTATCTATCTAATCGTATACAAAGAGTTATACATCTTGGCAACAGTTCTGAATGGCAGGAAATACTAGCTGGAGTACCGCAAGGATCTATACTCGGACCACTTCTTTTCTTACTCTATATCAACGACATAGTACATGATATCATTGCAAACATTAGACTTTTGGAGATGATACAACTCTATATTTACTAGTTGAAAACCCTGAAATGGCAACCCAAATACTTAACAATTCTCTTCGTTTGATAAATGATTGGTCTGAAAGCATGGTCATTTCAAGAAAACATATTAAACCTATCCACTCAACACTCACCCTCGTCAATGTAGACATTATTGAAACAAACGAACATAAACATCTGGGTATTATCTTTTCTTCCGATGGTTCTTAGAGATGTCATATTAATTACATACTTTAAAAGGCTTCTATTAGGATAAACATTCTCAGGAAATACAAACATATTCTTTGTAGAAATACATTTCAAAACGTATTTTATGCTTGCTTTTGTACGCCCAATTCTAGAATATGCCGATATTGTATGGGATAACATTTCAATTAACCTACAAGATGATTTAGAAAAACTTAACCTTGAAGCTGCAAGAATTGTAACAGGTCTAACAAAACTATGCTCCAAATAAGCTCATTATCTTGAAACAGAATTGGAAACTCTATCTAATAGAAAAAAACACAGAATTAAAATTTTATAAAATGTTTTATGGTATTACAAAGGGCTACCTTACAGACCTTATCCCACAACGACAATATAGGACAACAAGACAACAGACTGACAAAATACCCACTCTTTTATGTCAATCAAGCTCATATTATAATGAGTTTTTGTCCTGAACTATAAGGCAATGAAATTAACTTCCATTTACTATACGACAACGCCAACAACAGCATCTTTTAAAAACCTTCTCAATGCAAATCTAAGCAAACCATCTTCCTATTAATGGGAAAGGGAAATCTTACACACCAGACTCCGCAATAATTGCTCACTTCGGTTACATCTATATAACAAAAATATAATAGACAATCCTTCTTGTGAATGTGGTGAAATTAAATCGACAATACATTTCCTTCCTTTTGTTACCGCTATTCGAACATACGCGACAGACTACTTCGTACATTACCATATACACTTTCGACTGACTTTTTGGATCATTTATTTTCAACTATTCGGCGTATGTTTTTTGGGACTGTCAAACTTTTCGGCCCGTAGTGTCACTGATGAAGAATGATTTTCCGAAATGTGCATATCTGGCACGTCAAAATTTAGCAGGTATTTGCTATTTATTTACTTCTTCTTTGCGATACTTCCTTAACCGTTCAACAGAACATAGAAATATTTAGATCAACACAAAAACTTGTTTTACAAAACGTTTTTGCTACAACTAAATGATACTTGTTAAATTTGCAACATATGAATATATGCGTAATTAACTATATATCAGTTTATTGACAATCTGTTTGAAAATTTTGTAATTTTTATAATTCTTGGGAAACAGATTAATATAAGTGCTGTGACACTTGTTTCTGGATCCCTTTTGTCGCTATTATTTGGATGCACTATAACAAAATTGTATGATTTTTCTTGACTGGCAAATAAATTATGTCTAAGTTCAATTCAATCTGAATGTACCGAATAAATGGCCAGGCAATGGTCAATGGTTTTAATATTTAGAAGGTCACTTTGACCGAAGTAAACATATAAATGACGGGCATATTAACTAAATATTTTAATCAAATACAACAAAATTTGGATATAATAATTTCACTTAATTGGAAACTTCTCATTTGAAAAACAATATCGATTGCGAGTTCATTTGAATATCTTTAGACATTAAATTGTTAATTATTCAATTGAAATTATTGTTGGCTCTTTTCATATATCCATATTTTTCTCTCTCTCTCTCTCTCTCTCTCTCTCTCTCTCTCTCTCTCTCTCTCTCTCTCTCTCTCTCTTCATTGTTTTAAAAACAGTGCCGCTAAAGGCTCCTAGTGGGAGAAGAAAAACATGGAAGGGGGTTTCAGGAGGGGAAAGCGATTTAGCGTTAAGATTGGGTATTTCAAGTATCTCAATTTTTATTATTAAACTGGTTCCAAAGGGTCAGAGAAAAAGATAGGGGCCATGAATCTATTGTAGGTTCCAGTTGTGCATTTGCGCCAAATAGTTTTCAAGGACGGATACTATGACATCCATATATGGCACATTCATTAAACAGATTCGTGTCATTTTCGGGTGTTTTTTTTGGACTTAATTGTTTTGCAAATAAAAAAAGTTTTTGCATGATGGAAAATTGTAAATATATTTTGGAATATCGGATATAAATTTTCCGGTTTGTTTTGTAAACAACATCACGTGTTTTGTGGTATGTGATAGCAGTACACATAATCCTAAAACTTTGTATACAAACGAGGTATTACCGGACCCGTTCAAAATGATCCAACTTGCTTTTTCATCGACTTATGAAACAAATTGACGATAATGCTGAGAAAAAACTTTCATGGACGGAATGCTAATATTAATATAACTTATTAGAGTTTTGTTTGCGTGCCGTTTTATTTTCATATAGTTTCACCGTTACGGAATAAATAAACAAGTTAGTAGTACACAGTTATACATCACATCAGCAATCAATTTTACCTTTTAAATTAGTTTTTTTTATTATTATTTCCAACAATTTTTTGCTACATGGATTTGGTAAATCTGAAGCAACATGTTTTTATTTTTTTATTTATTTATTTATTTATTTATTTATTTATTTTTATTTATTTTTTTCTTTGTTTTCCATTTATTTCGTTATTATTTATTTATTTATTTTTTTTATTTATTTATTCATTCATTCAATCATTTATTTATTTTATTTATTTTTTTATTTATTTATTTATTTATTTTTTATTTATTCATTTATTTATTTTGTAAATGTAGTTTATAATTCATGTCTAGTGTCAAGCGATGCTATGAAAAACTGAATTATTGCGTAAATGTCTGCAATGCTTATTAATGCCCAAAAATGATTTAATATAAATATAAACGGCTTAGACAATCTACTTTAATAACTTCATCTTTCGCTATCAAAATCTATTTAGAACCGGCTATTTATTCTATAAAGCTTTTAATTCGCTTCGCTGGTAGTTTTTGGAGTTATTGAATGATAAATGATAGGGTTTTGTTTATTGATTTTTATTTTTGTTTGATACAATTAATGCAAATGTCAATACAGAATTTCTGAATCAAATATCTTTTATTTTTAACTTTGTCTTTTTGCTGAATGATTGTAAAAATGTCGTGAGTAGCATGACTATGTGCTGACGAAGACTTGGAAATAGGTAATGACTGTTTTTTCGTCTAGCACTCGGTATTTAGAAATGAATGTCGCGGGTTCCTTCGAAGGAGACCTTAAAATTCAACAGGCGTGACACGCAAAACTTTCCCTGCAAATTTTCCTAAGCGCACTGCAAAGGTCAAAATTTCTGTCACTTCACCTATTGCTGACGTCACGATACAAGTAAAATGAAAGACGTAAAATCCAAATTAATCAATAAACACATAATCTTTATTTTCCGGCTTTGAGGTTTATTGGGTAAACTAACGTAATTAAATTTAGAGAATCAGGTACTAAGTTTTGTAAGACCCTTATTATTCCTTTCTTGTAAAAAACAAACAAAATTACGGGTCCATTTTTAACAATCAAAACAAGGTGAAACCTTTTGCTACTTCACCTGTAGTCAGTGGTTCCTCAATTAAAGGACAGTATTCTTCACAAAGATGTAAGCCTTTAAACCAAAGAAAAAAAAATTCTAGCTGTACAAAAAATCGGATTCCTGTTAAATAAGGTTGGATACCTTTAAGGGGATACCTTTAAGGGCCAAACTATTTTGATACCATACCGGTATCAATGAGACGATACAGTATTTAAATGATACTGTTAACAAAACATCATATTAGATAAAATCCTGCCATGCTGACATTAGTAACAGATGCTAGAGCTATCAAAGATAGTTGAGTCACAGATTTGTATTCTTTGTACATCAGTTACAAACTTAATATTTGAGCTCTGCCTTGATTTAGTATTTAAATTTTTATCTTTATTTCCAGGTACCGGTAGATATTAAAACCAGACAAAAACGCATTTTTTTGTTTGAAAATTATAATGCTTTTCATGTGGGTAAGATGAATTAAATCATGGATTTTGTGCTAGGGCCTAAAATAAAATTAACTTTGTTTGCTGTTGACCACACGACCCACTTGAAATGCTCATACCCAAAAAAGTTCATTGCCTTTACTACAACCTTTTTTTTTTTAACTTTTTGTACAACATAGAAACAGTATTAAATGGAAATATCCCTGGCTGAGGAAGACAACCTGTGAGTAGGTCTTTACGGTGATAAGAAATTCAGCTGTGTTTCTCCATGGGAGAAAAAATAAGGAGGAACAAAGAAAATTTAAGTTAGCAAAACAATTGTAAATGTGTTTTAAAAGAGACATATGAAACCAATTTAAACTTTTCAAAAGTGTAAATGATTAAGTTTTCAAAAAATAAAAAATAAAATATAAACTTTTTGCTACCTACCTACCCATGTGGATAGCATGGGTCGGAAAACAGCAAACAAAGAATTTTTTAAGTTACGTCTAGGTTTATACAGTAGGCATTGGTAAGAGTAATGGTACTTTTTAGAATCAGTTTTGGTACCAATAATGGTACCAGGTTTTGTTATCCAACTGCCCTCACAATATTTATTTTTGTACTCATGTAACAGGGAAGGGGAAAATGCAGTGACTAAATTGGGATTCAAACCAAGGTCTTTTCCAATACCATAGGACACTGTACCAACTGAGCTACTCTTTCACCCATCAAGCCCTGTCTACTACATTCCTTGAATTTCCTTCCTACCTTTTTAATTCCAGCACTTTAAATTAAAACTACGGTACCAGGTTCTACCTTAGGACCAACTTGTTGGTCAGCCACTTCCAGGGATTGATCAAGCCCTTAAAGAAACAGGTAAGGTAACAATGCATTGCCCAAAACAGAATTCACCAGGGTCTTTCCCAATACCTAACTACTGAGCTACCAGACCACCTATGACGCCCTGGTCCCTACATTTGTATGATAGCATGAATGTGATATAAAAGAATGATTATGTCATGTTTGTCATGTGTTTCCATGTATTATATAACCATATAATAACAACAACACACCTCATTTTTTCAATATAATAAATCCAGGTTCCAATGAAACAACACTGACTTGATTTCCGCACATGATACCACAGGGGTTTGGTGTAGGAATTTTTGTGTTTTTGTTTGAAAGATTATTTCTTCTTGTTGTCTTTGTAATTCCCACTTGAAATAACCATTGCATAAATACAAAATCTCTGAGAACAAGTTGTGTCCCTTGTCATGGTTCTCCCATTCTGAGTTTTTATAATGCAGTAATGGTAATCTCAAGTGGGATTTACAAAGACAACAAGAAGAACGCTGCATTTCGCTGCATTTCTCTGCATTTTGAATTTTGTCCGATTTTGAGTTTGGTGGAAAATAAGAATAATAATAGATTGCTTTGAAGCAAACGGAGATAGGAATGTAAACAACATGTGTTTAAAAGTTAAAGCAGACGAAAATTATGTGAAAATATGGATTGGCTGAATTTTTAGGATTTTTTCCAAGCGAGGGGTAGATTTTTAAAATGGCGACTTTCATTCCTTGTGTTATTTTCGGATTTTTTAAAAGTTTGTTAAAATTGATTTCAGGCAAAATCATCGATATGTATGAACTTGTATCAACCTCGCATGTAATAGTGTAATAAAAACACAAATCAATAATATTTAAAACAAAACCACAAAATCCTGACACCAAGCCCCTGTGCATCTGACCAGAGACTTATATTATATGTAATATATGTCTCTGATCTGACATAGTCAGTACTTGATTCACCTTCTTCATGCTTTGATTTCATAAAAACCACTCTCCTTGCAGCCGTAAAGATAGACGAACTTTTCCCAACAGAAGATTCTTTGAAATACCGTAACATCGACCATGTATTTCCATTCAGAAACAGAACACATAGTTCTTCCGTGAAAGAAAATGACAACGTCCGCCATGTTGTATATCACTGACAATGACAAATGTTGCAATGCGTAGGCGTGGCGAAGTAGATCTTTCCAAACAGCATCTTGAAACTTCGGTGAAAGGTCTAAGGTTAACGCTAGGAGTCGCTTGACCTATCATTTCCTGGTAGAAACGATGCCTATAAGCGTTTAGCGTATACGCTAACCGCTTAAAAATGTCGAAATATATCGATAAATACCCCGCTTGAAAATGTCGAAATATATCGATAAATACCAAAATAAAATGTCATTCAAAAGCCTATTTGTAATTATCTAGATTTACCATTTTATTATTCTTTACGGCCGGTTGCCACGGAAACAGCATTTTTGACCTTATGTTACCTTATTTTTTGTTGATTTGATAATAGTGTTCTATAATTTAGTAAGATTTTAACAAAATCTGTAACATGCGATTTCTAGGTGAGTTTGGTTTTTACAGAGAATGACTCTTAAGTCTGCAGTGTCAGTATTTCAAACAGTATTTCGAATCCCACTCAGGACAGATCTTAGTGTGAGAAAGTTTGTCAGTTCGCTTGCCGAAGGTCGGTAGTTTTCTCCTGGCACTCCGCTTTCCTTCACCATTTCAGAACTGACCGCCTTCGAAATAAGTGAAAGTATCTTGACTGGGACATGAAACATCATTACTCCACTCCACTCAATTATGAACATGATACAAAAAAAAAACTAATGGAAAAATAAAAAAATAGCATTGTTATTGGAAAAAAGAATGGACATAATTTTAGTTTAAGGTGTGTTATTTTATAATGAAATTTTGTATGTTTTATTGTAGGTTATTATCTTAAGTATTTACTGAATTAGTTTTAAAAATTTAAATTTATGTTGCACCATAGAATTGTTATAAATCAGTGAAAATAAAAGTGCAAGAAGTTCAATTTAATCTGAATGTATCCAATAAATAACGAGGAAATGGTCAATAGTTTTATTATTAAGAATGTCACTTTGATCGAAGTAAACATATTAATGACGGACATAACAACTAAATATATTAATTAAATAGAACTTAATTTGGATAAAATAATTTCAATTAATTGAAAACTTCTGATTTGAAACACAATATCGATTGCGAGTTCATTTAAATATCTTTAGACATTAAATTGTTCGGTATATAATTGTAGTTAGCTCTTTTTCATTTGGTTTATTCCTGTTTGGCCAACATCTATTATTTTTATATCGAAAAATAGGCCAATAGGTATTGGCCAAACAGGAATATGTTGATCATAGAAAACAATGGATAATTAACTGGGCTTGGGTTATAGTCTGTTCTTTTTTTACCTGTAAAATCTGTGTTGATAGATAAATAGATAAGCCAACAATTTATGTAAAATTATTTTTTTATTCATTGATTTTTTAATAAATTACAAAAAAAAAAAAAAGAAAAGAAAAGAAATAAACTTTTAACACTAGACGACCAACACTGTTATGCAATTATTCATAATAATGTTACAAATGAAAAAAGCAATAGTTAAATTTAAAATAAAAATGAAAATTATATATAAAAAAACATAACACATATGGTTATATCAGAGACAAACAAAATCAACAATTTATAAAATTATTTACATACTATATAATTCACCAAAATGCATATAACATATTCACATATTATGAGTACAAGTGAATAAAATTTTTAATTATACATGTAAAGAATTTAAAAAAAAGCAAGCACAATGTCTATTAGGTTTCATGTTATAACTTCCAGAAGTTATATATTAGTTACATTAGTCCAAATAAAGGTCATGGGATGCAGCATCTGCATACTGGATAATGTCGATGTCACCCCTTTGAAGTCTCTCTTTTAATTGTAAAATTCTTTCGTCAATGGAACGGTACTTTCGTCTTTTTGTAACACGGACACCTCCGGCAGCATACTGAATCATTGTCACTTCATTGGCAGCTTGAATTTGTTTCAGCAACTTCCGCAGATTGAATATATTTGGATGGGAGCACCTGACTTGTTTTTTTAACTTATTTTGCCAGCCTTCAAAATGGTTGGTCGTTCAAGGTCCTTAATTGTCAAAGTAGTTCCATATATTTCGGTTGTTCTCTACCCATTATTCAGTTGCTCAGAAAGCTTGGAATATTTAGTCATAAACTTTATGTTTAAATGAAATAATAATTACATAAATACATAATAATAGAGAAAAAATTAATGTATAATTTAAACAAAATAAATGTGTTTACTGTTGATATTATGAAAAATAAATAACTTTTATTGTATTTATGACACATTTCACAGAATGAATAAAATATTTATGATACTAAAGAAAAAATGAATAATCAAAAAAATAAATAAATACATTTTAACTGCTTTTTATACATTTATGATATATAGAAATAATTAAACAAATTTTACTGTTTAATATATAATATATAGTTTGAATATTATAAAAAAAAATAAATAACTTGTACTGTAACTATTACAAATTTTAAATAAAAAATAATATATTTATGATAATAAATAAATTAATAAATTTCAACGGGTATTATGATATATAAAAATAATTAAATAAATTTTACTCTTTAATATATAATATATAGTTTAAATATACAATTTGAAATGTGTTAATAAATGTGAAATTCTATTATAACCCCATAGATTCAAAGGTACAACATGTATATTTATCTTAATTATATTGAAATTGACTATAGTTTTTACAAAGCTACAATGCTCTTAAATGTATACACAAGACCAAGAATTATTAGATTTAAAATGTAGGTCAAACAGGAATACACCTTTCATATTTCCCATTTCTATTGCTTTTCCTATTTCATTGTTGTACAAACAGTGCCGATAAAGGCTCCTAGTGGGTACAGGAAAAACATGGAAGGGGGTTTCAGGAGGGGAAGTGATTTTAGCGTTTAGATTGGTATTTCAAGTACCTCTTTTTTCAATTTTTATCATTAAACTTGATACAAAGGGTCATAAAAATTAAGGGAAAAAGATAAGGGCCTCGAATCTACTGCAGGTTTAAGTTATACATTGTACGAAATAGTTTTCAAGAACGAATGCTATGACATCCATATATGACAAATTTATTAAGCAGACTCGTGGCATTTTCGGATGTTTTTCTTTGGACTAAAATCTTTTTGCATTAAAAAAATCGAAAATTTTCCGGTTTGTTTTGTAAACAACATCACGTGTTTTGTGGTTTGTGGGAGCTGTACTTGTATACATATTAACGGACCCGTTCACAATGATCAATGTTTCTTTTTCATAGACGTATGAAACAAATTGACAATAATGTTGAGAAAAGGTTTTATGGGCGGAATGCTTATATTGATATAACTTATTAGAGTTCAATTTGCGTACTGCTTTATTAATCATAAAGTTTCACCGATGGTGGTGGTCTGCAATGCCAAAAAATCGTTTAATATAAATACAAAGGGTTTTGGCAATCTAATTACTTTATCTTTCGCTATTAAAGTATCATGTCTGGTGCATGAAGTGTAAATATTTATAAAAAGGCAAAAAACTAAAAAGCCTTTGTTCGTCCTCATTGAAAACAAATATGACCGTGTCCTACAATGTTATGACACACTTCAATCCGACGTAAGGACTTAAACAACGTGTATTTTATTTATTTTTCTTCAAAACTTTCTGTCCCCTAGTGTCACAGATGAGGAATAATGATTTTCCGAAATGTGCACATATGGCAAATCAGAATTTAACAGGTATATGTGTTATATTTTAACTACCCCTAAATGGATATCGCTACTGGTGGAGTAAATATACAGAGGTATATATAACTCAGTAGGCAGTACTTTGTCAAGTCGCGGGGTCCTTCTGGGGAGCCCTTAATATTCGACAGACTTGACACGCTAAACTTTCCCTGCAAATTTCCCTAAGCGCACTGCAAAGGTAAAAATTTCTGTCACTTCACCTATAGCTGCCGTCACGATACAATTGAAAAGAGGGACGTAAAATCCAAATTAATCAATAAACAAATAATCTTCATTTTCCGGCTTTGAGGTTTATTGAGTAAAATAACGTAATTAAATTTAGAGAATCAGGTACTTAGTTTTGTAAGACCCTTATTATTCCTTTCTTGTAAAAAACAAACAAAATTACGGGTCCTAATTTTAAAATCAAAACAAAAACTATAAAAAATGACAAATTAAGTTTAACACGTGAACCACAGAAGTAAGACCAGGTCTACCGGAATTTTAAACATCTCTTGTCTAGCGAGCTACAACAAGCGGATGTGAGATTAAAATTGAGATTTATAGGAAATAAAGGTAAGCAAATTTAATCAGGATAATTATGACTACAACAACGTCATATTTATTCTAAATATCATGCAACAGGCCGGCCTTAAAAGCCCATGCTTGCAATTTCCCCATTGACCAATTTATTTGAAAGCAGCTTACTTCGTTGTTCTAAGGTCCGTAGTTGGAACAAGCGCTATCAAACCGTATTAACTGTAAACGATATATCGAATAAGCTGGCAAATCAGGTGTTTTAGTGCAAAGAAATTGAAAGTTGACAATTGAAATTATAAAGTCAGCACATTTGTCATAAAGCATCGAATGAACCCTTGCATTTGTGTTATAACTGACTGAGGCATCAGTCAAAATATGATCATGAAGAATCTGGGTTTTTTCGCAAACTTACTAGGGTGGGATTTACATATTCTTGGAATTTTAGAGACCGAAAGTCATCTATGGCTTTATGTGGTGAAGGGTTATTTGAAATATATTGTCTATTAACAGAGGAAACCTAAAGGCTAAATTGTGTTTCTGTTTTGATTTTTGAAACCTTCCGCGAACTAAATACAGGATTTCTTTTTTGTCGAGTGTTCTAACCCGGAAAGAAATCAACGAATTTATCGCCGTAATTAAAAACGTAAAGGCCAAATTGTGTTTCTGTTTTGATTTTTGAAACCTTCCACGAACTAAATACAGGATTACTTTTTTTGTCGAGTGTTCTAACCCGGAAAAAAAACAACAACGAAATTTATCGCTTTAATTATATAGTATAATAAGTTTTTAAGGTACTTATATGATATGAACACGTGTGTAATTAAATTAAAATCCAATATGTAAGACAAACTTCAAGATAAAACTTCATATTTATTTAAAAATGCCGATTTTCCGACAGAACACGATTGCTCTTGAAACTCGTCAAGAATTTAGACTTGATTTTTAAAACTTGTACGTTTGTTGTACCATTAATATTTCTCATCGAAATTTTGTCATACTTTTATTACAATATTGTAGTTAATTCTATTGAAGTATTATACTTGGTGCATGAAATGTAAATATTTATAAAAAGGCAAAAAACCAAAAAGCCTTTGTTTATCCTCATTGAAAACAAATATGACCGTGACCTACAATGTTATGATACACTTCGATCTGACGTAGGGACATAAACAACGTGTTTTTTATGTTTTTTTTTCTTCCAAACTTTTCGTCCCCTAGTATCACAGATGAGGAATGATTTTCCGAAATGTGTACATATGGCACATCAAAATTTAACAGCTATATATCAACTACCCCTGAGCGGGTACCCCTACTGGTGGAGTAAACTTCCAATGGGTATATTTAGCTAATTATAACTATATGAATTCTGAAAGGATGTGATAAGACAATTCTTGAAGATATTATCATTATATTATATTTGGTTGCTATTGCAATTTGAGCTTTTGAACACAAAGGAAGTAGAATAAGCATTGTGTTTCTCTAAGTAAAAGTCTGTTTGATTCAAAAATTTGAAAACAGGTATAACATCTGCCTTCCACTATGAAAAATATTAAAGAATATTATCCAACACAAGCTTTAAAAACATTATCAAACTATACATTTGTACAATAAAAGAATTTTTAAACAAAACTGTCTGACATTATAATTTTATATCAGATACATTTTAAATTTATCGATTGTCAAAAATTTAACATATTTTTAAAAGGAATATTCCAATTGTAGTCTATAATATGAAGACTATTAAAACAGAAATACAAAAAAATTTGTAAAATATTTATCTACATAGTTTATGTAAATCATCATCAATGCTAATGGTTTCCATGACAACCAGAGTTTATGTAATGGTTTCCATGACAACCAGAGATCAAAACCACAAAATTCTAGCAAAATTTTTGTTTTAAAAATTCTTATCTTCAATCCTATGCTATTGATACATAAAAAAGTTTTAAGACTTATTTTTGAATTTAAACATATCAATTTTTCAAATTCACCAATTGTAGACTATAATAAAAAAGTTACTAAAAGTAGAAATACAAAATTTTGTAAAATATTTGTCTACAGAGTTCATGTAAACCATTATGGATGCTACTCGTTTTCATGACAACCAAAGATCAAAACCACAAAATTCTAGCAAAATGTTTGTTTTAAAAAATCTTATCTTCAATCCTATGCTATTAATACATACAAAAGTTTTAAAACTTAGTTTTGAATTTAAACATATCAATTTTTCAAATTCACCATATACAAGACAAGGTTCTCAACTTAAAATGTGCTGTGTACTAGTAAATAGTATAAAGTTTTACTGTAAACAATAAAGAACAAAGATAAGATTCTTGGGAATTTTTATAAACTCTTAACATAAATTAAAATGTAAACTAAATTACTCTGACGTTTAGCATGAAAAATAAGAATTAGCAGTAAAACGCACAATTTTGTGTGACCTTGGTCAATAATAAGCAAAATTTACTAAGCACTGTTCCAGTATCATATGAAAAAAAAACTATTCAAAAGACAAAAAACAGGGCAAATGCTTTTACAAATACATGTACATCAAAAATATTCATTCCTCAACTTGTACACCTGTCTCTGGAACAGAAGGCATAGGAGCGGTGATATCCTGCAATCTAGGGGGAATGAAACTCCTTATATTACGATACAAGTACCACTGCCTAGTGGCTGACAAACCAGCAGACTCAACTCTACTAGGTAAATCTCTGTTCATGTAAACCATTATGGATGCTACTCGTTTTCATGACAACCAAAGATCAAAACCACAAAATTCTAGCAAAATGTTTGTTTTAAAAAATCTTATCTTCAATCCTATGCTATTAATACATACAAAAGTTTTAAAACTTAGTTTTGAATTTAAACATATCAATTTTTCAAATTCACCATATACAAGACAAGGTTCTCAACTTAAAATGTGCTGTGTACTAGTAAATAGTATAAAGTTTTACTGTAAACAATAAAGAACAAAGATAAGATTCTTGGGAATTTTTATAAACTCTTAACATAAATTAAAATGTAAACTAAATTACTCTGACGTTTAGCATGAAAAATAAGAATTAGCAGTAAAACGCACAATTTTGTGTGACCTTGGTCAATAATAAGCAAAATTTACTAAGCACTGTTCCAGTATCATATGAAAAAAAAAACTATTCAAAAGACAAAAAACAGGGCAAATGCTTTTACAAATACATGTACATCAAAAATATTCATTCCTCAACTTGTACACCTGTCTCTGGAACAGAAGGCATAGGAGCGGTGATATCCTGCAATCTAGGGGGAATGAAACTCCTTATATTACGATACAAGTACCACTGCCTAGTGGCTGACAAACCAGCAGACTCAACTCTACTAGGTAAATCTCTGTTAACTGACTTCCCATTCTTAAGAATACAAACTCTTTTTTCTTCAGAGTGAACAGGCTCCTTTACAATAACATACCCAGGGTCTGAAGCAGAAAATATGAAATGGAAATACTTCCTTACATTTGGTATGGGCTTAAAATAGTTGCTGAGAAAAATTTTCCAATTTCTCCAAACCCAACCATTGCCTGACTCTAAGTATACTTTAGTGCTACACTATTTACAAGAATTAAAATAACATCTTCTACCTGCATGACAGTATTAACATCATTTTTCCTAAGTTTCTGACGACCAATCCCAAACATTCCATCTCTTTTGGCACCTAGCATGATAAGGCTGTAAAAAGTGCAAGTTTATCTCTTTATGGTACCCAAGAATTGTTCGCCAACAAAAATAACTAATTACAGTCTGATTTTTATTTTGACCCCCAAATTATCACAATTAATAAAACAATTCTCTTCACCATTACTATGATGTGAAAAAAGTCATCAATCATAGATACAACAGCACTTGAGGAATGGCTGTTTGCATTATCAAAACCCCTTGAGTCACCTTTTGTAAATATATAATTAAACATATGTGGCTTCCCATCATTTAAAATGCCAAACCAGTTCACTTTTAATGGTGTCATGTAATAAAGTGCACCTTCCTGTCTGACATGTCCAGGAACAAGTATTGGTTGAGCAAAGTCAAATGTATAGTGGATACACTTCATATTCTCTCCTCTTATACCACTTTTATGCTTAGCTTCAGCAGCTTTGCATCTGAAATAGATTTATTACAAGTTTTTATTCTACTAATTATTAGGAAATGTTTTAGTTATTTAATATTATTTTATTACTTTATTTTAATGAGTTTTGGCTGTCAAAAATTGGCCATAAATTTTAGAAATGGAGTATTGTAATCTTGGGGAAGTCATAAATGAAGCTTAACAATATAGTATTTCTTTAGTCAGCTGAAATGTCTATTTCAAAAATTTATGAATAAATCTGATCATTTTTTTTAAAAAAAGAGATCAAATTCAAATGATACTCATTTACATATTATAAGGACAATTAGAAATTTAATAAAGTCAAGGATTGCAGTAATTCTAACACAAATTTTGACAGTCGTCAAAGTTGGACTTCAGACTTATTTAGAAAAAGTCTATTCTATATCTGGCATCAACCAAATGTGGATTCTCAAAAATTCTGAAGAACTACTTGACCATCTTGTTTCTAATACTCTATCTTCGGTAAAAAGTATTAAAACTTTTGATTTTTCTACCCTTTACACCACTTTCCCTCATTCTAAATTGAAAGAACGTCTAAAACAAATCATTCACTTTTCATTCTTTTATAAAAACGGTAAACCAAGATAGACAGGAGGTGCTTACCCTTCGGGAGCACCCGGCCTCATTTCCTTTATGGAAGTTCACGTGTATAACTAATTTTGCCAGCTTTCAAGGTTTTTACTTTGTTTTTGGATTATGGTTTAGACAAGGACTGGTATGTTTGTTTTATTTTTATTATTACATATTATCTTATGCTGGCCTATCTAATATCAACTGTGTTCGGAAAATTCAATCAGTCCATTAGCAACTGGTTCTCAACAGAACTCTTTATAAAATCATTAGAAAATGGTGAAAATTACAAATCAGGGCTAGTAGGAATTTTAACCAAGTAAAGACAGCTGATTGATGCCACATAAAATGCATGTCGAAGCAGTTTTTATACCTTAAAATTATAACATAAATCAATTTAAACCAGTTTTCACAGACTTCAAGATGTTGACTAAGGCAAAGTAGTAAACAATACAAAAGAAGTACACAAACTTGTTAATTTTCTCTGTGAACCTTATCAGGGTTATCATACTTATTATTACCGTTGCTTATAGTAATCTCTTTCTGTCTGAGATTTCTGAATATGTTCTGCAAAACTAAAAATTTATGAGAACTCTTATCTTATGACATGCTTTGTGGAACAACTATGTTTTGTGTAATTTTTTTTTATTTTTATAGCGGATGTTACACGATTATGAACTTAATATGAAATTTAATCAACGAGTTCAAGACCACTTATATTAGTAATAGGTTCTTATAATTATAATAATGATAATATAGAAGAATAAAAGAATCATTCTCTTTATGTGACAGTTATTTCATATATCATGTATAGCAAAACAACTGTGTACTGGTGGTTATAGTATGGGACAAAAACATGTATTTAAAAGCAATGCTGTATCTTTTTCTCCATTATATATAAATATAATTTTATGAGTCTTTTAAGAAAAATTATTTTCATCAATTATTGCAGCATATGTTTTATTGCTTTGGTGTAAATGAATAAAAGTTATAATCATAAAGCTTTACATTAGTCTATTTTTAGATAAACAACTCATACTTTTAGACAAAAGATATTTATATTTTATAGGCAAATTTAAATTTACTTCTTGTAACTCCTTCCTGTAATTTTCACATATGTGACAAACATAGTTCTAGTTCTCATAAATTGAACATGCAGCACACACTGCCTCCATAAACTTCAACAAGTACTCTCACTAACACTTCGAAAATCCATTTCTTCTGCTACATCCAAATATTTCTTATGTATAGAGACATATGTTTCCTGTGTTGGTAAGTAAATTGGTGTAATAATATCATTTACACCTCTAGAATATGGTTGTGGCATTCCATACCTGTCTGCATATCTAAAATTACAGAATATGAAACTACATTATAAGAAATCAGGTCAACATTTTATGAAAGATGCATTTTAATCAGTCCATCCTATTTCTAATTTGTGTAAACCCTACGTGTAGCTGTTAAAAAGAAAATAATATGTAGTTAAATGCATCAGAAACTTGTAAAAAATACCAAAATATGTATACAACTTTCTGGTATATATCTACCATAATTCAAAGTCTTAAAGAATTCTGATGTTGGAATGATATTTTAAGTGTGAGATACTGAATTTGGGACAATTTTGTATTTGATTTCCTGGTAATTTACTAATATTCTAAATTGCCAAACATATGTACATATTTTCAGGTACAAATTTCTATGTGTTCTTACAGAATGGTACAAAAATGAACTTTTTTATTTGAAAAATTCTTCAAATATTTGTAAATTAATTTTCAATAAATTAATAATTTTTTCAGATATGTTTTTTATCTGGTATAAACATTTAAATGTTTTGATTAATTCACCCAGATCATATATATATGAATCTATGATATTGAAATATACTTTGTTTTAAATTGTATAGGAATGTAAAAAAAAACAAACTAAAATTATTTCAATGGCCTCGGCAAATTTCAACTTGTTTTTATTCTATTACTTTAATATATTGAACAAGAAAAATCATACCCAATTAAAAACTCCACAATGTTCTTGACATCTTCATATTTCAGCGCATTATGAGGCATCTTTCTGTTATTTCCATGTGTCCTTGGCACCACCCCATGATTATAAAAGTGTTTCCTCAGATTCTTCAAATATTTACTTGAAATGCTGTTAATGTAAATGAAACAGTCAGCACAGACAGTCTTATTATCAAACTGGTAACTAAAGCAATGGCGTTTTCTGTCTCCCTTACTTGTGGTGTTTCCCCTGCTTAGGCCACATGCCTGTAATTGTCATAAAATTATCAAATCTCTCTCCCCCTTTTCAAGTTCTTGCATATTCAATCGGTTTTCAAGTACTCTTTTTGCATCTAACTTCTTTATACAACCTGCTTTACATGTATGGGACTGGACACTTGCAAGCTCAGCGTCTGACATATCCGAACCTGTGCACGTTGTAGAAGAATCATCTGCATCTGATTGACTAGAAATTAATCTCTGATTCTCGACTGAACAATGGAACTATCAATACTTGCCACTGCACATTCAGTTTCATCCTGGTTGTACATTATGATCACAACTGTCACTTAAAGTTAAACTGGAACGGTGATATCTTCGGGATTTCACATCAGATGTAGACTGGGCAAAATATTCATTTACAACATAAGAAATGTCACCTGAGATATCAGGATGTGTAAATGAAACACCAATATCTGGGGGTTTATCCATTTTTACTTCTTTTCTCTGTGAATGTTGTCCAAAATCAGATAATCAAAACGTAAACAAATTTGGTTGTTGATGAAAACGACACACTTACTTCCGAGTCAATTTTGAGGTCGCTTGAATAACTGCCCTTTAATTACTAAAAATAAATCTGTTTCTAGGTCAAGCATCTATTTATTATTACAGGACGAAAGTAAAAAAGCCTGTAGAGATTTGGACCAAAATTTCTTCACTTTTTTGTTATTTAATACGACTATGAAGTTTTGAAACGTAAAACCCGGAACATAAAATTTGGCTCTTTTTTTGTATTGCAAATTCTACTGACGTTTTCTGCATATTGATTGGATTTTTCTAAGGGCCCTTTTCGCGTACGGATCGTCATATATATATATATATATATATATATATATATATATATATATATATCATATGTTTATTAATGATATTACTATTTTTGTATATGTGTTAAGTCTCGAATTAATACAAGTTGATATCAACCCGAGTGATACCAACCCGTTGAAAAGTGATATCACACCCCTCATAAAATTCCGATAATGCCGGATTTGTTGTGTCGCTTCAGCAATACTAACAGTTTAAATGGTTGACACGTTGTGCATTTGTGCAGTAAATTTATGTATCACTTGTATCTAAATTATTTTTAAACAGAGTTTCGGAATTTGCAAACATATAAAACACATCCGACAGGTACAACAAGTTTACACTGATTGCGCACGACGGCACTTGAAAATATAATTGATGCTGGCTTCGAGCTGAGGCAAGTATGTCAGGGCAAAAATGAGACATCAGTTCGGAACTGTTCAACCGTACAAAAAATTTAACAAATTACACATTGCCATTACCATCAACAATAAATAAACTTACAGAAGCCAAAAATTAAATGGTTCCAGCTGGTAGCCAATATATTCCTGTACTTATGCGGTGACGTTTAGATTCACATCAGTATAACCTATCCAAAATATGATGCACTCGCGGTTCAAAAACTAATTTTTGCTGTTGTCATCACGATCATTATTTATGACTATGGATCTTAAGATGAATTTTAACTACTTTTACTTTTTAATGAACAAAACAAATGACACTGTTCACGTCATGTTGGAAAAATATGGCGACAGACTGAATATTTGAACTAGTTGTCAGGAAATCGAAGCTAGCGGTTGCTAAGGGTAACGTTGATGTATGACGTACGAGGTAAAAAATTATCTATGAGATCTTGATAGATATAAAATTACATTGCTGATCTGTTAAAAAAATTAGTCCTTATTAATTGTTATTTTTATTTCAAAGGAAACATATGATAAAAAGTTTATGATATGGCCATTTTTATATAAAACCCATATAATAATCTCTAAATATAGGAGAGAGAGAGAGAGAGAGAGAGAGAGAGAGAGAGAGAGAGAGAGAGAGATTTAACAGATTTCACAAGTTTTTATAAAAACTTAGTAAATTAAAATTTGAAAAAATAGCAAATGGAATACAATGTGTAGCAAAGTTCTATATAGCTGAAAATTATTATTATTTATTCATTTTATTTATTTTTTTTTTCAAAACAAATTTTAAAAATAGGACCTTGCATTTTGTGTAATCCTTGTTACATGGTACATTATTTATTTCAGCAAACCTAAAAAAACCAAAACTGGTCATACAAATGCTAGTCCTGAATAGATGTTAAGAAACTGGATCGGTATTCAGGCTTACTTTAAGCGTTCATCATTCCAACATTGCGATTGTACATGTCATATGATGCAAATGTTATGCCTGTCGTGTGCAAAAAGTAACAAATTATTTAGGAATGCCAAAAGATAATAAATCCGGTTTACTCAGATACAAGCAGGGTAAATTTACTATTTTATAGAGAAAACATTCTTAATTTCATCTCTATGATCATATTAGCGTCTCCTGATATCTATTGTACACATTGCATACGACAAGGAAGCTGTCGATGCATTATTTATAGGTCAAATTAGCAGGAGAAGGGGCCAACCCATGATCACGGATCTGACACTGTTACAGAATTTTTTTCGACTTTAAAACGTGTACGTTTTAGTACCAGAAAATTTATTTGATTTTCGATTATGGTCGATACCCCCCACATTGAATCGTGATTTATACGGTTAAATTGCTACCGAATTTAAAAGAATTCAAAATAAATAATTACAATTATCCAGAAATATGAAAAAAATGTTTAATGAAAATTAATTTTCCCTGATAATGAATTATCTTTATTATTCTCGACAAACAAACTTTTCGTCTCTGTATTTCAAAATGGAATCTTCTATTATATTAATTTAAGTTGATTTATTTTTTGATTTACTAATTGTTTAATTAAGTTATTTTTATTTTTAATAATTTATTTTCTTATATGTTATATATCAAATTTGTAAAATTTAGAAGAGGCCTGCATTATAACCTATAAGAGAGGGTTGACACACCCCAGATACAAACGAAAGGTTTTTATAATAAATCGTATATAAAAACATTAACCATTATATCAAGAAATCTATATAACAACAACATTAATAATAATAATAATCCCTCGTAGCCCAGCCACCAAAATACAATGAACTTTAGCAACATGGCTACTGTAACAGTAGATAGTGTTATTTAGTCATCAACATATTAGTATTGGTTGCGGGTGTGACGGTACATATCGTCACCTCGGTACATATCGTCGACTGTGTACATATCGTTGCCCTGTACATATTGTCGCCAACTACAATATGTACCGATTGGCGCAAATATTTACAGTTAGTGTATGTACAGTCGACAGTATGTACCGTCACAAGGGGGAGGGGTTTAGAAAAAACCAACAAATGTTCGTGTATTTTAATGAATTTGAATTCACAACAAATTAACAGCTATTATACTGCTAGCGAACAGTTTCCGGTCTTGCAGTCAAAGCGAGAACATTTTTACGACAATCGATGCCTCCACTTATTATAACAGTGTGTCTTTCCTTTCTTTTGAAAGTCTTCTTCAAATCAAAGTTACCTCAAATCAGAAAACTCATGAACACTACAGCATGTATGTACGTAAAAAGCCTCTCTTTGATTGTTTTAATTATAAAACATATATGCTACAATCTGATATTACATGATTTCAATAATTATATAAAGTCTCTCAATTCAATCAATGCAGATTTATGTGAGCAGTCATCTGAAGAGACCAGTACTCGAGGCAGTACTTACATTCATTTTCAATCATATCTGTAATTTTCGATTTTAGCAACATAATCTTTTTAAAATACAATTCTGCCCTAACAGAGTCCTGAATGATTCTGAATATTTTAGTTGATCGAAGAGACTCAAGACTGTATTTCAGTGTTAAACTCAAACATAATTTATACGCGTCTCCTAGACCAAACATCTTTGATTGCATTAAACAAAGCAGAAGTTTTTCTAGGATCAAAGTCTTTTTCTTTAAGATCTTTAGTTGTTGTCAGAAATTGTTCACATTCTAACATCTGCCGTTTGCAGTCGTATTCGTGAAGCAAAGGTAAAACTTGCGTAGTAATGTCAACTAAAGTAATAAAATAAAGATAATTAAATAATCGGATGAAAATGAATAAAATATGTGTTAATTATACTTTTTTAAGACAAATTTTATTATTTTGATAAATATAGATAATAAAATTGTCAAAATAAGCGTTTTCAAAAAAAAAAAAAAAAAAAAAAAAAAAAAAAAAAAAAAAAAACCAAAAACAACAAATATAAGGCACAGTCCTCACAATAATATTGTTTTACCTTTTCGACAGCAAGCTTAAGTCAGAAAGTTTTTATTTTAATTTTTATAGACCTTCAATGGTTAGTCGGTTATATTATTATAATGAGTGTTCTGCAATGATTATTGTCACTGCCAGATTCTGGACAAATTTACAGCAGTTGTAGGGACAACATCATGAATATATCAAGAGAAGGTATATAAAAAACGAAGCAACAGGGAGTGAAAGAGTAAATAATGAGTAAAACCAGTATCATTTTAAAACTAGTGGTATGCAATAGTTATTGACATTGCCAGATTGTGGACAGATATACTGTAATTTTAAGGACATCTTCAAGAATAAGGTATAAGGAGAGAAAGAAAGCAACAGGGAGTGAAAGAGTAAATCTAGAAATTTATTTTGGGTTGTTGCGTTTTTTAAAGTCGCACCGGCAAATTTGTAGCTATTCGCACCAATAGTTAGTGCGTTACCATAAGTTTGCCTGCAAAGTTGTTGCCTTCCTACTGACAATAAACATCATTTTAAGACAGTTCAATTGTTATAGTTTCGTTAAACATTTTAAAAAAATTATTAATTGATTTTACAAATAAAAAAATTCCCATCTGTAACACATGCACATAGGGGGAGCCCAGTAGAAGCAACAGTTGAACACACATTGATCCGCAATAACTTTGGGTAACAACGGGGGGGGGGGGGGTTTGTTTGAAAAATGATAGTGTTATCGGGTATTTTGGATTTTTCATTAACATAATGAATTTTTGGGAATATTGGATAAAATAATCTATGTAAAAATTGATTATCAACGACAAATGTGTTATAAGTTGTGGACTATATTTCGGTTGAAAATCAGGTGCACTTGGGTGGCTTCATCTCAATTATGGAATAATTTGCAAAGAACTTTGGAGTAAAAGATTGCTGGCTATATGTCAGAATTGAAATTTGTGATTCTGAATCAGAGGAAACTCTAGCAGAAGGATAATTTTCAATGGTCAAACATGTGGGTTTCGAATCTGCACAGGGATATGTGAGCGTAGACAGGGATTTACCGAGAGATTTTTTTCTGGAATGTCGACTTTGTTAGGTTGAGATTCACTTTTACATTATGTGCCGAGCTTCATACTCTGTATCGTTCAAATGTAGACGGCAAAGCATAAAGAAGTATACTTATTCTCTACGCGTGATGCGGTGCAAATATCTCTCAAAGTTTAGCAAGGATCTTTTTAGTACTAACCATGTATTATAGTTTTGAGGAGTTGCTATTGGATCCCTAGTAAACTGATTAAAAAGCGTATGGCTGATTTTTCCAGTTTTCCGATCAACAAAAACAGCATGTGAAACGAACAATTTTCACTGGATGTGGCATATATGCGTGAATATAATCCCAATTGAAATTTACATCACTTGAAGTTTACATCCCGCGAGACACGAAGTTGATTGACAAATTGTACCATTACACACTGCCTCAAAATAATAGGGGATATAAAGCTTTGCGAAGATAGGAAGAAATTTTTATCAGATCCGATTGTTCAAGAATTTTTTTTTTTTTGTGGTTTGATGGTTTTGACAGACCAGTCCTGGTCTGTTCTTTCAAAAAAACCGTTGGATTTAAAATCCATCTCGCATAATGTCAATATTACGGTGAATATTAGCCAGGTGCATATATACGTTATTAAAATGTTTTTTACTTAATTTTTTTGTTTTATTTTGTGCATTTTAACTATTGAACCGTTCTTGCAAAATTTTGTTAAAACGCGCTTTTCAAGCTTGTCTCGAATATAAACAAAATTGACCCGATAGCCATGTTTGTTTACCTATGGTAATGTAGTTTCGGATTGTTTATTATGTAGTGACAAGGTTTTCATTGTCATTGATGAACGCAACGACTCTCAAGCTTGCAGCTATGGGAATTTGACAAGGCAAATGTAAATATTACATGTTGCAAGAATGCATGCGCTTGTATTACTTACTTGTCAGTGGCTCTGTACAATTTGGATAAATGCGTTTCAAAAATGCAACCATATCTTCATACTTTTTGTCAGGAAGCGGTATTTCTTTGGCATCTTTTTCTTTGAAATCCGAATAAAACATCGTGTTGAAAACTGGCGAAGCGATAGCAAGAGTGGCTTTGTTAACAAACAATTTCTTTCCCTCCACTACAAGAGCTACATCTGAAAGGTGTGATTCTTCTAGAAAAAGACAGGTTTTCTGTGGGTCTTTATCTTTGTCTGACATTTCTGGAAACATAAAACTCAATATATTATAACATTTACACAATATGTAGTTGGCAACAATGGCGATAGATAAAAATAACACTAAAGAAAAAAGAAAATAACAACAACAAAATAAAAAATTAGAAATAAAAAAATTAAACAATAATAAAGATTATTTAGGTCTATTGATAAATAACTTTAATAAAGACTGTGCATAAATCACGCGTAGCGACAGATTTTATTCGGGTTATTTTTCAGAAGACGGAACAAAAATTAAAGACAATCCTCAATTTCATAATTAAGAATTCCAAAAGAACATTGTCGAATGAAAAACATTTTATGTTTATCGTTATTAATGAAATATTTAGTTTCGACAGAGATCAAAACAGTTTCTGAGGAAATAACTCTATTTTTAAGCCAAAATGAATGCGTAAAAATGGTAAACTTTAATCATATAATAATCATTTTATATTGAATGAGGTAAAAATATGAAATATTTATCGATATTCGGAATTATGGATATCTTACAATATGTATACCCATTGAGCAATTAATACAAAGAGCCATAAATAAAAACATTGTTGAATTCTTTTCAGTAGTATCATTGGACTAAGTCATACACATATACTAATATATATATATATATATATATATATATATATATATATATATATATATATATATATATATATATATATATATATAACAAAACTGTATAATTAACACGCGTAAAGTAAACAAGATTCGTTTCTAAAAGCCAATATGTATTTAATTTAGATTTTCTTTTTTTTTTCAACCTGTTGTCAATTTAATGTTAAAAACATACAAAAATACAAAATAAACATAACAGTGAGCAGTAATGAATATTAAAGAAAACGTGCTAAGCAAAATTTCATACTACGCACAGCATATATATATAATAGGGATATATTTCAGTTTTGCCAAATAATTAACCTTAGTAATATAATTTAAGAATTAATATATCTGGTCATATAAAGGCTGGTTGTGACAGCAAAATGATAACAATTAGCTTTGTAGAAATTTCGCATTTTTAATTATGCCTATTATGATGTTAAATCTAAAAATGTAAGTAAAAAAAAGTTTCCTTATCCAATGTTGAATAACTAAATAAATTTTAGCTAGGTAACATATTTGAGCGGCGGAGAAAGAAAAGCATATAAGAGTTGTTAACAATTTATTTATTTATTTATTTATTGTAGATTTATTCACAATTTATTACTTAGTACAAAAAAATGTCTCTATTTTATTAAGTTTGTTCAATAGACGTATTTAAATATACGTATTCATGTGGATAGTCACATGAATGAATCGTGTGTAACTGAAATGATTGTTTATATGTTGCCAGTGGAAACCTTTGGTCTGTGAGATAATTATAACCCGTTAGTTTATGCCATTAACATCACGTTTTTTAAAATATATATCCTATTCACAAACACAAGTAATATTCGCGAATACCATAGTTATAATAATAAAAAATAATCATAATATACACGTATATATATATATATATATATATATATATATATATATATATATATATATATATATATATATATATATACATGTATATATATAAGTAATATTTGCGTATACCATTATAAAAATAGTAAAAATGATAAATACTTAAGAATAACATATATTTTTAATACTTACTTTTTTAAGGTTTGCCTGATAAAAACTCTAAATGGCTAGACAATTTTCAAAAAATTAATTGGCAATCTGACCTAGATAACCATGAGCGGAAAATACCTATTTGTATATATATACATTTATATTATGTTAAAATTGATTGTCTCATTTCTAAAGCATTAAATACAAATTTAAAAAAAACTATGATATAAAGATTTTTTTTAAAAAATTTGCTTTAAGTTTTTAAAGATTCCTTTATTATATATATCCATAACAGTTGTTCGATTATGCTCTCTGTTGATGTTCAGTAAAGTAAAACATTGGTGGTTTTTACAATACGAAAAAGATGTGTCTTTTAACTTTTTAATACACATGTTTTCTATTTATAATCTCTTTATTATTAAGTCTGTATGTAGTTGTTTTAATGCCGTTTAACGTCGCATCATTAATTTTCCGCTATTCTGGACGAAAAAAGGGTTTTAATCTAAACAAGCGTGTGTTTCGCGAGTTTGAATTACGATTTGCTGTATAATGCGCGTTCTCAAGACTTTTTTTTTGGTAAGGTGTTAACTCATCAAATCAGTATGCAACTTCTCTAGTTCATTATTCTTTGACCGGATTAACTAGTGAATACTTTATCCTCCTAATGCAGAGCGCCGGGCGAGAAAGAGATATGTTAAAGTCGGTATTACATTATGACGAAGAATACACGCTGTTGTTTATAAAAAAAATAAATAATAAGTGTGTGTGTGTGTGTGTGTGTGTGTGTGTGTGTGTGTGTGTGAACTAGCGACAGAATGATGCTTTTGTATTAATCAGTATTATTAGATTTTAATTTTGTGTATAAAAATCACAAGTTATAAACTATAACAGGTGCTCGAAATCTAATAATGTCAAGTGTGTACAATTTTATCGAAATTTATTGTAGTAATCTTTTAAAATTGAATTTTACTTCTACCTTGGGGCAAATTCAGTGAAGTCAAAATGTTGCTAGAAAATATATCTTGCTTATGTATCATCCGGCCGGGGTTCAAATCATGCCATCTTACCTTCCCGAAGCAGGCGACCAACCACATAAGCCACCGAGGCGGTTTTGTCTTAAAAAAGACGCAAGTTGAACGCTGTGCAATCTTTAATATACCAAACTGCACGATATTTGAAACTTAGGTTTTATGTTGGAATAACCGTTCGACTAAAATTCGATAAACTGTTTTCAAAGGTTTTGAATAAAAAGTCCTAATAAATAATAAATAAAAGAGAATAATCCTTTTCCATGCTTTTCTGTAGTTGACAACCATGGATTCAGTTTGATCCTCACAAAGAGTGATTCGTCAGTCTGGAGTATTATAAGTACATTGTACTTATACAAAATTGTGTTCAATTAAGCCATTTTAGTTAATGAAATAAAACAGTTTGAACCATACTCAATCCAAGGATTACCGCTTCTTCTGGACGCCCCGATATTTCTGATATCGCATAGTAATTTTATTTTGTATTTCAAATTAATTTTCAGCTGAACTTAAAGCCAAATGTTTGTCAATTTTTATGATTTATTTAAGTAATTTTACCAGATAATTTTGAAGACATTTTTAGTTTTGTTGCAATTCGAACCCTGGATCCAATGTTTACAAGGCAAGATCACCGACCTAGTCTTATGAAATTATATTCTTTAATGATTAACTTCTTAGTTGTATACTTAGTTGCATATTTGGTGGTGTCTAAATGCATGGATTCAGTTAAATTTTTCATCTTTTAACGAAGTAAACCTTGTGTTTGTAACTGTTTGAAACATTTTCAAAATTCTGATTTCGATTTTCTGAAAATCATTAATGAAAACAATTTGTTAAAACAAAGGACAGATAATTTATTTGAGAACACGGACTGGGGTCGGTTCATATAAGAAAATATGGCCCGGAGTAGTTTCAATGGTTGTCAGTAGAAACTTCTTTGAATCTAAACTACCAGGTTCTACCCTGGGATCAACACGTTTGTCGGCCCCGTTTCAGCCCCCCTCTTAATGTAAGGAAAGAGACAAATGCAGCGATTAAACCGGAACATGTATCTGATACCTTCCAATACTAGTGGGGACGCTACACAGACTGAGCTTGGTTCGCTACATGTCATAGTTTATATCCATGGAACAATCCCGCAAAACACTTAAATATGAAATGGTCAGAAAATATCTGGAATAGTTAATGGTTGATGATATATTAAAGCGAACATATGTACAAAATAAAATTCCGAAAATTTTAATTGCGGAGATTATTTGTGAAATTTCACATTGAAATGTAATTTTGTCATTTGACATTCATAATTTGTCAGTGTAGTGTATTAATTTAATAAATTAACATGTAACTCCTGACTGAGTCATTTATACAAGTGATATCATTGAGCAACTTTATCTGATATAGATTTTGTATTTTTGTAGACGTGAAACAACTGTGATATCGCATTACTTACTCGCCTGACGACTTGCAAAAATGCAATATCCTTTACTTGTTTTTGTTTGATTTTTGCGTTAAAGAGGTAATTGTTAATAAATGACAACAGAGGCAGTACTTCATAACTCCGGCGAAAATCGACAAGCAAGGCAAGGTAATCGAGGGGCAATATAACGAGGTTTTACAGATTAAAGGTTTGGCTAAAATGTATTTTGTAATAGTCAATACATTCAAGATGATGTTATAAAAAACTCGAGACTGTAAAGTGTTATAAAAAACTAACGGAAAAGAACAAACAAGAATAATATTAAAGCCAGACATTGGAAGGTGAAAGGACAGTAATTCTACTAAGTCTCATTGCAGGATTTAAGGGGTGTTTCGGAGGGATGCACCCCCTTTGAAAACTTAATAAAGAGTAAAAGTGCGAAAAAATTGAATAAAACGTCCCACAAAATATTGAAAAACCCTTTATCAATGGGGTCTTCGCCCCTAGACCCAAAAGTTCTCTGCATTTAGCGTTTCCAAAACCTCTTGCCGGTAATGGTTTGAGCTTTTGACGCTTGCAATGTCCCAAAATAAAAGAAATACAATTCTTTGACCCCCTTCATAACATTCTGGTTCCGCCCCTAAGATACTAAGTCTTACTATACAACAACAGTTTATGGTTCCAATATAATTTTATCCAGATAACAAAAATATCTCCGTACATTTGTATGCAGAACCGTTAGTATTAGTGTAAAGCCTTTTGTTTTCTTGCTGCCTGAAGGAGTATGTAAGTTATATCGATATAGAATAAATAAAGAAGTTAGTTATACACTAATTTATATAATATAAGTAGTCAAATTTAATCTTTAAATGAGGTTAGATTAAGTCAAATGACTTATTTTACATGGATTACATGGATTCATTGTCTGAAGAAATTTATTATTATTTTTATTATTATTTCTATTATTATTATTATTTTTTAATTATTGTTGTTGTTCTTGTTGTTTTCGTTGTTGTAAATGTTGCTCATATGTATTTTTGCTAGAGTGCGAAACTATAAAAAACTTAATTATATCCGTTAGTCTTAAAAAATTTTAATATTACAAACAAACGGCTTAAATCATCCAATAAAAAATAATTGGTTTTTATCTTGTTTTTCATTGTTGATTGGTGCCTATTATAAGATTGATCATACAATTAATAATTAAGTAAATAAAGAGTTCCTTAATCTTCTATCTTTTAACTCTGTCATGTTGTAGAATTATTTTAATATTTTTTGTGTGTAGCATCAATATGTGCAAGTTGTTTAAACAGCCACATTTCATGTCAACACATAACACATTAAAACCATTTACAATCATATTTGACATTTCTGCTTTGATCATGGTTATTATTAAGATATTATAAACAAATCATTTTTCCTTTCCTGGTTTCAAGTTTATTGGGTAAAATTACGTAATTGAATTTAGAGGTTCAGGTACTTAATTTCGTCAGACTCTAGTATTACTTTCTTGAAAACTCAAACACAAACATTCGGGTCCATTTTCGAATCACAATCCCAAAACAAAGCAAAAATTTTACAAAAATTGCAAATAAATGACGGTAAAATTTTACCAAAACGTAGCCCTAATAGTTCTTTTACCTTAAAAGCTGAATTTAAGTTATCCTACGCATAATATATAAACGGCGCATTTTTTCATAACTATGCCTCTTATGAAAATGTAAAATTGATTCCACGATAAAACATTTACTTACGTTGAAATTCACAGGGAAACTTACTGCTATTTTGATCTACCAAAGATGTTATTTTAGAACATTGATCATTGAATTCTTGATTCTTAATCGAAAGCGAGGCAAAGTCAAAGGCAGTGAGGCCACGATGTCGTGTGTTCTTGCAAAACTGCTGTTTTATTTTCAGTCATTTTTCCAACTGACTTAGTTGATTCAAATTTTAGAGTCAGTTTGTCCTAGTTGCGATTGTTCTTTTCTTCGCAGATTCTGTTGTCGTCGTTGTTTTCTTTCTGCCGACGCTTTTGTTAACATACATGTAAAACGTCCGCGCATGCTCCGAGCTGATAAATAAATGAGCAGTATGAAGAAATATTTCCACTTTATTTTTTAATATTTTATTTCAGGTCACAATTTTTTATATAGAAATCTGTGTTAACCATGTAACAAAAAGTCCTGAATCCTTGTGATTATTAAGTAGCAAGTCGATTTTTCAAACTATGTACTTTTTTCAATTCAAAATCACACAATTATTATATATTTATATATCATTTTTAGAAATACTTCAAATTGCAAGAATGCAGTTAACAGTCAAATTTGTTTTGCAAAAAAATTCAAAGAAGTAGCCATGTTGACAAGTCTGAATGAAATTTTAAAAAAATCTTTGAAAGTATTCCGTTTTACTGATTTCATAAGAAAAAACTACTTTCCCGTTGCAAATCATGCACTCAGCATCAGCCAACACAAACATGAACACAACAACAATAATTATAAATGATAGAAACATCCAAAAACAGACAAAACAGGACCTAAAAAAATTATACATAAATTAGCCATTTAACAGATATAGAGATCACGTTGGACTATTGGTTGAATTCAAATCGAGAGTGTTTGTTACCATCCTGTGGGTTGGGCTTGACTTTACAACCAGCTAAAAGGGTTTTCTTTTTCTAGGTCTCTGATGATTTGCGCATCAGCAGTATTAAAATATCGTTAACCTGTAATGTTATTCTGCTAGAACCCTACATATTGTCAAAGGGACTGTTGTAAAAGACTAAAGAAAATCCAGAGATCACTCTGTAGCGGAAAACGATTAACTGGTTTCTTATCCTTTTACAGTGAATTATTGTCCAAGTATTTTATCATTTTTACTTTATTTAAAACCGTTAGCAAGACTAAAGTTAAACCATAATTCCACACAGATTAATTTCATATAAATTTCCGATTAAAATAAACCATACCAACTTTCCACTAATTTTTCAATATTTCATTTCAGGCACATAATTTGTTCATATTATCTGTTTTAAACATGTCCTGAATCTTCCACTCATTTTTCAATATTTCATTTCAGGCACATAATTTAATTTGTTCGTATTATCTGTTTTAAACATGTCCTGAATCTGTGTAAATATTTCTTGTTGGCATTTCAGACTTTATACTTGTATTTAGAAAGTGCTTACTTGATTAAACAAATTTTATTATCAAATAAGATACCTGGTTTTGTTTTAACTTCACATTTTGTATCTTGAATATATAACACAAATAAGTCAATTTTTTCAAACTATGTTGCAAATCTACATTGATGTTTACGTACAGGTTTTTCAACTTAATTAGTGCCCATTGTTTCAAAGCGCTCTAAACGTTTATCATGTAGGTCTATCTTTACTGCATCTGGAAACATTTGGAAAAACATATTCGATTTGAGTTTTTTAAAATTATGGTTAGAGGCTGACTTTAGACAGATTTCGTACGACTTTTTCAGACCAAAGAGGTACGACGGCAATAAACACTCAAGGAGTTTATCCAAGCTAGTTGTTCCTTTTTCGTCTGGTTTGATGTTTGCTGTCAAGAATTTTTGCGATTCCTCAAGCTGGCGTTCACAGCTATACTCGTGCATCAATGGCAGGATCCGTGTTATTGTATCAACTGCAAAAAACATCAAATTTAAACCCAAATAATTACGGTTTTTAAATGGATTTTTAAAAGAACCTAAAATAACAAACAAATGGGAAGGATTTTGTCAAACGACGTTAAATTCATATAAAGTTTCATCGCTTAAATGCAATCCCATTAAGAAAACACAAGAAATTTTCTAGTTTGTTGACAGTAGGTAGGTTTTTACTTCGATGAATCTGATTCCCTCCGCGATTTTTGATTTAATTGTTTAAAAATCGACTGGGGCATAAAACCTGTTATTGTTCCAGTGCTATTATTAGGTAAATAGGCAAGAAACGTAAATTATTAGTTTTTGTCAGTCTATTTCAAGTAATTGATATTTTAACATTAATAAAGCTACATGTTAATTAAATTTAGCAATATCATTAAAACAGATAATTGAAAACATACCAAGAAAGTTTATGATAGACTTTAGTAGGGAAATTTGTAAGAAAAGTCACAAAATATTAAAAATAAAAAATTGCAGGTTTTAAAGCTTATAGAATGTTGCAAAAATCAACAATTTTTGACGGATATCAAACGTTTTGAATAAAGAAATCTATATACATGTACTCACAATTTAAGGGTTTTTGTATATTTGGATACACAACTTTTAAAAATTCCAGGACATCTTTAAATTTCTTCCCAGGAAGCGGCAACTCTTTAGCATCTGCTCCTTTAAAATTTGACAAAAACATTTTCTTGAATACAGGCGAAACAATGGACAACAATGCCTTAGATACGTACAACTTCTTATCTTCTACAACTAGTGCAATGTCTGTTATCCCCTCTTCTTCAATAAAAAGATGGTCTTCTTCAGTATCATCGGTATTTGCCATCATCATTAACGTCTGACGCATCAACACCTTTAAACTACAAAATACTGAAAAATATTCAAGCTTATGGAAATGAAGAATGAGCAAAAGCCTTTACAGCATATAAGTTCAATAAACATTTTGTACTTTTTCCAAAGATTGTCAGTTTATTGGTCAATATAAGATTTTAATTAAGAACGTCTTTACTGGTTCAAATTTAAAAGAACTTTTTTCAAAACATTTCTAATCAGTGAATGTATACATATTTAAATAAAAACCGTCTAACCGTCAAAATTATTTCTATAAATAAAAGAAGCACTAAATTGTGTCAGGTTTGACAGGTATAATCGTAAAAGATAAACAAACAGGCAAGGACTTTTATCTCTATTCTAATTATCTTTTATTTGTTATCCTTAAATCCCTAAACTAACTCCTAACACAATATATATATATATGTGTGTGTGTGTGTGTGTGTGTGTGTGTGTGTGTGTGTGTCACCGAGGTGTGTAATGAGCAAGTTAAGGGATTTAAGGATTAATCAATAGATGATATATATTTGTGTTAAATGTATACTAGGTAGAATTTTAACTTAAAGAAATACTCAAAAGTCTGCACGTAGTTGACACTTACCTCTATAAAATTGATATTGTATACTGTGTATAAACATATTTCTTCTCTCTTGATTTTAGTGAATGTTTTTATCGACCTATTATACAGAACAAAGCTTTTTATTTAAAAACATATAGTGCTACGTTTTATATTTTAAAAGAACAAGGATACAATTAGGTTAATTAATTCATTGCGTCATTTATTCTCTAATTCTCTAATTCGATATCAAAATCCATTGAATTTAAATGTCAAATATGTGCTACATTAAATTTGGCTTATGAATACGGCATTTCCTGATTGATTGCAGTGTGGGTTCTGTATTACAGACAAGGGTTTAATATTTTTAGAAAATAAAAAGTATACGTTCTAGAGATAAAAATGATAGTAATATTCTTTTTTTATTTCACGATAATAACTCATTTAATTATTTATTTATTTAATTATTTATTTATTTATTTGTTTATTTATTTATTTATTTATTTATTTATTTATTTATTTTAACGTATAAAATGTGAAGAACAAGACGTTGAAATTTGACATTGTCTTTTTTTTTTCTCTGTATGGAGTTTAAAAAAAAATTGAGTTTCGACCTATGAATGTATCAATGTAAAAATACTCAACCATATGGCCAAGGCTTGTAATTTAAAACCAAATGTTGTAACTACATTACGTTTGTAAATAAAGGGCTTGTGACTCCATGGTAAAGGTTTTAAGTTCAATTATCCAATACTATAAGTTGCTGGTATCTGTCGGGGGGGGATGGTCACGAGGCGGTCAGTTTTGGGTTTATAGAGGGAACCACAATGTACTATGAAATTACTTTCGACATGCCCGCTGACAACTTTCTCAGAATTAAACCTGTCCCGATAAGGACTGAACCTAGGTCGAGAGTTACACTTAAGACAAATTGGACATTGTGGCTCTTTCTTTGAATTCAAGATACTTGAATCATGAATCGACACATCGATTTTTGTCCATTTCTTACAGTTAATAGTTCCTTAAAATAGTTTTCAGTAAGTATATAACACAAATACCAGTTAATCCTATAATTTGATCCTATATTTAATTCAATCAAATGTTACTGATATGTTAGGTGACTCATCATAAAATTTTCTGTGCCATATGCTACTTTTGAATTTTTATCGTTTTTTTTTAATTTTTGTCGATATTATTTTTTTCTTATTGATATCAAAGAAAAAAGTCTCAACACTTTTAATAGTGTCCACGACATTTGGACTGATTAAGCACCTTTTTACCACAGACAAACATAGCAGTCCCCTCTATAATATTGGTACCTAGCCAACAGGTAGACGCCTACGACACGGAAAACCCTTTTCTCACTTGCGGTTGACCGAAGTCGAGCAAACAATATTAAAAAAGGCCAGAGGTCGGAAAGCAGCTTATCCACTCAGCCACTGAGGTCACAACATCATAAGCACACTGCATACTACTAAACTGGTCATAGTTGGACTTGTGTTTTATCATTGGACATTGTTTTTGAAATACTGCACAAATAAACAAAAACAACGTTCTTCCTAACAGAAGATCTTATATTTGAACTTTTGTTCACTTACAAATGTTATACGAACGTAATACTAAAATAGGCCTATCGGTTCTTCTGTCTTTTTCCCGTTTATGTCTATCAAATCAAAATTACATGTATGTTTGGAATTCAAGGAAATTGAAAGAATTTTAAAAAATGCATCATTAACTATTACTAGAATATGTTTAATGTTATTGTAATCTCATGACACACACTGACTGAATTTATTTCTTTCACCAGTCGTGAAAGAAAATTTCTACCGGGCAAGTATTTCACTGTGAAAATGGTCAGCAAAATCTCTCAAAAGTGATCAAAGATCGACATTTTTTAATAGAATTAATTCTGTTGATTTTGACATGAAACATGACATTATTATATCAAAATAAGTAAAGTGTGGTATAATTTAAAGTGATAAATATTACGTTCCAGTAAGTTGCTTATCCTAAATAGGCGATCTTACTCCACATTTTTTAAAATTATTGCCTCAAGGTCGTATATCGTGAGGTAAGTAAAATGTAATACGGAAAGTAAATTTTATTTGAAATTATACAGAATGAAAGAATAAGTTGTAAAGTTTCCGAATCTGGATTTTGTTTTCCCTATATGAAGATTTATTCATAGTTAAAACTCAAGAAATGAAAAAACAATTCATTTTCCAACGGAGTAACATAAAATTATGTGACTGCTTTATATTATTGGTTGTCAAAATCCGACTATTGATTTTCTAAAATTGAAAGGTATATATTTCAAAAGCTTAAATAATTGTGTATACTTTGGTATACAAGTTTTAAATATTTGTTGCTGATTTAATGAATTACGATGAAGAGAATAATCTCTTCCAAAATTATTGTACAAGTACGATTCTCTCTTGAAAATGGTAGAATATATTTTGTTATATATTAAATATCAATAACACATTTTGTTTTGTTGAAATTTGACCCTGTTCCGAAATTAAAAAAAACCGCCATTTTCAAGAAAAAATCGTTCTCATCTGTTCATATTACACAGTAAAGATTCTTCGTGAATTATAATTGTACATTAAATTTTTATTAAAACAACTTTTGTATACTACAGATAACCATTTATGCAAAATTTTAATCAACTCAAGACCTTTTGTTTCTATTTATTATTTTCAATTATACACAAAAACACTGTTTTCTTATACAATAGCGCAGCTAGACATCATAAGATTTATTGAATAACAAATGATACGATTTTATCTTATTTCTCATTGTTGCTCATTAGGTTGGTGTTACAATTAATATTTAATTAAACAAAGAGTGTCTTAATCTCCAATATTTCAACTCTGTCAAGTTGCAGAATTATTTAAATATTTTTGTGAGTAACATCAACATGTACAAGTTGTTTAAGTAGCCCAAATTCCTGTCAACACATAAATATATAACACAAATACCTGTTAAATTTTGATGTACAATGGCCACATTTCGGATTTCTTTCCCCGTCAGTGACACCCTAATTTTTTAAAAATAAATTTCAAAAATTAAGATAGCTGGAAATTTTGCTAATTGGTACATTTTCCGACATAATACAATAAAACCATTTACTAGCATATTTGACATTTCTGCTTTGATCATTAATTTGGTGAAATGACGTAATTGAATTTGGAGGTTCAGTTACTAGATTTAACCAAACCATTATTATCACTTTCCTGATAAATCAAACACAAACATCCGGGTCCATTTTTCAAACCACAATTCCAAAGCAAGGCAAACACTTTTTTTAAAAATCGCAAACGCAGCCCAGATCGTTTTTTACCTTTAATGCTGCATTAAGTTATCCTACGCATAATATATCAATGGCGCATTTTATCTCAACTATGCCCTCCATAAAATATGTAAAATTGGATCCATGATAAAACCTTTACTTACGTTGAAACATACATGGAAACTTACTGCTAGATTAACCTACCAGAGATGTTATTTTATACCATTAATCACGTGATTCTTAGTCGAATTTGAGGCGAAGTCAAGAGCAGTGCGACCACTTTGTCTTGCGTTCTTGCAAAACTACTTTTTATTTACAGTCGAATTCTTAGACTTAGTTCCTCCCAGTTGCGTTTATTCTTTTCTTTGCAGAATCTGTTGTCGTTCTTGCAAGAACATTTTTTTTCTGTCGACGCTATTGTTTAGATACATGTATAACTTCTGCGCATGCTTCAAGCTGATAAATAACATTTTATCGAGTTACCCCCAAGCTATTTATATTCATATTTATCTTGGGCTAATGCTAGTGAGCTTTAGAAAATGTTTCAAATAAACAAACATACCGGTCCTATTAAACAAATCGTAATAACAACCAATATATCGAAAAAAAAAATTTGACAAAAACTTTTTAGGACGTTTTTCATTTTACTTATTTCATAAGAATAGAAAACACTGATTTCCTATCGCAAATCGTGTACTCATCAGCAGGCAACACAAGCAAAAAAACAACAGCAATGAATATAGACGATAGAAACAACCAAATTTGATAAAATATAATTATTATTTAGCAAAAACATAAACAAAACAAATAAGCCAATTAACAGATATTGCCAAAGGGACTGTTGTAAAAGACAAAAATAATCCAGAGCTCACTCTGTAGCGGAATAAGATTAACCCGTTCTTTTTCCTTTTTCAGTGAAAAATATTCCAAGTATTCAATCATTTTTACTTCATGAAAATGACATCCTAAGCAGTATTTAACGAAACATATACTTGCATACATATTATTTTTATATAAATTTGAGATTCAGATAAATCATACTAACAAAATCAATTTTCCTGTTTTTAAACTAAATAAGCAAAACGAACAAAATTTCCACTTATTTTTCAAGATTTTATTTCAGTCACATAATTTGTTATCTGTTTTAAACACGTCCTGAATCAGTGGGACTTTTCATCTCATCATGTCAAATATGTAAGAAACTTTAAAATCATTTACTCTATCTAGAAATACTTCAAAATTTTGAAACTCGGATGCACGTCTACATTCTTGTATTGATTCAAGTTTTTCAACTAACTTGATTCCCATTGTTTCAAAGCGCTCTAATCTTTTCTCATGTAGGTCTATTTTAATGCATCTGAAAACTGTTCGAAAAACTTATTTGATTTGAGTTTTTTAAAACTATAGTTAGAGGCTGACTTCAGACAGATTTTGTATGACTTTTCCAGCCCATAGATGTGTGACTGCAATAAACACTCAAGAAGTTTATCCAAGCAGAGGTTTCCTTTTTTATCTGGATTTATGTTTGCTGTCAAGAATTTTTCCGATTCCTCAAGCTGGCGTTCACAGCTATACTCGTGTATCAATGGCAAGATCCGTGTTATTGTATTAACTGCAAAAACATTGAATATTAACCAAATTATTACGGTTAACATGTATTTTTAAAGGAACCTAAAATAACCAACAAATGAAAAGGTTTTTATACTGTTTTGTCGAAGAAATAATTCCTCATAATGTGAAACCCCGCGTTACATCGCTTAGATGTGATGCCACTAAGGAAAACACAAGAGTGCAGGAATTTTCTAGTTTTTTTATTGAATGTAAGTTGTTAAATTTGATCAATCTGGTTCCCTCCACAATTGCTGATTTAATTGTTTTAAATGTCACAAAATTGACTTTTGCATAAAACATGTAACTGTTTCAGCGCTATTTATAGGTAAATATATAGGCAAGAAACGTTAATTATTAATTTTCGTCAAACTATTTCAATCAGTTGATATTTTTTGCATAAATAAAGCTACATGTTAGTAAAATTTTGCAATAAAATTAAAAAGAGATAATTGAAAACAAACCAAAAAAGTTTATATCAAACTTTAGTAAGGAGATTTGTAACAAAATATTACAAAATGTTTTTTAAAAAAAGATTTTGCAGGCTTTGAAAGCTTAAAGAATGTTACATTTTATGCACAACGTATTACTTTGATTTCAATAAACATGTTCGCACATGCTTGCAAACCTCACCTTTTGTTTTATTTTCAGTCAAAGATTGATTTTTCATTTAAATAAATCATATCTATAAATATAATGATCAAACTTGTGTATAGATGAAGGTTTGAATTTAATAAAACAATTGCCAAAATAATTGTTTTGCTTGTAAGAATTAACTTAAAATATCATATGCAATCAATTGTAGACGCTTTAGAGAGAAAGAACAATAAAGTATTCACTTTAAATAAAAAGGGGTAATAACATGTCGTAATAATAAAGTGCTATTGTCAGAATTTTGCGTCTTTCGTGTACATCATATCAAAATAGAAATCATACTGTATAACGAGAACATTCGCGATGTACTAAACGCGTAAATTAATACACCGCTTAGTATTTGATTCATTTTAACAGTTTTAGAGACTACCTTTAAAAGACATAGAGGAATAATCAGCAATTTCTAATGGATATTGAGTGTTTTATGTATAGCAAGTTGTGTGCATATACTCACTATTTAAAGGTTTTAGTATATTTGGATATACAATTTTGCAGTTCTAAAACTTATAGAATGTTGCAAAATCAACAATTTATGACGGATATCAAGCATTTTGAATAAAGAAATCTATATACATGTACTCACAATTTAAGGGTTTTTGCATATTTGGATACACAACTTTTAAAAATTCCAGGACATCTTTAAATTTCTTCCCAGGAAGCGGCAACTCTTTAGCGTCTACTTCTTTAAAATTTGACAAAAACATTTTCTTGAAAACAGGCGAAACAATGGACAACAATGCTTTGGATACATACAGCTTTTCATCTTCTACAACTAGTGCAATGTCTGTTATCCCCTCTTTTTCAATAAAAGGATTGTCTTCTTCAGAATCAGAATCGGTGTTTTCCATCATCAAAAATGTACGCTTCCGTTACATATGCCTTTAAAGTAATATGGTTTTTAAAACGACAAAAACTTAAATAATTATACTCTCATATTGCAAAGGATTCGAGTTTCTGGAAATGAGTAATGAACAAGGGTCGTAGAAAATGAAAAAAAAAATTGTTTTTTAAAAGATTGGTATTAATTAGATCAATATAAGATATGAACTAAGAACGTTTTCTCGTTTAAATTGTTCAAAAAAAAATCAAAACATTTTTATTATTTACGTACAAAAATTATCATAAGGAGATACTAAAAATCAAATTAACCATCTTATCAAGCGAATGAGGATTAAACTTGGACTTCATATTTGTATATTATATTTTAATATTTTTCATTATTCGTAAATATTACTTATCAGTCCAGTTGTCTTACAAAATAAGTAAACTTTGGAAAAAATCACCCAAAAAAAGGTATAGACTGTATATATTTATAACCTTAGTTTAAACGGCTCATATAGTTCTATTAGAGCCACAGATTATCTTATACATTTTATCATTAACATCTTTAGTTTAGAATGAATATTGATACTTTTGTTTCCTGGCTTTCATTCAGAATAGATTGCGTAACTACATAAACACCTCCGGGTAAGATTAATTAACATTAACATTGTTTTATATGCCATGGGAGACACCTTTTATACGAAGTAGTATTGTAGTCGTTTGTCTTTTCAATGTCGCTCCGAAACTTTTGTCTCTTTGTCTTATTGAAAGCTGGTGGTTTTGTTGTTATAAACCCATCATGCAAATAAAGATTAATTTTTAGCAAGGTAACGATCCACACTACGTTAAATGTATAAGTAATAATACTTATATCAAATAATAAAGATAAAAGATTCCAAATCGTATATTATATATATATATATATCATTTAATGTTATTGAGGAAAATTACAACAGCGGTATTGTCGAAATGCTGTGTGACATTCGTTTTTGATGAGTTGTTATCTAAATGACTTTTTTAAATCGCAAGTCGAACCCCTATTTCCGTCCGACCAAGAAAACCACTTAGTTAATTTGGGGTTAAGGGATGTGCCAAAAAGTTAGATAAATGTGACAACTGTATCGGTAAAATTAAAAAAAAATAAATACTCAAAATTATGCACGTAGTTAACACTTACCTCAATGACATTTATATGCTATGTAGCTAAAGAGTAATATCCTCTCTGTAGAGTAAAGTGAATATCTTTATATCGACCTGTTAAATAGAACAAGCAGTTTTACGCCTTATATTGTAAAAAAAATCAGACAAGTACATTCAGGTTATTCATTGCGTATATAATTTGCCTTTTAAAACCTTACTTCGATATGAAAATACATAATAGATACGAGATATTATTTCTTGATTGACTGCAGTTTGTTTCTGTTATTTTTTTGAAAATACAGTTCTATAGATTTAAAGCATTAAATTGTACATATATGCTATTTGTTTCGAGTGAAATTACTGTACACTTAAAAATTCATTTATTTTATTCATCTTTTTTATTCTATTTTATTTTTTTAATTATTATCATTAGTGGACGTTATAGTTGTATTAGGAGTACTTATCTATTTACATATTTATTTATTTATCTATTTATTTTTTATAGAAAAAGAAAAAATTGATTGGATTGAAAAATGTAAAAGAGTGCTTTTCGAAATTACATTATCAAATGTATCGAATATGACACAAAAGGCAAAGTACAAGCGCTACGACTCAATTGACAAAGTTTTATATATGTCCAGTTCGAGGACAAGGCAAACGTTCTACCACTTAGTCTCCTAAGCTTCTTGTGACAATTATGTTTATAATTCATTATAATTAAAAAAATTATCATGTTTCCGTAGACAAAAATAAGGATTATGATCCAGTTGATTTTGATGTTACATGACAGACAAATAATTAGAATATAAAACTGATTGTTTTCATGCTAATAATAATAAATCTTAATTTTGGTTATTATTATTAATATTAATAATCCTTATTTTCTTTCTTAATTTTTCATTAATTTTCAAATTTTTGAATTATCTTTTTATGCATCCATTTGTTTGACTTTCAGAGGCACTGATAAGGAATGAATTTCCGAAATGTGCACATATGAAACATCAAAATTTAACAGGTTTTATTGTTTTATATTTAATATTATTATTTAATTCTTTTATTGTTGTTATTTATTTGATATTATTATTTATTTCTTTTATTATTATTATTATTATTATTATTATTATCGGATCAGCAAGACTCGTGTGTTCATATAAATAAATAACAAAAATAAACGACTAATGGTAAATGACCTAACAAACAAACCCATCATAAATACATATTATTAAGCAAGTAGTTTTATACAATTACTTGTAGGCCACTGCGGTTCTTTTGTTATGAAAAATTATGATTATTCAGTTTCTGGTTTGGAGATACGTGAAAACGTTGTCAATCGAAAACAAACATACTATCTAATATATAAAACTATAATCCTTAAAGCAAAGTAAAATCTTTAAAAGAAACTGGATTATTTAGTTATACACGTGAATTTTTTATTTGAAATGAAAGGCCGAGTGCTTTGAAAGGGTAAAGAACACATTTCTAGCTAGCTACAATCGCCACCTGCTTAATACGCTAAAATCTAGTAAATGACAATGACATGTCGTAAGTATTTTAAATGAGCTATTTGATTCCCATCTAACGACAAAAAATATACTATAATGATTGTAAACACGTGTCGAGAACATGTTTGTCTACACGGAAACAGCCCGGATCAAATATTTTTCTCACAAAATACAGGTCTAACAAGCAATCATAGGGAAAATGTCAAACATGTGTTATTATAGGAACCAAATTGTAATTTTTTTGTTTCAATCTCATATCTCTTATCTAGGATTCATCAAAAACGATCAGACATGGCAACAAACCGACATTTTGTTGATTGAAAAAGACATCAAGTCGACATGTTGTCTGGTTAACTAATTCGATGTCTAATTTCAATCAGTTTGAATAACATAATGCTGAAGTATTTATCGACGTCAGCGAATCGCCGCCAGATGACTATTAACAACCATTTAATATCAGATTAAATTATTAAGTACTTAATAATTAATTATAATTTAAGTTATAAAGTTTAATTATTAACAATAAATGTCGATCCAGGACTTCCATTCGAAACAGTACGGTTCGAAATATGTCCTCTTTCTCTTTTCTTATCAATTTTAATGTTTTAAATTTTAAGAACTAAATTTAAACTGGGAGATTTAAAGATAGAAATTATTAATTATAAAATAAATTTCAAATGTCTCTCTAAGGATTGACTAGAATACAGAACTGAAATTTAAATTCTTATGGAATTTGATTGCTTCGTAACAAAATGTTTTAAAGTGGTATGCATTGACTTTGTCTCTATAGATCATTCAGTGTCACTATAGATTAAGCAGTCATAGATTTAAATCTGAGGTATCTCTACCAGTGAAAAAGTTAAATAATGAAAGCTATATTAACACCGATAAACATTATAAAGACTTCCTAAAATGTATTTTTGATATTTAATTTTTTAAGGTTTGCCTGATAAAAACGCAAAATGGCTTGACAACTTTTAAAAATCAATTGGCAATCTGAACTAGATAACCATGAGGGGAAAATACTTATTTGTGTATACAAGTATATATATTCGGTTAAAATTGTTAGTCATATTTTAAAAGCGTTCAATACGCATTTAAAAACCTATGCCATAGACTTCTTTCATATTCCCCTAAGTTTTTAAAGATTCCTTATTTGTAAATACCCATTACTGTTGTTTGAATTTGTTCTCTGTTCATACATGTATACGGTACCTGTATCATATATCACTTTTTTTCAATAAATGTAGTTATAACGACAAGACTGAATGAAGTTAAAACCAGAAATATTTTGGGAATTATTATGTTTTATTGGGTTTATAAGAGTATAAAAACAATTTTTATCGAAAATCATGCACTTAGCATCAGCTTACACAAACAAGAATATAAAAACAATGAATAGAATGATAGAAACAACCATAACAACAACACAAAAATGTCATTTATTAAAAATAAAAAATAAATAAATAAACCAATTAACATACATGTATATAGGCCCGCGTCGGGCAAGTTAATACCTCCAAATCGAAGGCGTTAGATGCGATGAAAAAGTTAAAGCCCACTTGATCACATTTAAAAAGGGGTTTTTATCTTTTTCCTAGACCTATGTAGTTCGCGCTTTAACATTATTAAAGTATCATTGACCTGTGATGTCATTCTGCTAGATAAAGGCACATCATTAGCGGGCACGTTATTAATTTTAAAAAAATTGAAATTCATGGATTACTCCACAGCGGAATGATATTAACTGGTTTATTATCCTTTTCAGCGAATAATTGTCCAAGTATCCTACCACTTTTAATTCATTGAAAACAATCATTGATAAGTATTTATCGACGTCAGCGAATCGCCGCCAGATGACTATTAACAACCATTTAATATCAGATTAAATTATTAAGTACTTAATAATTAATTATAATTTAAGTTATAAAGTTTAATTATTAACAATAAATGTCGATCCAGGACTTCCATTCGAAACAGTACGGTTCGAAATATGTCCTCTTTCTCTTTTCTTATCAATTTTAATGTTTTAAATTTTAAGAACTAAATTTAAACTGGGAGATTTAAAGATAGAAATTATTAATTATAAAATAAATTTCAAATGTCTCTCTAGGGATTGACTAGAATACAGAACTGAAATTTAAATTCTTATGGAATTTGATTGCTTCGTAACAAAATGTTTTAAAGTGGTATGCATTGACTTTGTCTCTATAGATCATTCAGTGTCACTATAGATTAAGCAGTCATAGATTTAAATCTGAGGTATCTCTACCAGTGAAAAAGTTAAATAATGAAAGCTATATTAACACCGATAAACATTATAAAGACTTCCTAAAATGTATTTTTGATATTTAATTTTTTAAGGTTTGCCTGATAAAAACGCAAAATGGCTTGACAACTTTTAAAAATCAATTGGCAATCTGAACTAGATAACCATGAGGGGAAAATACTTATTTGTGTATACAAGTATATATATTCGGTTAAAATTGTTAGTCATATTTTAAAAGCGTTCAATACGCATTTAAAAACCTATGCCATAGACTTCTTTCATATTCCCCTAAGTTTTTAAAGATTCCTTATTTGTAAATACCCATTACTGTTGTTTGAATTTGTTCTCTGTTCATACATGTATACGGTACCTGTATCATATATCACTTTTTTTCAATAAATGTAGTTATAACGACAAGACTGAATGAAGTTAAAACCAGAAATATTTTGGGAATTATTATGTTTTATTGGGTTTATAAGAGTATAAAAACAATTTTTATCGAAAATCATGCACTTAGCATCAGCTTACACAAACAAGAATATAAAAACAATGAATAGAATGATAGAAACAACCATAACAACAACACAAAAATGTCATTTATTAAAAATAAAAAATAAATAAATAAACCAATTAACATACATGTATATAGGCCCGCGTCGGGCAAGTTAATACCTCCAAATCGAAGGCGTTAGATGCGATGAAAAAGTTAAAGCCCACTTGATCACATTTAAAAAGGGGTTTTTATCTTTTTCCTAGACCTATGTAGTTCGCGCTTTAACATTATTAAAGTATCATTGACCTGTGATGTCATTCTGCTAGATAAAGGCACATCATTAGCGGGCACGTTATTAATTTTAAAAAAATTGAAATTCATGGATTACTCCACAGCGGAATGATATTAACTGGTTTATTATCCTTTTCAGCGAATAATTGTCCAAGTATCCTACCACTTTTAATTCATTGAAAACATGAATCTTAAAATCAATATTGCATTTACATTTTAATTTTATATTTTATAATCATTTACAAAATTCAGCTTAAAATAAATACTCTGTGTGTGTGTGTGTGTGTGTGTGTGTGTGTGTGTGTGTGTGTGTTTGTTTGTTAACGTTGTCTCTAAAAAATTATAACGGAAAATAAAATTAAGCTGTGCCACTTTGTGCTCAATGATAAGTTGTTATATAAATGGCTTTATTTCAAATCGGAAGTCGAACACCGATTTCCATCCGATCAAAAAAAAATTAAGTTAGCTTTGGGTTTAAGGATTAAACAAAAAAATAAATATTTGTATTAAATGTATAGGTAGAATTTATAACTTTTACATAAAGAAATGTTGTGCATTACCTGTATGAAGTTTACACAGAGTTCTACAGAATATCAATTGAGTGAATGTCCTTTCATCGACCTGTTATATAGAAGAAGCTTTTTAATTTTTCGAAAATAGAGTTCTATTCTATATATATTTTGAAATAATGAACAATGTACATTCAGGTGACTCATAGCGTGTTTAATATACCTTTAAATGCTCTACTTCGCTAGAATAATCAGATAAATTAAAATATCAAATATGTTTTTATTTCAAAGTAACATAATGGATACGATATTTACTTTACTGAATGCAATGCATATTGTGTTTTATAAACCCGAGTTTTCATGGTTAGACAATATAGATATACGTTTTATAGCTTTGAATAATAAAACTGTGTATAAAGGCTATGTTTTCGTGTTAAATAACCTTAAATTTTTTATTGATATCTTTATTTATTTTTTTATGCTAAAATATTTATTTTTTATTTTTTTATATGATGATATTTTATTTTTTGGAAAAGAATAACTCGTTTGATTGAACTTTTTTGAAACAGAAATGCTTTTTTAGTTACATAATTAATATTATAATTAATAATATATATAATTGTCTCGAATATAAACAAAAAGCGAAGTATGGGCTCGACTGACACTTTAGTATTGTTATTAAATGTTCGTATTAAACAGATCCCCAGAAACTCAAAGTATTAATGATGCCATAGAAAGGTACCTTCGTGTGCAACAAATTATACAAATCTTTATATTTTACATACTAGAATAATTATATTGCAATTTGATGGTTACTGTATCATCTTTCATAGCATATATACGTTATAATTATTGAAATGTCGTCAATAAAGTCGCAATAAAGATTTTTTCATATATATTTTGGTAGAATGTAGCGTTTGGATCATTCAAATGAAACCTAGATGTTTTGTTTATCTGTAGAATTATTATTTTAAAAACGTTGATTCAGCAATTCTTTAATCATTCTTGACGAGGCAATTTTAATGTCGAGGACTTTTCTTCACACAAGTTATGGTTTCGTAAGTGTACAAACATTTTTACCTAATTCGTATTAGTGCAGATTCTTTGGCGATTGTTAGAGGAGTGTTAGTAAAATATGTCGAAGTTAAATATCGGAAACCATTCTGTTAAACCAGTAAGAACCTATGTAAAGGAAAAACCTCTCCCAGTTCTGATTTACATGGGTCAAACCTACAGCGTTTAGATACATTAAGTTTGAAGGCTAAGGCCTTAACGTGTAGTTCACCATAACCCTTATTAAAAGGTACGGAATGTTAAAAAATTATAACGGTGTTGATTTTATTATGGATAGACAAACAGACAGGAGGTGGTTACTTTACCGGAGCAACCGGTCTTACTTTCTTGATGGAAGTTAACGTTGAAGCTCCGAAACAGCGTCAACCTCCTAGCTCCGTATGTCGCGAGGTAGACGCTGCAGACAGCCCTCAAAAAAGTTTCACGATTCGTGAAAATTTTTGAAGTCGTTTTTTTTAAAAGTTTATCTCTTCCGAAATCACCGTTTAAAAACTATTAATCTAAGTTTTGTGGTCTTTTAAGTTTAATCAAAACCAAAATACGATATTCAGTACATTGAATTTCTGAATTTTTATGATGTTTTGAGGGGATTATTTCTTCTTCCGTAAATGTAGTAAAAAAGTTTTGTGCGAAACTAAATCTCTGGATATTGCCAAATAATGGACGGAATCCGGCGTTCCTCGCAACAAGTTTACATCTATATTCGTTTTAAACAAAAACAAAATAGACAATTAAGGTGATAAAAACCCGATAAAGTACTTGTAAGTCTATTTGTATGATTGAGATAGTTTCCCATGTTCGCTAACTCTATAAGAATGGAAATATTGACTACATAAGGCCTATTATGGCACCAAACAAAGTCGTATTGTACATCCCATTGAGATGAGGACCTCGGTATCCAAGTGGTTACGTACATATTGATCAAAGTGCCTCTCGCTGCTTAGGTTCGAATCTCGCTCGACAAATCCTAGTGTGAGAAAGTTTGTCAATTAGCTTGCAGAAGGTCTGTTTTCTCGGAGTCAATCCCAGAACTGACCGCCTCGATACAAGTTAATTTTTAGCTGTTTAGTTTTAACACCATCGGTCTACTAAATATGGTGGCAGTATAGCACAATGTCTAATCTTTTGCGAGTTAGATTCAAGTGATAAAGAGTAGTTTTATATTGAAAATAAACTCCAACAAAATCGAGACTCAAACCCACCCATCAGTTGGAAGAGTGCTCGTACCGTAAGTTGGAGGTCGTGGGTTCAAACCCCTGCCGGGTCTGACCCAAGTGCCTGTTCTTTCGCCAAACACTCGTCATTACAGAATGAAAGTCGCAGTTCTTTCGCATGGGAACTTAAAATAAACAAGGTCGATCCCATGTCACGGCGTGGCTCGATAAAGAACCCTGCAGTATAATGCCATCAGTGCAAAGCACCAGCAAAATTTCTGCACTTTAGTCAATAGCTGGCAACATCTCGATATAAGTGAAATATTCTTGACTGGGACGTTAAACCCCATTACTCAACTCAACTCAAACCCACCCAGATCTTCATGATTTATCAAATAACAGAGTTCAACCCCTACACTATCTCATCTGGTGAAGTGCTATGTTAGAATTGAGTTTAAACCCTGACCAAACTTAAAATTTAGGTTGTGTCTGTTCTTGAACTTAGCATTTACAAATTAAAGTCCTGGATCTTTTCAAAATGAGACCATTGAAGAATCCTTCCCACACATTGCCCTAAGCATGCTTATATGAAAAAAAAAATCCACCTTAAGCTGTTGATGTCCCAATGAATTTTTCTTTACCTGGGACATAAAATCATATACAATCAATCAGCCATCAAAATTGCTTTAATAGAGGATACTGTCTAACATAGGGGAAAACAGCTGCAAATTACATCCAGAGAGTGAAGTGTTTTCTCTTCATAAAATGTCTCTCAATTCACAACTATTACAGCATGATCTGATAACTACAGAAACCCAGTTATCAGGTTCACTTCATATACCTAACTTTGTCATATTCTTATACAATAAAGTAAATAATAAAGGTGAATATTGATGGACTGCAGTTGAAGTCTGCTGGTTGTTTTATCAGACATTAAAAGTGAAGTCTCCTCTCTTGCAATATTAGTTCTAACTGTTAAAATGACCATATTACAAACTCTGTAAATTGCTTATATTTATATGTGCTTTTCATAGAGATAATTTCTTTAATTTTAGTCTCTTTACATGGTGATGTCTAGGTATAAGTGAAAATTTGTCAATGAAATCTACATTACTTAAGCACCCTGCATTGGGAAAATATTGACATCAAGTTTACAGTCAGTGATTTCAGCCTCTCAGAAGTTATTGCAGCCAGTTTTTACTCTGTAGCAATTTATTTAATCCAAGTAATGACAACAGCATTACTCCCTGCATTCATGTGCAATCTAAATTGTCAAAATCAAATTTAATGTTTGACCTTCATTTTTAATTTTAGCTCACCTGGCTGACATGTCATTTGAGCTTATCATTATGGTATTACACAGCTTGTGTACATATATGCATCACCATCATTATGTTATGTGTTATTAGGTAACCATGATTGTAAAGTGAACAACTGTGACATTTATTATCTTATAACAAGTAAAAGAATAATTAATGCTGCATTAAAAGTTGAAAGTGCAAATTTACATCATTTGCCTTGCTTCTATCAACTTGCTGCCCTTCACGTTTCACCTTTTTCTTTTCCATGGCCTTATGTCTTCTGTTATTTGGTCTTGTCCACAGAATTATTTTGACTTATTCTTATTGCACTGTAAGTCCTAAGTCAAATCAGGATTACAAAAGTTTAATTGTAAACTTAGATCCTGTAATGTTGAACATTTTTGAAAAATGTTTTCATCTATCTATATTTTTTCAAGGACACACACACACACACACACACACACACACACACACACACACACACACGGTCAAGTGGTCTAAAGCACAATTTAAGGATCTCAGTGTCTCTAACCACCTAAGTTCAATTAATTTGGAGAAAATCCTAGTGTGAGAAAGTTTGTCAGTTCACTTTGCCAAAGGTTTCCTTCAGCCACTCAGGTTTCACGATGAATTGCAAAAATGATCAACATAGGTAAAGAAATTTTAGGAGTTCATGTAGAAGGAGTGTATATCAGGCCGTTATCTTCTTTTATAGCTATATATTTCCCATCATTAATCAGAGATCAAATGTCATTCTTTAAAAACAGTATATATAACATATCTTTGAAAGTTGGTGTCCTTGTGTCCAGGTGAGCTATATATGCCCATTATTCCTCTCAATTCATTGGATTTTTATTAGCAGAAAATTTCTGCAGATTTATTTTATTTTATTTATTTATTTTCATAATTTTTTTTTTTGACATATGCATTTGAAAGTAAAAATTCTAATGCAGGGACTATATCTGGTAACTTTCAAGGTAATTGAAATTTTCAGATGATCTTCATCAAATTTCAAAATGATTTTCTTGTAATCTTTTTCTCATCTATTAATTGTATTTTCACGGCAGAAACGATTATGGCTATACACACACAAGTGAAATTTTTATGCACATGACTAAAATGTACTAATGATATCTACCATATATGTTTATTAGTTTGCATCAATTTTATGCCAAAGTTCTATAATGCCAAAATCTAAATCAAGAAATGGTGGTGCCTGTTGTCGATGTCATGTGACTGGAGGAGTGGCATGTTTATCTTAAGCATAATGATTTAGTGAGTTGTCAGGTAAAAATTGCCCCGAGTTTGTGCTAGTGCAAGGCAGACCATATTTACTCATTTGTAAATCTCGCTGAGGTTTAATTGTACTTTGTTCTTAATGGATAGCCACTAGCATGAAAGCAGTGCCTGTATAAAACCTGCCTAAAGGATTCCTTATTTAATAAGTTTTACCCTATATCAATTATCAGTCTAGGGAAGTTGAATTTTTGAATTCATTAACCTAACACTGGGTAAATATCAGCAAAATTTTGTAAGGTGAATTAATCATACATGTATAAGTAATAAATCATTATTTAATTAAAAAAAAATAATGAAAAAAGAAGGAATCAGATAATCTGTTAAGAAAAATATTAATTGTTTTTCTTAAAATGACAGATTCAAAATTGATAACCCTGAAGAAAATAAACAGGGTGGTGTCGTGCCAGGTATCAAATCCTTGTTTCCTCAAATCAGGTGCTTTGTAAATATGTTGGTTTTCCTTGCTTTAGCTTTCAAATTTCCTCATGACCTGTTGAAACTAAGACAAATGAATGAGTACATGACTGTTTTTTTTTTCAGAATGGATTTAAATTATATGCATCTTAAACATGTAGCATTTCACTAAAATCTATCACCTAATATCATATTTGAGTTATACATGGATTTATCTAGGCAGAATTTAAGCTTTAAAAGGTAACTGGTCAGATATATTTTGTTAAATGTGAATTATGCCTATATGGTATAATAGGTGAGACTTTTTTAGCTCACCTGAGCTGAAAGCTCAGATGAGCTATTGCTATCTATCTTCGTCCGTCGTGCGTCGTCCGTCGTGCGTAAACTTTTTACATTTTAATCTTCTCCTCCAAAACCACTGGGCCAAATTTAATGAAACTTGGTAACTATCATACCTGAGTGAAGCTCTTTCAGATTTGCACAAATGAAGGAGTTATGTCCCTTTGGGGCCCCATAAGGGGGGAGATAGTGAAAAAATTTAAAAATCTTCTCCTCTGAATCTACAAGAGATATACCTTAGTTATTTCATTTATAACACCCTTAGGTCATCTATTTCCAGATTTGCACAAATGGTAGGCATGGAACTCAAAATGGGGAAATTGTGAGGCACTGAGTGGGGAATTTGATAAAAATTATAAATTTTCACTATATCTTGAAAACTATTAACTTTTTGTATAGGCATGTATATTAAAATATTGTAGGTATTGACATGACGGTCATTTTGATATATGGTTCAAGGTAATATGTTATAAGGTCAAGATCACAAATGCAAAGGAAGACTTAAATTGCTAATTATCTTGAAAACTATTAACCTTTTGTATAGGCATGTATATTAGAATTGAGTAGATATTGATATGACGAACATTGTGATATATGGTTCAAGGTCATATGTTCAAAGATCAAGGTCACACTTGCAAAAGAAGACTTAAATTGCTAATTATCTTGAAAACTATTAATGTTTTGTATAGGCATTTATATAAGAATATTGTAGGTATTGACATGACAGTCATATATATTTTGAGGTCATATATGTTCAAAGGTCAAGGACATAGCTGCATAAGTATACTGAAATTGATTTATGATTTGGAAATTATTCATTGCACTACAGTTACTTCATGCATATTATATAAGCTACTCATAAATGAAATGTGAGTGGATATATTTCTGATTAAGTTTTGTGGGAGTTCTTAACTTGAGAAAACTTTTAAAGTTTCTGTACTTAATATATTGTCTATTGCACTTTGCAAACTGCATTGAACAATATCTTCAGGTGAGCGTTAAGGCCCATGGACCTCTTGTTTATAATCTATACAAAGAATTAAATATATAAGTTTGAATCTTTCTAAACATGCTTTCTTTTATCTTGCTTTAAGAGTGCTAGTAAACAAATCCACAAAGCCAATATTGCAGAAATATTCTTTAAGCCACACCACCACCACAGCTGGTATGATGATTATTATTAATTTTTAACAAAGGCAGTGAATGAGATAAAGACTAAATATGTTATCATTCCTGGTTTGATAGGAGTGGTGTATTGGACTTTTACACCCCAGTTCTTAACTTTTTTTTCTAACTTATATTGAGACATTCTGTTCAGAGCTGTTGGAGGAACTGGAGTTCCCAAAGAAACCCACTGACCAACAAGAAAAACTGACATAAATGTTAGGAATTTCCACCAGGTGAGGTTCAAATCTAGGTCATGAAATACTGTGGTCCGTCAGCAGATCTTTGGAACGCTTGACCACAAAGGCCCTAAATGAATAGAGATGATTTTTTTTAAATTATTTAAAATCTCCCATATCCTTATCTTACTAGAAACACATAAATAAATGCATGTACTCAATTATTGTTATCACTTTCACTCTACACAACTACCTTAAAGCGTTTTTATATGTTAACAAATACAGAGGTATTACTTTCAAGTGCCAGTGAATTCAATATTTTCGTTTTTTTAAATATAAAACTATCGGTCACGTCAAGCAACTCTTGAAAGGATTTGCTGTTCTGATTTACAATAATACAGAAATCTACCATTTTAATCAATTCGGTTGTTAAACAAACGGTTTGGCATAAATTCCATTAAAATAAAAAGACTTCCTACTGCATGAAATGTAAAGAAACTGTTTTCATCTCTGGCATTTGGCTTCCAAAAAGTTTGAAGACGACTTTACAGGGCGCTGCCATATTGTATCGAATGTACACAAGGTATCGCGTATTGATCTGTGAAAATAGTACCGCGATTTTAACTTCAGAAATGTTCCGAAGGGTTGTCTGCAGCGGTCATAAAAGAGGTACGAATGTTGGCCGCAGTTCGGAGCTAACTAAATTGTTCAGTTTTCACTTTTACTTTTAGAGCGACTTTTTGTAAGGTGCTAGTATATCACAAACAACCATACCACTCTTTTCGACGGGTCAACTAGTCGATATTGAATACCGAGTGCCAGACGCAGAAGCAGCATCTCAAATTTTAAAATCTAATACATGCCCAGGTCTGAGACAAATCCTTCGATCTCCCACTGTCAAGGCGGACGCACTATCACTGAGCCTCCGAAGCGGTTAATGACAATAATATTTATAATTCGAAAATCTGAAAATTAATTATGATTCTTTTGACTAAAATAAGTATTTGTATGTAATATATATATTATCAAATTGGTAGTTTAAATATTAAATACATTTTTAATGCTAATAATAATAAAGTTTGGTTGTTAATGATAATAATTATAATTATTTTTGTTATTTTTATGATTATTATTTATAATTATTATTATTATTATTTATTATTATTATTATTATTATTATTATTATTATTATTATTATTATTATTACAACGAAAGTTATATAAACAATGATTAACATTAACAAAAACAAAACTTACTGAAATTTATTTTACTACTTACTTCTTTAAGGTTTGATTGATTAAAACAATAGAATGACTAAATAAATTTTTTAAAACAAAAATGGCAATCCGACACAAATAATAATAAGCGGAAATACTACTGTTGATACCAGACTACTACTATTACCACTAAAATATTTTATAAGCGTGTCACATGCCATTATACATTTTGAATAAAACATTTAACTTTTTTTTCAAATTTTAATTAAAAGTTTTAAAGATTCCTTGTTCGTAAATAAGTTTGACTGCTGTTTGATTCTGTTCCCTGTTGATATTCGGTATCTAGAAAAAATATAAATTTGATGCTGTTTACAAAATTTAAAAAAAATGTGTTTTAGCTTGTCAATACATCTGTTATCTATTTATAATTTCTTTATTCCTTTATTATGCAGTTGCTGTGATGCTGTTTAACGTCGTATCATAATTTTTTCTGCTATCCAGGACTAGAATAATGGTACTAATCTCTATAGATTGATCTAAGACAAGCTCGTGTATTTGTGTGTTGTGCAATTGTCCTTTTTGGCAAGCGTGTACTAGCGCCCCCTCAAGGCGATTTTTGTAAGGTTCTAGCTCACAGATTCTGTATGCCGTAGACAAGCATACCGCTCAATTATTCTTTGTCTGGTTTAATCAGTTGACATTCTATCCTTCTTATTCCAAACGCCGGGGGAAACAGCAATATGTTAGTCTCATGTCTGACTCGGCTGTGTTTCGAATCAAGACGCTTTACCACTGAGTCACCGAGGCGGTCGTTATTTAATTATTAGGAACTATAGACAATGTTTTATAGAAGGTAAACATACAGACACGTCCTATATTTCAAATAAAATATATAAAGCGCGATAATAGCACAAGGCAGATCATATTGGCATATTTAGGAACTTTAAAAATTTGCAAAAGTTGGCTATATATATATATATAGAGAGAGGTTCATTTTTATGTATCAGTAAACTTATATTGTTTCTATCCAAAAATTGTGGTAAGTACTTAGTACTTTTTTTAAAAAAACTTATTTCCATTGTATGTTTCAGATTATCTTTGTGAATATAAGTACTTTATCCATTTTAAAAGAAAAATTAACAAAACACTAGTTTCATAGATAATATGCCTTTGATTGAATAGAACAAAGCAAAAAAAAATCATTCATGGCAATGACCTTTTAAACAGAATTAATTTTTTTTATTATTGAGAAATACAGTATACTCTGTATCCAAAGGATTAAGAAAAAGTTGACTTAATATACATGTATATAAAAGGTAATCTTACGTGTAACTATATTGTTTCTATCCCAAAAAGTCAAAATACATGTACTTAGTACCTTTTAAAAAACCTATATAAATTATTTTTATTGTATGTTTCAAAACAGATTTTTAGAAATGTTTTTTTCTTACAAAACTAAGGCGTTTTTTAACTGTACATCAGGTAAAATTCATACGATAAAAAGTCCCCAGTAGTATATGCATGACTAATTGCGTCTTTGTTGTTTTAAGTAGCGGTGGTATCACAATTTAAAAGTACTGTATTGAAAGAATAGATAAAATAACGAAGCATTTTTGCCTAAATATCTAATGGCTTAAGTTGCTGACATGATTAAAATGGATTGAAATATATATAAACAACACAAATACCAGTAAAATTTTGATGTGCCAGAATATTTGATGTGCCAGATATGCACATCTCGGAAACTCACTCCCCATCAGTGACACTAAAACCAAAAAGTTTGAATGTATGTTTTAATTTTGTGAGAAAAATAATATTAAAAAAATATTTATTACCAATCTTAATTCTGATGTATCGAGATTGGCAAACGATATTAATTTTGAAAGAAACTTGAATGATTATTAATGCGTAAACTTTTAGAAATTATAAAATTTAAAAAAAAGATTTTAGACAGACTAAGAATAATTTTGGTCTGAAAAATTGGACTTTATTTAAGTTAGAGAGGTGGACTTTATACAGAGAGGTTTATTATAAAGTTAAATTTTTTGGGGATACTACAAAGCGGTTGTTATAGACAGGTGGACATTAAATAGAGATGGACTCTACTGCAGGTTATTTTGTACTTCAAATTCCAACATTTCGTTTACAGTTGAATTTGAGTTTAGCAAGAGTCTTAACAAAATGAGAAGAATAAGCAATCTTTACTTTTTCCAAAGATTGTCATTTTGTTAGTCAATATATAAAACATAAGGAAATGCAGTTTACAAATCAAAATCAAATTTACAATCTGTTCAAGGATATTGAATTTCATTGTGGACTTCATGTGTGTGGGGGGAACACCAACAAATTCTGCAAAGATAAGAACAATGTCCAACTGAAACAAACTGACTCTTAGAATATGAATACGTAAACAGTTCGTTTAATGTAAAAGTACCTTTAACCGCCAAAAGTATTTCCACAAAAAGAAAAAAACTAAATTGTATGTCAAGTATAATAGTGAAAGATACAGGAAGGACTGTTATTTTCATTCGATTTAGAATATATATATATATATATATATATATATATATATATATACACGTTGTCGCGGAAAAATTACAACAAAGTTGATAACATTATTTTTAATCCGGAAGTCGATAAGCGATTTCAACCTTGCAAATAACACACCCTAACATTTAAGTTAATTTACGGATTAAGGATTTAACAAATAGAAGATATAAATTGATGTTAAAAGTTTTAGGAAAAATTAAAAAGTTTTAATAAAGAAATACTCAAACTTCTACACAAAGTTGTCACTTACCTCTATGAAACTGATATACTGTGTGGTTAAAAAGAGATAACTTTTCCCCTTAGTAGTCTCTAAACGGCGTTATATAGACCTGTTATAAAGATCAAGCGTTTATTTTTATGTTCGGGAAATACAGCTTTACCTCATATATTATTAGGAAATAAGATATGTACATTCAGGTGACTCATTGCGTGTTTGATATGGCTTTGATTCATTTCTTTAGTTTTCAATAATATATTTTTATATTATTATAATTATTTTCAAGAAAATATTGGTTTGATCGAAAATTGTATGTGTTGCGTGAGTGTGGAAGTAATTTTTTTCTGCCTTTTATCATTGACCTTTAGGCTACTAGTGCATTCACTGGCAAACTTGCAGATAAATATAACCGACCATTCAGTCCAACCAGTAAGGACCTATGTAAGGGAAAAACCTTCAGCGCTAAGTTTTAAGGCAAACGTCTTAATAAGACCGTCACCTCAACCCTTTTGATATGGTAGAATAGGTAAAATAAATTTTTTCGACGACAGTGGTGTTGATTTTATTTAAGTCAGTAAAATTATTGTACTGATGATAGATTTTATCAACATTAAGTCTACTATTTTAAAAAATTAAGGCCTTTATCACAATATTGTTAATAAGTATGAAGTCAGTGATTCTGGATATATATTGACTTACCATAGTTTTACGTTCCTTTTATTCTCAAATTTGCCTTTGCACGTGACGCGTGTAGCTAACTAGATAGAAAGTGCTTACACTTGCTTTCACTTCCTTGACGGAATTTCACTTGCATAACTTAATTGGCCACTTTTCAAAGCTTTTACTTTCGCTTTTTGGGATTGTGATTTGTACTGGTAAGTTGTGTTTTATTTTTTTATTAAAAATGATAACAGAAATTGCTGTTGTTGTTGTAATGTTGTTTTACGACACATCAATTATTTTTCAGCTATTACCGACGAGAGCAAGGTTATTATTCTCTACGGATTAAGAACAAGGTCCTGTGTGTATGAGACATGCAAGTGTTTTTATGGTCTTTAATGTAATAGGTCGAACTCAGGGCAACTTTTTGGTGGGATGCTAGGTTAAGGAATCAGTATACCGGCGAAAACATACAACTCTTTAAGTCTTTTATCCTGGCACCGAGTGAACCAGTCGATACTCTAGCCTCGTAATGCAGCGTGACATCCGAGGATGAAGAAGCTCAAATTTAAAAATCCTGCAGATTATTTCCTATTTGCTTTAAGTTTTTAAAGATTATTTATTCATAAATAATCTTAATTGTTGTTCAATTCTGTTCCCTGTTAATATTCGATACTTAGATATAATTAAACCTTTGTGTTGTTTACGATATTTAAAAAATGTGTTTTATTTAGCTTTTCAATGTATCTCTTATCTATTTATAATTTCTTTATTACTATTAATTTTCAGCAATCCGAGACGAGAACAATGATACTTATCTCTATAGATTGATCTTACACAAGCTCGTGTTTGTGTCTGTTTGTAAGTGTGTATTTTGGCAAGCGTGTACTAGCGCGCACTCAAGGCGACGTTTTGTTAAAGTTCTAGCTGACAGAGTCAGTATGCAGCAGAAAAGCATACCACTCCCAAAGTACATTGTCCAGAGGTCGGTTCAACCATTCTATACTCTATCCTTCTAATGCCAAAGACGGTCATTATATCTTAATGAGAAACAATAGACGACGCTGTATATAAAGTAAAAAAAAAACAAACACATAGATATATATATATATAATATATATATATATATATATATATATATATATATATATATATATATATATACTAGTCAATAAATAATGCTCTTTTATTTATCAATATTTATCAGCTTAAAAAAATTCAAATTATGCTTTAACAAGCAAACGTTATAAGCCCGAAATCTTATAATGTCATGTTTTTCAGATTTATCGAAATTTCTTGTAGTTGCTTTTAAAAATGGAATTTTTTATGCTATGAAGAGCATGAGAAAATTTAAGCAAATCTGAATGTTGCTAGAAAGCAATGTCGATAGTTGTTAATTCTGTCTTTCTTTTTTCTTGTATTCTTTCTTTCGTTCTTTTATGTGTGTAATTTATTGGCTATTTTTTGAAAGTATATATATATTATTTAAATGCACCAAAAAATGAAAAAAGGACCGATTTAGGGAAGTATCTCAAATTTTTAAGTCTCACGATGAAATAAAATGCGTGTAGTAATTTCTCTTATAAGGCATATCTTATCCCACCGACCAGCATCTGCCTTGCACACATGGTTTTTCCGGTGTAATTTACCGAGAATAGCAACAAATGTATGATGATATATCTATAACCCGAATAGGCTTGTAAAATGTCCAAATAGTTTGTTTCATAACAAAACGTGTTAGGCTGCTGAATAACATTTTATTTTTTAAATCTAGCTTCTAAAGTGGATATATTTCGAAATTAGTGTTGTTGTTATTCTTGGTTTTTTAATTTAAAAAAATGATTCAAACTTGATTTCAACACAATAAAGTAAGTTTTTTTTTAATTATAATAATTATTACATTGCACACCTATAAATCAATAATGGTTCTTTTTTTAATCTGAAAAAGGACGTTATACATGCAAAAAATATGTCCTTTAGTACCTAATTATAAATAGCGTTGTAAAATTTATCTGACATGGAACTTAACTGTTTTGTCGTGTGCATTGTTCTGCAAAATGAACATAATGTCTTCATGGACTCGTCAACCTGATCACCAATTGATGTTGCCCATTCGCCAGTAAAGGTGCATAAATTCCGGAGTGTCTTGAAATACAGACGTACTTTAACAGAATCCGGAAACTCTCTTACAATCCAGGAATTCTCTAAAGAATGCGCCGTACGAGGCGTGACTGCCTGTAAACAATGTTCAAAGGTGTTTTGTAGGCCAAACCTATTTAATATATTGAAACATTTTAAAAGTGTATCCTGGGAAATGTTGTTATTAGGAAGGACATTTGCTCTAAGAAATTCTTCACATTCCAATATCTGGCGTTTACAGTCGTATTCATGGAGCAAAGGAAGAACTCAAACAACAATATCGACTAAAATAAATAAATAAATAAATAAAATAAACTACATTATAATCTAGTATTTATGTTTTTCTGTAATGAATTGGATTTAACACACACACACACACACACACAGATATATATATATATATATATATATATATATATATATATATATATATATATATATATATATATATATATATATATATATATATATATATATATATATATATAACAGGAAAACTCACATTTTCTTTAAAACATGTTAAATATGCCTCAATAATTTTATCCATAAAAAATACAAATAAAAAAATAATATGGATGATAGAATCAAGGTGAATACAAACAAACTACACAAAAAGATATCAGAATATATTGAACAATCATTAATTACTTGACACTATTCAAACATTCCGTCTTTAATCAAATACAATTCGCTTAAAAACTTAGAACCTTGGTGGCCACGTGGTCTAAAGCGCGCTCATCACTTAGATTCGAATAAAATTTTAGAAGATCCAGTTGTGAGAAAAATGGTCAGTTTGCTATTAAATAAACAATATACTTTCAAAAATAGCAACTCGATCACACACTAAAAAAACGAAACAGTTGTACACACCGTAATGTAATACAAAACTGTTTAAAGACACGAAAGAACAATATAAACTTAAAGCAACGTATATCCAATTCGAACTAATAAACGAATAATTGTAAGTAAATTTCATTAATTTACGTCTTCATTGACACTCATTATTTTTTAAAAGAAAGGCGCCATATTGTTGCCGTGGTTTTGTTAGTTTTGTTACATATAAACGTAAACATTTGTATCCGTATCGTGTTATAGAAAGCATCTTGGTATTAGACCGGACTGCTTAGATGGCTCACTTGTTGTCTGTCCGTCTTAAGAGCGAGAGATCGTTGTCTCGAACACGCGTACTTAGAGTACTTAGGCAATAAATTGAGAAAGTGATACAAAACTTTGTCTGACTCTGAATAGGACTTGAAAATTAGAAGAGATCACTTTCTGCTAAAGAGTTAATACATGTATTTAAAAATTAATGTCGGATAAAAATGATTCCCGTAACGACGCTAGACGTGGAACGCTTAAGAGCATTCGCTAAAAACCGCCCTGAGTGCAAAGCAAACATAAATGTTTTTCAACTTTGCCTATACTAAGTGATATTCCGATTGAAGTGAAATATCTGTGACAAGTACGTAAAACGTAAAATCTTAGTCAATGAAATGTAACACTGTATGGGAAATGTTTAAAGTAAATATCAATAAAATATGTCAATAAAATATATACACAGTCCATCGCTTGATCGTTATCAAGTGTGCAATTTGATTGACCTTGTCCCACATTTGCATTCTAAGTGACTTGAAGAATCTAAACAATAAAACAGTCCTATATGTTTGAAGCATCATATATAAAATTTCACCTCGTTATAAACTAATCAGCATTCAAGGCAATAGTGTAAGGAAAAATTTATACCGCTTAAATATTTTCTGAATTGAACTGAAATACTTGATAGAAATCAATTTTGCATTGTATCGAAATATCATAACATGATGATGATGATGATGGTGGTGGTGGTGGTGGTGGTGATGGTAGTGGTGGTGATAAAGGTGGTGTTGATGATGATGATGATGATAATGATGATGATAAAGATGGTTGTGTTGATGATGATGATGATATCTGTATCGAAAGACAAAGAGTTTCCTTAGGAGTTGAGTAATTGTGTTTATAACGTCCCAGTTAAGAATATTTCACTTATATCGAGACGTAACCAGCTATACGCGTAAGTGCAGAAGCTTTGCCTTTGTATTGCACTGATGACATTATACAGCAGGGTTTTTATCGTGCGATGCCTACTGTGACACAGGACCTCGTTTGTTTAAGTTCCCATCTGAAAGAGGCGTGGCTTTCATTTTGTAATGCCGAGTGTTTGGCGAAAGAACAGTCACTTACATTTCAAGTCTTGGATCATTAATAATAATAATATTATTATTATTATTATTATTATTAATGATGATGGTGGTGATGATAATGATAAGGTCCAAAGGTAAGATTTATAATTATCAGCATGAACACATTTAATAAAATATAAGATACATCATCAACAGCATCATCATCGGCAACATCATTATCAGCGTTTTCTTTTTTTTTCAACTTTCCAATTGTAAACATTAGTGTTATAATTAATCTACAACACTTTGAGAAAATCTTATCACCAATATAATGTCTAAATTAAAATCGTAATTTCAACACCTGTCATAGCCATGGATTCAAGTTAAGCTAATTCGTCATGTGTCGGGTATAGCTAGATAGACATTTGGTGTTTATCCTTTTAGAGCACCCAGCCTCAATTCCCTGATAACAATTAATGACCATAATGGCAGACAAAATTGTTACTTGTATTATGGATCCACATTTTCTGATTCGTTAGATTTACTTAATAAGTGCTTTAAGAGAAAAAAGAAATATTCAAAATGAATTTCATTCCATAAAATCAAACATTTTATCCTTGACGTAGACTCAAGATTGAAAATGAAACTGAATAAATTTTTTATCTAAAATAAAATAAATATTTTAATTTATATGAAAATAGATTTGCTGAAGAGTAAGGGGGTGTGGTTATTCTCAGTCTCAAATTGGAGTAATGTTCTACCAATATGTTGTGTATGAGATTGTGATCTGACTGCGAGTCTTTAAATTGGTCTAATTTTTTAAGCATCTTTAATTCTGATGAAGAAAAACTTCTTTATTTTTGCTCGTCGTAACCAATTGTAAATCAAATTTTATTTAGTAATTTATTTATATATTTTTATGTAAGTTTTTTCAAGGAATAAATATGCACTGAAATAAAGGCAAAACGTCTAAATCTAGGAGTATCATTACGTACATCATCATTAAAGACTATGACTGTGTTGCATTTTTTCCTACAAGGTAATTTTTTTGTTTTTGTTTGTTTCAATTTGTGCAATTTATTAAGTTAAACGGAAACTTTCAAACTTAATTTCTTTAAACAAAATTGAACAAATTATATATAAATTAGATTTTTCCACCAAGTTTTGAAATCATAACGCAATTAGATTTTGGTGGAAAAAAACATATATTGCCTGTGATTAAAACTTAAACGCAAAATAATCAAAGTACTGAAAGCGGTTAGCCTGGTAGCTCTGAAAGTTAGAAAAATCAAAAATTGAAAAAATTATATCATCCACATGTAAACGTAAGTGCGTAAAAATAAAAAGTTGCATAGACATACACATTAGTATCGGCCCAGAGATAGATATTTTAAACCTTTTCGTCAATTCTTAATTTTTCTGGTTAGCAGAGATTCGACCAATAAGATAAACAAGCGGTGTTTTCCTTCATTAAAGCTTCAGATGGTTGGCAGATTCCAATGAAAGATTTTGTGACAAAGGATTACCTGCAAAATTCAAATTACTCTCGCTCTAACGTTCCCCTGTATAAACTCTTGCACAGAACGCAATAGACACACGATAAAGGATTTAGATTAAATCTTAATTTATTTAATTTTTAATCTATCCGTGAACAACACGAACAAGGGTTCAGATCGTTTAATCGAATGACTGATTAAGTAGTTTTATACCGTAAACTACTTTCTCATCTTTGGTTTTATAACTTATAGATTCAATTTTGTGCAATTATTGGCATTTATAAGTCGTTGCACGGTAGCTTTATTCGTCAGTTTGACGTCTTGGTGTTTTTAGTTTCCCAACGACGAAAGCTTTATGACTTATTCTATAAAATAGAAATACCGTTTTGGACCTCTTCACATGTAGAGCTTTGAAGAATGTTAAACTCATTTTTGTTAAAAACTGAATTGTCAACATTTGTTGAGTTGAAGAAATGACAATTGCCAATCGAGATAGATCTAATATATAAAACAAAAAAGTTCTACACTTCAAAATATGTGACAATAAGCGCAGCGACAACGTTATTTAAGCGCATGTTAATATTTAATTTAATTTTCTTTATTTTTATTGTTATTTTATTTTTATTATTTTGTTTTATTGTCAGTTATGTTGTTTTATTCATTACCAAGTTATTGTCACATAAATATATGATAATTGACCATAAATGTTATTTTCTCTTTTTTCAAACTTTAACAGGTATTTGTCTTATATATTTTCACATTTTACCACTTCTGTCTTTAGAAACTTAAGATGATAGATGATAATGAAAATCCATAACATTTGTAACAGATATGCGCTAATCAATTTCAGTCAAAATGTTCAAAATTATAAAATCAAGTTTTTTCGCTTAACATGAAAACATTTTTATTTCTGCAACAATTTTGACATTTTGTCATAAACCACATAGTCTGACAACTGATTTCTGTTTTTTAACTGGCATACAACAGATCTGCCGGTTTCTTCTAGTTTTTCTAATCGCCTTTTGTACACATCTTCTTTTATCTCAGGGGTAAGTTTGAGAAATTCTTCACTACACAGGAATGACTTTGAAGAATATATAGAAACCGAATCTAAACATTTTCGTATGATTCCGTAAGACCAGTCATGTGTGTCTGTGACAGACAGAGCAACATTGTATCTAAAGTTGCGTTTTCTCCTTTTGGATCTATCGTTTTCATCAAAAAAGAGTTGCAGTCTTCCAATTGCTTTTTACAATCGTACTCGTGCATTAAAGGTAGAACTTGAGTAATTGTGTCAACTGAAATTAGAAAGGTAATGTGACTTATTATTCAGATACATATTATATAGATTAAGGTATTAAGAAAAGATAATAAAAAGTTTATTAAGTGAAACATATGATAACATACGTATATATATATTATATATATATATATATATATATATATATATATATATATATATATATATATATAATGGAAAATCTAAAACACTGTTTGGTTTCCAGCCTAAAAGACTTATGAGACATTGTATATACATTTTAAAAAAATATATATATATATAAAGCATAGTTCCATTTTGCATAAGACATAAATATCATAAATATCAATAAAACGGATATCTAAATTTTAACATTCTTGATAAAATACTACTAAATAAATACTAAATATAATCTGCACTGACTCATTCTTTAAAATAAGTTAACATTTTTCAGCATAAGATAAAACCTGGATAAATATATAACAAATACCTGCTAAATTTAGATGTGCCAGATGTGCACATTTCGGAAAATCATTCCTCATCAGTGACACTAGGGGCCGAAAAAGTTGATAGATTAAAAAATATACGCCAAACAGTTGCAAATTAATGAATAATTTCACACACTTAAAATTAAATTTATATAGATAAAACACAAACATGACAGTCGATCTGTAAATCAAAATCTGATTAATACGGCACATGTAGACAAAATTTAAACTCTTCTAAGTCCTGTTAACTATCACAAGTTGACCATCCCATGTCACGCGATTAGTCAGATTAAACGAATTTCCCGAAATATAGACATGCCTTTTTGAATAGTAACGCTTCCCTGTAATAGTTAAATCCCAAATTCTAGCATCGAAATAAAATATTGGTAAAGGAAGAGAACAATAAAGTTAAAATAATCGTCTTTAGATACCCTTCTAGCATTCAAACATTTCGTATGTATTGATGATATACTTTGTCGCATGTAGTAACTTACCATAAGCGCATTTAGCAGTACAGTAATAATGCAAAACTAAAAAAGTCCTTTGTAATTCTAGAGACCACTTATTTTATATTTGACAACAACCAAGTTTTGTATATAAAAAAATATGAAAAAATCATTATAATCACGTTTGGTTTTTTCTTTTGATTAATGTTTTTATGTTTTTGTCGCCTCAGCCTTTTCACTGAAAATTTTCCAATCGATAAAACAAAACAAATGTGTGTGTGTGTGTGTGTGTGTGTGTGTGTGTGTGTGTGTGTGTGTTGGTGTTGTTGTTGTTGTTGTTCGTGAGTTTTTTTTTGTATTGATCTGCTTTGTACTAATGGATACTTATGGCGATTATACTTTTGACCGCAGTATTAAAAAAATCACAAAGATACCGGTCCGTGTCCGAATCACAACCCCCCCCCCCCCCACACACACACACAAAAGTAAAAACTTTGAAAGATGGCCAATTTAGTCATACACATTAATTTCCATCAAAGAAGCGAGACCGGGTGATCAAATTTGAAATGAACGGAAAATGAGACTAGGGTATGTCAAATATAGCCAGTATAAGTTTAAATATAGTGACTTCATACTTATCAACAATATCGTGATGACAGTCATAAAATTTTTAAAGCCTTAAAAAGCCTGGGCTTGCGATATCCTTGAGTCAACAATTTAATTGTAAGAAGTCCTCATAGTGGGAACAAGTTCTACAATACCGTATTTACTGTGAACATTAACACCATACCCGGGGGAAGCAGGAATATTAATTACTGCAAACAAACGGAAAGGTGACAACAGGAAAATTGAGGTCATCTCGTTTGTTGTATAGTGTCAGATGAAAGCTTTCGTGCGTGTCATAATTGAGGTATAAGTCAAAATATGAAGCAGGGCATGAAGATCAGTCGTTTGTTTTATTTCAAGCTTACTTGAATAGATGGTATTCAAATATTCTTCAAATTTTTGGGTATATAAAAACAGAACGTCATCTATATATATGTAACTGTATGTGGAGTTATGATTTAGCGACAATCTTATCTCCAGATTTGAGAAGGTTTTGAAAAATATCTGATTCATATGAATAACGAATTAAATCAGCAAGCAAAGGTGCACAAATATGTACCCATTGGTATACCGATTGTTAATTTGAAAATTATATTGCCAAATACAACAAAAATGTTGTCTACCAATAACTCTAACATTTAGTTGATGGTATCATTAGTATATTTTTGTTTGCTGTCTGTATGGTACTGTTGAGTGCTAGATATTTATCTTGATTTACCGCTTTTGTTAAAGATTGACAAATTAATGATTTGTTTTAGACGTCCGGACAATTTAAAATGAGGCATAGTGGTGTAAAGGGTAGAAAACAATATGTTCAAGTTTTTATAATCCAATCATTTGGTTGATGCTAGACATAGAACATATTAAGGCAGAAGTGCGCCGTAAGTAAGCTAAATTTTAAAGTGTAATGTTTTTGCGATCTGTATAATTTTAAGTAAAAGCAAACTTACAGTTTACAGATTTCATGATATTCGGATATATACACATCAAAAACTCCAGTACGTCTTTATATTTTTTTCCTGGAAGTTTCACCTCACTGGTATCCTTTTCTTTAAATTCTGAGGTGAACATTTTCTTGAAGACAGGAGAAGCTACAGCTAGGACGAATTTATTGACGAACAATTTTTTTCCTTCCACAACAAGTGCGATATCCGTAATGCCAGGTTCCTCAACAAAAGGACAACCTTGATGTTCCGGGTCTTGGTCCATTGCCATTCTGCATTAAGTTACTACCTATAAATAATTATAATAGTAAGTATGGTGATGATGACACCTACCCCGAGTTCTCAATCTACTTTCGAATCTTTCTCGGATGAACTTTACGTCAAGAAATTGGTTTGTTTGTAGAAGGGAAATGATGTTTGTTGCAACAACGGAACAGTACACAAGAATTTGTTCCATTCCGGCCGTATCCAGATTAGTTTTTTTTAAAAGTGTGTCTCACGAGTTTTTAGAAGTTGACATATATGGACTATATGACAATGTGTTGCGAATGTAAACTACTCAAACTATCGTTTGAAAAATATTTTAAGTTTTCAAACTTAAGGCGTTTAAAACTATTGGATCCCAATTTTGACCCCGGTCGACGGCAACTAATTAAGGGTTTCTCCATGCAGCAGGCCCTAACTGGTGTGTTCTGTACAAGTTTAATGGACATTGTACTCTAAAGGCCGACAAAAATGCTCACTATCAAGCCCACGCTCCACATATACTTGCGTTGATATTAAACCTCGGTATAAATGGATAAAAATTTCTAATGTCAATAAAACAAACCATAACCATAACAAACGGCCATCTCATTACTTAAACTCACCATCAACCCTCGGAACGACTTAAGTTAATTTTAATGTATCGTATAGGTCTGTTTATAGAATTATACCAAACAATAACAAGGCCGGTCTTTTTTTTTACATTGTACAGTGATTGAATAGATATATCTTCAACGGATCAGACTTCAGTCATGATAAGGCGGGTCTCTGATGGTTAAATATAGTATCTAAAAATCGAAAATCCCTTTGATTTCGTTTGATCCTGTTAATTTAAAATTTAAAGGTTAAACCGTTTGATAGATTCTGAGTTTTGCGAAGAACATGAAATAATTATTATAAAACAATGAGCTTACCAAAATGAAGTTTTGTTTTTCAATGTAAACATTACTCAACGAAGATGTAGTTGCAGTTAGGTTAATGATACATCTTATGTATATATCCTAACTGATCCATTTTATAAAAAGGTTTTTTTAATTGTCAACAAACAAATTCATATACATATTTTCATTTATTTTGTCAAAATATGTGTAGAACGTGTCTATTTAAAATAAACTAGTTCGATTGAAAAATCGTGTGTGTGTGTGTGTGTGTGTGTGTGTGTGTATTAAATGTATAGGAAGATTAAATATGTTTAAATAAAGAAATACTTAAAATTCTGCAAGTAGTTGACACTAACGTCTATGATATTTATGTACTATAAAGGTAAACTTGAAGTGATATATCTGTAAGTAAAGGGAATATCGTTATATCGACCTGCTATATAGGACAAGCGTTTTGATTTTCAGAAAAGAAAGTTCTATGTTTTATTTTATAAAAGAATAAGGCATGTACATTCAGTTGACTCATAGCGCGTTTAAAATGCCTTTAAAGTAAGTGGGAAAGAAACTCTGTTCAACATGAAAAGATAATTGATCTGTAATAAAAATTGAACCAAAAAATACAAAAAATACAAATTTTCCCGTGATAATATTAGTAGCAAAATTTTGAAAAAGATTTTTTTTTTTGCGTATGTTAACTACTCAAATTAATGTTTGAACAATTTAATGAAATTGACCAATTTTCTGTGTAAATTTAAGACTGAGATCTGAAACTAAATAAGGAGTATTAGTAATAGTAGTGGTAAAAGTAGAAGTTGTAGTAGTAATTGTTGTTGTTGTCGTTGTTGTACTAGTACTAGTAGCAGTAATATAAGTTTTGGCAACAACTCTTACCTAAATTAGTACCTAAATCGGAATTTTTCTGATACCAACTGGTGTCGGAAAGGGGTACCACCTCATTTCGCTTCAGACGGAAAATATAAGTGGAACTTCAGAAAACTTACTTGCCTCGATTGATAGATGAATAATTTGTCTTTAAAACTATTTATATATTTCAAGATGTCATCAAGATTACGTGACCTTGCAGAACTCTCACGATCAGATATTTTGTAAAACAAATAAATCACCTATCAGCATATCAGTTGATAGTAAGTTCTATACAGTTTCAAAAATATTTCAGTCAAAAGCAAAAATGAGGCGGTGCCACTTCCTACACCAGTTAGTATCAGAAAATCCCATGAACAGTGCCTCAAGGCATAAAATGTGTTAGTGTCAGAGGAAAATCGGACAACTGTTCGTTTCCTCTCATTTCCACTACGCCCATTTTCAGAACAGATCTAGCTTCTACATTCAAATACCATTATTACAACTTACCAACAATAGGATACGGAATAAAACAAAAAAAAATATGCTTACCTAAATGAAGTTTTGTTTTTCAACGTACCTATCTATTAACGAAAATGTCTTTGCAGTTGAGCTATTGATCAGAGTTTAATCGATATGTTTTACAAAATATCTTTTTTTTTTATTTCCGAAAAATAAAGTTAAATGTTATATCATACATAGAATGTAGACATTGAGTTTTTTTAAATCATTACCTGTACAACGTTATATTTAAAATGTTCCTTGTTCGAGTGAAAAATCGATTTTATCTTAATATCAAAATACATGTATATATTACTTGCTTTTTAATGAATATAATTGCACGTCAGGAAAAATTGATAAAATTCAATAATCGATTATTTGAATATGAAGAAAAAACACTTTGCCGAGAATAAATTTATAAAAAAGGGTTCTGAATGATCAGCAGAGCCACGAAAGCAAATGAGAGTCACGTTTTTAAAATTAGCTCCCAGACTTTAAAAGTTTAATAAAACAGATTTAAGTATGTAATTTATGACTTCACATGTACACTTCAAAAACTTTGATGTAATATTTACATTTTTATACGTAAATAATAAAATATTAAGGTGTCAATATTACAATAATTAAGGTGAAAAAATTGGTGAAAATATTCATAAATATGGTTCTTATATGACTCAATATTAAGAAGTATGCATTTATCCTTTATCACTTCTAGTTTGAACTTAAATGTTATTTTTCATGATAATATTATTAAAATTAGGTACAGTTAAACAGTTGAAAGGATATTAATAAGAAACCTTATTAACGATACACGTTTATTGGACTCATTTTTATGTTGAACAAAAACCATGTGCCAATTATGATATGTCATATGTGCAGCTTTGGGAAATTTAATTCTCATCAGTCACACTATGAGCTGAAAGTGTTGATAGATTAAAAAGAGAAGTCAAACATTTGAAACTTAATTAACCCAAAGTTCCAAAATCAAACGAATCCGCATCTACTTAAGGAATGTTTTTCATGAGAAAAGAAAACCTTAGAATTAAATAAGTCCAAAAAATTAAGAAGGCTGTAAATTATGCTACATGGTTCATTTTTCGACAGCACAAAGTACTGCCTACTAAATTAAGGATACCCTTAACACCATGACATCATTTTTAGCATACGGAAACATAATCGTGAACAGATTTAGATAATGCCATTTACAGATGACATACGTGCGTTATTAAAAATAATGAAAGTCGTATAGCTTGGAAATATGACAACATTTATTGATTAAATAAGTTAAAGAAAATTTAACTTGATAAAATGAGTCACGGAAATTTTCATATTATTAAAATACCATTTTGGATAATAGTTTAATTTTTTACTTCCGAAGAAGTCCAATCTACAATTCTATACTTAGAGTCATTGTAACACCGCTACGATGGAATTTTCTTAAATAAATGATTGTCAGTAAGTGTTTGTTTAAAGAACTGACTCGCTCAGATAATCACGTCTTTAACCCCCCTCCCCTTTCGCACACGACGCAATTAAACTTTTTCATATACCACTGATTGTCCAGGAAATTATATCATTGAATTAAAAAAGAATCAATTTAAAAAAACAATTCTAATCATAGTACCACGTCGATTCTCAAAATTTGCAATAGTCAAACAACCGGACATGACGTCATCATAAAAGTCATTGGCCGCCCCTAAGACTGGATTATTTTAAAAGGGAGTTGGTTTCTCTGTATACTCTAATTTACATTACCATTGTAGAATTAGACAATTGGATCCATATGAAAAAGGGTTAAATGGGTATAAAAAGCAAATAAGAATGCATATCAGGTCAATGTTCATAAAGAAATTAATTTATCGCATACTGTTAAACAGTAAAGTTGTCGAAAGTCCACAATTTAACAGAAATGTCTTTGTATTTTAATTTAGGATTATTGCCAATATAGAATCGCAAGTTTTTTGTCTAAAGTGATAAAAAGGAAAAACGTGCATATCTTAACTTGGTCCTGAAATATAATACAAATACGGGGCGTGGTTTAACAATTTCCTATTGCTGCTCTCCCAGTAATGACTATAGAAAGACAAATTTAAAAAATCACTAAGTTACTAAAATAAAATTTTAAAAAATAATCAATGGTGTAGGAAATTGCTTTTCTAGAACTATGACTAATTACCTGAAATCTAAACAGATATTTCTTTATCATCACGTGACAGAAAATATACCCCTGTAGCAAACTTTTTTATGGCCGTCATCACAAAATTTTTCGTAAGTATGAAGACGTTGTATTCAAACTTATTCTGGATATATTTGACTTCTCATAGTTCTTCTCTCAGTTGGTAGAGTGCTCGCTCCGTAAGTGGAAGGTCGTGGGTTCGAACCCCAGCCGGGTCTGACCTAAAACTTGAAAGTGGGTAATGAGTGTTGTTTCGCCAAGCACTTGGCATTACGAAATGAAAGTCACGGTTCTTTCGGATGAAATCTTAAAATAAACGTGGTCCCGTGTCATGGCAGGCATGGCACAATAAAAAACCTTGCTGTATAGTGCCATCAGCGCAACACACAGGCAAATTTTCTGCACTTTCGCCTATAGCTGGCGACGTCGCGATATAAGTGAAATATTCTTGACTGGGACGTTAAACACCATTACTCAACTCAACTCATAGTTCTTCTCAACTTTCATTTCGTACGTGGCAAGTGTAGCTAGGTAGACAGGAGGTGCTTACTCTTCCTAAGGTAACTTCCTGATTGACGTTTTTCTGATTACACCAGTTTTAATAGTTTCGACTTTGCTTTTAGAATGCGATTTGGACATGGACCGATATGTTTGTTTGATTTGATATTATATTGAATTGTGTGATTCGTAAAACAAATCATGATTACAAGTCATCGAAATTACTTTAAAACCACGAATTCGGACGTCAAAATAAAAGGGGCATTTTGTATGGATGGTGTCGCCTAAGGAAACTTAAATTTCTATTTTGTCTTTAATAAAACAGTAAATAATACCGATGTCAACACAAAAACATAATTTTGTTGTATTAACCGAATACACAATCCATTTGATTGGATTTAAATATCTGTTAAAATGTTTCAAAAAGCACCAAAGTCCCAAAAGTGAAAACAAAGTTGGTCACTATATCCAATTTCGAACGTAATAATTCTGAAAACCTTGTACCATTACATTTTCAGTCAAATAAACAGTATTTATAAATTTCATGATTATTTTTCCAATGAAAACTCACCCTTTACAATTCATATTTGAACATTATACACATTCATTCGCAAATCTTACACACTAACTTATTCATAGATTTATTCTTAGAGATTAGATAATAAACTTTGTCACAAAAAACTGATACATTACCACTAACCAACCTAAATTAGGTCACTTCTTACTTTCGACAAAATAGTGATTTTGCCAAAAAATAAAATCGGCTTTGAAACATCTTCAAAATGAAGTTTAAATAGTATCAAAAGCACAAAATCAAACAAAAGGCCTATGGGCCTAAGGATGTGTTACAAATTGCAAAGAACAATAAACAATAATTGTAATTACAGAAACTTTCCAAGGTTTCCAGTTTCGGATTGACACAAAGCTTAATCAGAAAAATCTAGTTCCATTTTTATTATAAATACCTAAAAGCTTGTTAACTTAAGAAAAATGGATGATTTCTAGATGATTAAATCTACAAAAGTTTTTCTACAATTTTCTGAATTTTTTATGATTGTCTACAAATAATAAGAGAGAGAGAGAGAGAGAGAGAGAGAGAGAGAGAGAGAGAGAGAGAGAGAGAGAGAGAGAGAGAGAGAGAGAGAACGTCTAATCACAACCGATGAGATTCATTTTCTAAATTTTCATTTCTATTGGCTGTAAATAATCGAAATCCTCTAACGTGTGGGATACATGTTTAATGAGATTATTATTAGCTTAAAGCATGCGCACTGATTTTCCGTAACTTGAATGTATCATAGGGAAATAAAATTGCCAATTGCATTAATTGTCTTTCTTTAATATATATATATATATATATATATATATATATATATATATATATATATGACGTCAGAATATGAACGGTCGCACGTGAAGCTTTCGGTTTATGCTGTGATAGATCGAATCACTCGTCAAATAGTTTATTACAGAGAATTTGATTTTCATTGTAAATATATGACCTTAAATCAGATATTGAAAGGAAAATCATAAAAATACCTATAATATTTATTTTACATTCTTAAACAAAATGATAATAGTTTTCAAGTTAGTTAATAATTTCTGTTTTCTTATGCAGCTTTGACCTTGACTTTTGAACCTGTGACCTTGAACCATATATAAAAATGATCGTAATAGCAATACCTACAATATTTTTATATACATTATACCTGCCTTTACAAAAACAAAATAATAGTTTTCTAGCTACTTCAAAATTTAAGAAGTTTTGAGCAAAAATATCGTCTCCAGGGCAACAACTACTATAAATGATCATATTGTTACGAAACGTGGTATCTATGTATTTACATTTTGTCATGCAAAACATTTTTGTAATGTGTTCTTTTAATCCTACTCTTATAGTTTTCACAAACTAGGCCATGACCTTTATCTTTGACCTTGAACCAAATTTGAAAGTAATTTCAATAAAATACTAAACTCCAAACCCCATGTCAATAACTGTTGAAATAGGCAATATATAAAACTAAAAAACCATTTTATGATATTTTCAAAAATAAACATAAACAAGAGGCCCATGGACCTTAACGCCCACCTGAGGATATGTCCAAAATTGTTTGCAAAGCGCTAAAGACAATATAATAGGTACTGAAACTTTACAAGTTTTCTCAATTCAGAACTGCCACAAAACTTAATAAGAAATATATCAACTCACATTTCATTTATAAGTAGCTTATATAATATGCATGAAATAACTTTAATGCAATGAATAATTTCCAAAGCATTTACAAATTTCAGTATACTTATGCAACTATGTCTTTGACCTTTGAACATATATGACCTTGACCTTTGAACACATAACCTTGAACCATATATCAAAATGATCATTGCTGCAATACCTACAATATTCTAATATATATGCCTATACAAAATGTTAACAGTTTTCAAGATAATTAGCAATTTATGTCTTCTTTTGCAGCTGTAACCTTGACCTTTGAATATATGACCTTGAACCATATATCAAAATGATCCTCATATCAATACCTACAATATTCTAATATACATGCCTATACAATATACATATACAAGATTATAGTTTTCAAGCTAATGCACAATTTTAGTATTTATAAGCCAAAAATAACATTTCAAGGGGAAACAACTCCTACATGCATCTTCATATAGTTACGAAACTTGGTTACTATTTAAATTTTGTCATGGGGAATATTTTAACAATGTTTTGAATTCATATATCTCTTTTATTTGCAAGAAAATTGCTTAAAACTGCATAAATCACAAATTAGGTCATGACCTTGATTTGTGACCTTGACCCTATTTAAAAGATCATTTTAAGAAAAAGTCAAAACTGAAAACCCCATGCCATTATCTGTTCAAATAGTCAAGTTATAACAATTTGAAGCCATTTTAAGGAATTTTTTAAAATTTAAATGGTATTTGTATTATATATTAAACACAAAAATGCGTTACCCATTTTTCGACCAAATTTCACGAAATAAACAAACTATAGGCTTAAGTCCATAGAGAAGCCAAATATCACATCAGAATTTTTCTCCCATCATCGGTTTCGGAGAAAAGGAATTTTTAAGAATTTTTGACCACTAGGTCACCTTGACCTAGTTTTGGTTGCCATGGCAACGCCATGAACAAATCTGAATTGCACCAGCCCATATATGATTCTGACCAAGTATCATTGAAATCTGTGAGGCAGTTTTGGAGAAGTCGAAAAAAGGTGTTAACGACACACGCACACATGCACGCACATACACACGCCGCGCCATGCCATAAGCTCACATGACATTTCGGTCAGGTGAGCTAAAAATGAAACCTATTTTTCGACTAAGTTTCAAAATTTGTAATAAATATACTTCAGGCAATGGAAAAGCTGAAAATAAATCATCTTTTGTCCACCACTTGCGGTTTAAGAGATAAAGACTTTTTGAAGGTTTTTTTCAAAGGTCACAGTGACCCAGTTTCTATAGCTACGGCATCTCAAAATGCAAGTTTGAAAAGCACCCTCCTATTAACCCTTTTGGTGAAAAGTGATCAAGATTTGTCTGGTAGTTTTCGAGAAGATGGCGAAAATTTTAGTTTCAGACACACATGTGGGCAAACGAACGTATGGACAAATGCTGAACCATGACATAAGTTTACATGGTCTTATGGCCAGTTCAGCTACAATGAATCTACTAAACACTGTTTAAAGATAAAACAAGAGGCCCATGGGCCTTAACGCTCACCTGAGGAAATATCCAAAAACTTACGAAGAACTTACCGGGTAAATTCAAAAAGTTCACAAAATTCCTCAAGTTAGGAAAATCCTGCAATAATTAATCAGAAATTTTTAGTAACATTTCATTTATAATAGCTAATATGCACCATTTAACTATAGTACAATAAATAATTTCCAAATCATTAACCATATGGTTATGCAGCCATGATTTTGACCTTTGAACATGTGAACTTGAACCTTATATCAAAATGGTCTTAATATCAATACGTACAATATTCTAATAAACATGCCTGTACAAAATGTTTATAGTTTTCAACATAATTAGCAATTTAAGTCTTCTTTTGCAACTGTGACCTTGACCTTTCAACATATGACCTTGTACGATATTACAAAATGATTGTTGTCGCAAAACCTACAATATTCTAATATATATTCCTATACAAAAAGTTAATAGTTTTCAAGATAATTAGCAATTTAACTCTTCTTTTGCAGCTGTGACCTTGACCTTTGAACATATGACCTTGTACCATATATCAAAATGATCATTGTCGCAATACCTACAATATTTTAATATACATACCTATACAAAAAAGAGGTCCATGGGCCTTAATGCTCACCTGTGACCTTGACCTTTGGACCGATAACCTTCATTCATATATCAAAATGATCATTAGGCAAATACCTACAATATTCTAGCATACATGCCTATACAAAATATTTATAGTTTTCAAGATAATTAACCAATTCAGTATTAATTTGCATCTGTGACCTTGACCTTTGAATTCATGACCTTTATTCATATATCAAAATTATCATTTAGACCAATACCTACAATTCCAATATATATGCCTATACAAGGAGTTTATAGTTTTTGAGATAATCAACCATTTCAGTACTTGCCTGCATTTGTGACCTTGACCTTTGAACCCATGACCTTTATTAATATATCAAAATGTCCATTGTGCCATTACCTACAATATTCTAAGATGTATGCCTATACAAAAAGTTAATAGTTTTGCAGATAATCAACTATAACGGTAATAGTTGTGCATCTTTGACCTTGACCATTGAACCCATGACCTTGATCTATATATCAAAATGATCGTCATGTCACTACCTACAATTAACTGAAAATCCCATGCCATTATCACCTGAAATGTTTAAAAAATAAAAAATTTTATCAAAGGTCGAAAGCAGGGACATGACCTTGACCTTTGACCTTGACATCTTCTGGAAGAAAATAGCAAGACAAGATCAACAGTAAAACTCCAAACAATTATCTTCAGCCGTTATTGAGTTTTAACAACAAATGTCTCATTTTCAAACTTACATAATTTTACGCAAAAAAACGCGTGACCTATTTTTTGCTAAATTTTCATGAAAAACAAAATTTTAATGTTCCTAGGTATGCTGAATCAAAATTTGCCTGCACCTTTTGGTTTCAGAGAAGAAGATTTTTTTGTCTTTTTGCTATTTTTAGTAACAGCGGCCATCTTGTTGGGCGTGGCCAAACCCGGAACAAAATTTTGAAAGGCTGTTACCGAGGCATGATAATCACCAAGTTTCATCAAATTTGGCGCAGTAATTTTGGAGAAGATTAAAATGTAAAGTTTACACACGACGGACGACGGACGGTGATAGATTGCAATAGCTCATCTGAGCCTTTGTTTCAGGTGAGCTAAAAATTGAAAATTATTATAAAATGTTATTATTTATCTATTATTTATTTATTTATTATTATTATTGCATATCTATCACTAGCAGATGTGCACAATTGTCACCACGGTCTTACAGTAAGTGTTTATGGCATTATTAGCAGAGAAGTCTTACAAGTGTACATGCAAATTGTGGAGTCTGTAGTTGTTTAGGTAAGGTTCCATCTTTCATCCCAAAAATCCTGCATCCAAAAATGAAAACTTTCACTTTATGAGTGAACGGCCATACCAAACATAAATGCACTCAAGTCCGATCAGGACTGTTTCACTTATGTTTATATGGTTATTTATGAAAGGATTGGAGTAATGGAGTTTCATGCCTCAAGAGAAGATTCTTTCAATTGTATTCAGGAAGTCAGTTCTAGGTCGGTGAAGGAAACCAGTGCCCTCAGAAAACCACCAAATCTCGAACTGATAAAATTTTCTCCAAGATCTGTTGTGAGCGAATCGATCTCTATTTTGTGAGACCCAATGCAATCCAAAAACGTTTGCAGTCTTGGATTGTATCTGTTATTAGAATCCGTAGAAAAAAAAACTAAACCAACCTTCCAGTCATTTAACTCTAATTACGATATGCAACAAAGGTAAGCAAAAAATTCATAAAACAATTTGTTTTGGATCTATTTTATTGCCATGCAAATAATTCACTTATAATCCATATTAAATAAGTTATTCACACTTACACTCAACAAACAACATTACCATTTACACATTTTCAGAAACAGACTATAAAATAGGAATGGATAGTTAAAATAAAATAAGTGTTAATACAATATACTTAAAATACAAGGTGCTTGCTGCATACAAGCAATAAATGTTTCTTGAAATTTCTTATTTGATGTCAGAAAAAAAGACTTTTATTTCGTCAAATGATTGACTGTTTAAATACAACATTGACAATTGTCTGTTGATGTCATATGATGTATAGGGTTTGATAACACCATGTTACAATGGAATTACCCAGCGCACCATGTGATACCTATTAGCGTTTGTGTGGGACAATTATTTGTACTGACAATGGAATCGCATGGGTGATGTTTTCCCGTAATAACGACGTTTTTCGGGAAAATTTGACGTAAACGTTATCTATTTCATTCTGCATTTATTCATTCATTAAGAGGTACTGATCACGTGGTACGCTGGTGGGTTTCATTGTTTGAAGACGTCACTTAAAGATCATTTGTTTGATGTCTTATGACAATCGATCGTTTGACAACCAACTGTTGGAAGACATCAAACGAAAATTGTTTGATGACATCATTGGAAAATCAAATGTTTGATGTTGTCAGGTGTCTAAATTGTTTTTCGCGTCATATATGACTAACTGTTTTGAAATCAAGTTGTAAGTAATATCGTGATCAATTTTTATGACGTCGTATAATGTGTCTTCAAACTCCGTTTTTTTTTTTTTTTTTTTTTTTGTTTTTTTTTTGAAAATTAACAAGATTCAAACACCCAAAGAAATTCTCCAGTGTACATCCATGGTCTGTAGCTCTAAATAATTGTTGGGAGCTATATCAAAGAACAACATCGTTTTTACATTCAGGGTAATATTTTCCGGGCTTGGTAGTGGTTCAATGAAAGAACATAATCAAATAGAAATTTAAATAAATTTGTAGCCATTCGGCTTATTGGCATTTTTAACAATAATACTGAGGATATTTCCCATGGTTTCTAAAAACCGATTTTTCTTTTTTTGGAAAAAAATTCGTTTTACTTTTACTCATCTTCTTTGTGTCATTGATAATATAGTGACTCCTGTATTTTTAGCTAGACAAATGGTGCTAACCCTTCCATATAACTGAATTGACCAGTTTTCAAAGCTTTTACTTTGTTTTTTTGTGGTTGTGATTTGGACATGGACTGGTGTGTGTGTTTAATTAAGACTTTACTGGCACTTTTACAGATTTATGGTATTCAGTAGAATATAAATCATTTTGACACATTTTTTTCAATTTTTAAAAAAGTGTATGTGGCAATTTAATTGATATATGGTATTTTAGTTCAAAATTTTGTGTGGCACTTTTACAGGTACATGGTATTTGGCAGATTTAAATCAGTCTGATACAATTTTTTTATTTTTAAAATTTTATGTGCAGCAATTTTACCAATATATGCATGGCATATAAATAAAACATAACATAAATAATTGCATACATTTTTTGAATAAATAGAGTCTGGAGTCTCTGGTCTGAACATAAAACAATTTATATATATATATATATATATATAAAGTAACATAAACACAACCAACTGAATCTCTTAATGTGTTTATACTTCAAATGAAGTAAACTCCATCTGTCTATATAAGGAAGGAAGCCTGAAAGTCTATGCAAGTATCATGGCAGGCTTCAAGCCAAGAAGTATGAAGCACATTCTAATAATACAAATACGTCATAGTAAGGTTTAGCTGCAGGAATTGCCAAAATCACCAACTGTGAATTTTTAAAAAAGTTGTAAACAAAATTTCACTTAAAGCATCTCAAGAATCTCAACCAGTTTCCATTTATTTAGTACCTGGAAGGACAGGGGCAATGTCAAAAGTATTTCAGTATTGCTTTAAAAAATACCACATTACCCATGTTCAACCCAAAACCCAGCATCATGATTTTTAGACCCAACTACTTTTCAACTCTCCTGAAAATGTAAAAACTATAAATATTAACTTATATATGTAATGAGTAATGATACATGATTATTGATCAACAAACACTGTAAAAATGAGTATATTTCTCAAAGAAAATATACAATTTTTTATTTTAGCTGCGCACAATACATGAGTAGACACCTTTTTCCTCAAAACTTATTCCAAAAAATTAGACTGTACACATTTACATGGATGTGCATATTACTTTGGTTTTTATAGTATACATGAAATAGGGAATTTTTCAGAACTACTTTCAGGCTAGCTTCCCAATACAAACAGAAAACAAATATCAACAAGTAAATCCATGCACAAATTTTCTCTTATGAACAATTTCAATTAAGCACTAAAGTATGCTTACAAACTGACTCTTACAAACAACTTCTATAAAGCACTAAAATATGCTTAAAAACAGACATACTCTTACAGACAGCTTCTATTAAGCAGTAAAGTATGCTTACAAATTAACAAATAAATCCACTCCCTCATCTTTCAAAGCAAATATACTTAATATAATGTAATTCTATGGTTAATACAAACCAACGAAAATATAAAAAATTAAAAAGCATTGTCATAATCATACAATTTAAATAAATACTAAAAAATGTTTCTAATGTTCTGCCCAATTTTATCCTAAATTTGGGATTAATCCATGTTTCTCATGATCCTTGCTATTGTTTCTACAATTTGGAGAAAAAGTTCCATCGCAAAAATTTGGATCTGATTTTACTCATCTGGTCATGTTGTCTGTTAGTCTGGGCCCATTTTACAATCATTTCTTAACAAGTTTTTCCTTAACTAAAATCTTGCATAAAAAAATCTTATGATTTTATCAATTGTTACAATATCCTGGAACTTAGATGTTATCCTAAGAACACATCAAGTTTATAACATCTGTATTTATTTTTATAAATATAATATTCATACATGTAGTTTCAAAAGCAAATTCCAAAATTAACTAAATTTTAGCCAAGAAATATTTAAGTAAAGTAATATGATTGTGAAATAGGGGCCTGGAATAGTGCTCCATGTCCCAGAAAAGGTAACTTCACTGAATGTTAAGCTGTGGTTAGTTTTGAAATGGTTAAAAAAAACCTGACCACTGTCCTCTAGCAAGCAAACTTAAAGCTTTCTCACTCTACAAGTGAGTAATTTATAATGCATAATATAGGATTTTTTTACCAATGAGTTGCAAAGCCCCATGGCCCATCCCATTATGAATAAGGTACTGTAACTAATTCTAGAAAAGTCAAGAAAACGAAACAAAATATAGGGTTCTTGACCAATGGGTTGCAAAGCCCCATGGCCCACCCCATTATGAAGAATGTAATTAATTCTGGAATAGTCAAAAAAAAAAAAAATTAATAATAAATAAATAAATAAAAAAAGCTAGTATCCAAATAAAACTGCTTACTTTCAGCAGTAAGCATGTCAAGTTTGTTTTAATATTACATGTATATATTGTATATGATCACATAAATACTGTAAGAAAAGTGAAAAAGTGATATGGAACTTGTGTAACCCTAACCCCTCAAGTACAGCCTAAGATATTTAAAAAAATTAAAGTACTGAAAAAATCTGAAAGATAAAACACTTTTAGGAACTAGATATGTTTCTTTGAAACAGATATGTCGCCTGACACTGCATAAAAATCAATCAAAGGGTAATAATTCAAAAACGGAACAAGATAGAGTTGTGGTTCTTAAGCACTGCACTTCGAGTCATTGCCACAAACATGTACACCAAGTTTGGAGTCATTTGAATGTACAACACCAATGTTATGCTCCAGACAAGGAAATCCGGACGCCGCAGACACGGACGAAAGTAATCCCTATATGTTGCCTAGTCAGGCGACACAAAAATATGTATGTAGGTTTGATTTCATTTATCTTTATCCAGACAAGAAGGTATCAATTTATTTGATATCTTATTCAAAATCTATTACAGTCAATGCTCAATTTTATCTCAGGATAGTCAGAAAAAACTCCAGTCAGGCTTTTGTCAGAAAAAATTCAAAAATTGTAAAAATCCATAAAAATAATTACATGTAGTTGTAAGAATAAAGTGTCAAATGAAACTCGCTTACAGAACCTCAAACTCCAATTTTACAAATACAAGACCAAAAACAAGTACTTTTTTAAAATTCTTGATCACATTTAATATTAGATCACAAGCAAAACTAGAGAAATTAAAAAGCATTTTTTTTTAAATTTAAGATGGTTATAATTTTGCCTTGATAAAACCTACTCCAAATTTGTGATCAACAAATTCATTAAATTGAAATTTAACATGAACTATTTTACCAAAATACAAACAAATTGTTGAATCCAACATGCTTTACTTTTGATAGTGTTCCAAGAACCACAACTCAAACCTATCTAGGTCTATCTATATATCACTGCTTTCATTTGTTTTTCTAAAACCTCTCTACCTAACTCAACTTAATGTTTTATCAATAACATTCTTTACAGTTTCAAATTAAAATACCAAAAGAACTATAAAGAAATGTTGGTACTATATCAAGACAAATTTTGAAACCAGAATTTTTAAAAATTCTCAAAAATAATTTTTTTTCAAAGGGAATTCTAAAAAAAAAGTCTGAAATATTAAAAAGAGGCTTTTGTTAATAACACCTAATAAAATGATCTAAATAAGCAAAACTAGGGTCAATGTTTAACTTCTCTCACTGCAACAAGTAACTTTGAACTGGAAGTTCGATTTTTTTTCATGTAAATATTGTTTAAGTCTCTGAAAACAACTAAGTGGGCACTGCCAACTATATGAATCATCCTTACAGACAAATCTAAAAGGATACTGAAACAATGGATTTCTGGACAAACACAGCCTTTAATATCACTAGTCATTCCTTGACCACTACCTTGAACTCAAATACCCTCAACTGTATTGCATAGGTTGCTAAAATGTGTCATAATTAGGACTTCAAATGGAACTAGAATGCATATCAGCTCACTCACCCTTTCTATCTCTCTATCTAGGCGATCAGTTACACCTCTAAGGTGGTGCTCCAAACAGTTGAGGAAATTCCAAGAAAGAAAGAACTCTCTGCAATTCTTGGTTTTTAGCCAGAATCGTCTTGAGTCGTTCCGAATTACATGAGGAAGCGACCTGCCCATTGTCAATACAAACCAGTTTACAAAAATTTTGAATCGGAGCAAAATGTGATAGCAGAGTGAGAAGACTAGAGGAGTCTTTCCTCCTTGCAAAGACATTTGTTACTTTAGACACATCAACTTACATAATACAGTCAATACAGTTAAGGATACAAACCAAGGCAGGGCTCACTGACAAATGTCTCTAATATCTAAAAAATATTCACTTAAACAAGAGGCCCATGGGCCTTAACGCTCACCTGATGACATGGCCAACCTGAGGATATATCCAAAATCATTTGCAAAAATACATAAAATATTCTAATATACATTCCTACAAAAAAGTTAATAGTTTTCAAGATAATTAACAATTTGAGTCTTTTTATGCATCTATGACCTTGACCTTTAAACGTAAGACCTTGAATCTTATATCAGAATAATCACCATATCAATTCCTACAATATTCTAATATACATGCCATACAAAAAGTTAATAGTTTCCAAGATAATAAACAATTTCAGTCTTTTTATGCACCTATGACCTTGACCTTTGAATGTATGACCTTGAGCCACATATCAAAATGATTGTCATATCAATACCTACAAAATTCTAGTATATATACCTTTGCAAAAAGTTAATAGTTTTCAAGATAATTAACAATTTGGGTCTTTTTATGCATCTATGACCTTGACATTCAAATGTAAAACCTTGAATCTTATATCAGAATGATCACCATATCAATTCCTACAATAATCTTATATACATGCCAATACAAAAAGTTAATAGTTTCCAAGATAATTAACAATTTCAGTCTTTTTATGCACCTATGACCTTGACCTTTGAATGCATGACCTTGAGCCATATATCAAAATGTTCGTCATGTCAATACCTACAATATTCTATAATACATGCCTATACAAAAAGTTTATAGTTTTCAAGCTAATGCACAATTTTAGTCTTTTTTAGCAAAAAAAATAACATTTCAGGGGCAACAACTCCTACATGCATTATCATACAGTTACGAAACTTTGTACCTTTTTACATTTTGTCCTGCTAAACATTTTAACAATGTTTTAATATTATATATCTCTTATAATTTGGAAGAAAAAAGCCTAAAACTGCACAAATTACAAACTAGGTCATGACCTTGAACTTTGATCTTGACCCCATTTTGAAGGTTATTTCAAGAAAAAGTCAAAACTGAAAACCCCATGTCAATATCTATTCATATAGTCAAGTTAAAATAATTTGAAGCCATTTTACGAAATTTTCAAAATTAAACACAAAAACGCGTAACCTAATTTTTTACCAAATTTCACGAAATGAACAATTTATAAGCCTAAGACCCTAGAGAAGCCAAATATCACATCAGATTTTTTCTCCCATCATCGCTTTCGGAGAAGAAGATTTTTTAAATTTTTTGGAACCATGGGTCACCTTGACCTAGTTTTAGGAGCCATGACAACGTCACGAACAAATCTGAATTGCACTGGCCCATATATGCATCTGACCAAGTTTCATTGAAATCTACCTCATAGTTTTAGAAAAAGAAGTTGAAAATGTAAAAGTTTACGCCGCGGACGACGACGACAACGCCGCCGACGACGACGACAGACAAATTTTGATCAGAAAAGCTCACTTGAGCCTTCGGCTCAGGTGAGCTAAAAAAACAAAAAAAAAAAAAAAAACACCAATTAATTAACTATGTTAAGCCTTTATCACCTTTTTGGTGAAAATTTCGGATTTTGAGGTCCCTCTGTAAATGACCGCAGTTCATAATTGGCTACTTTTGGATCAAATTCAAATTTGTCTCTAGCAAATATCAGTCTAATATCTGTGTGGAGATAAACTTTCCCTGACTTGCTGCTTGCAAACCTAAAAGAAAATAAGAATGGTTTAAGCATCTTGGAGAAATAGTGTTTGGTCTGTTGTCATGGTGACATTGGTGTTCCAGATGCTAGTTTTCCAAACTGTTACCAATTTGAAAGCAAAGATTGTTTACTTCCTGTTGTATGTTGCACTAGAGAGCTCTGATGTGTCAGCATTAATTAGGTTAAATTAGGTTGGTATTTTTCACTATTTGAGTTAAGTTGTAACTGAAATTGCTATGCACATCTGTGATTACCATAGCATATATCTGTAGAAAAGAAATTTCTGCTGCTATAGGGATTTTACATGTTCAAAATGGCAATGTTAACATCAATTGCGATCTTCTTGGGGAAGCGTTATATCACAAAACAAGCCACTTTTTGTCTCGTTTTTGAAAATGTAAAATCCCAATAGTAACAATTTCTACTGTGTACATAAATATTCCTTCAGGTTGGTATTCACAGTTGCGCATATCAATTTCCCATTATAATTAGCCTCAAGTATTAAAGTAGATTAATTCAAGGAACTAAATTAAAGTTTTGAGGATTTTCTATAAAAATTAGGCATAATTCACTGTAACATAATGACTGAAACAGTTCGTAATAAGTAGCACTGTGATCTTTAAGTGTGTGATACAGACCACTCTACCACTTGGGGACCCTGGAGACTACCATTAGATTATTTAAGTTTGTCAAAGTTCAATGGTTTTCTCTGGGCACTCCAGTTTCCTCCACTATGCCACAACTGACTGCCTCGAAATAAGTGAAAGAATCTTGACTGGGGCAAAAAAAAACCATAACTCCACTCCACAACACTAAATATTATCTAAGTAATGAATCTTAGGTCAGAAATAATCTCTTGCTAAAAATAATTTAATTGCCTTAGCCACAGAAAAGGAATAATAATAATTTAAAAATTGGCCTTAGAAAATTGTCATACTTCTGCAATATTGTCACTATCAGTTGTTTCTATACTTGGAGTAAATCAACATACCAATGAGGCTTTTAAATTGACAATCCAGCTAAAAAACTTATGGATCACAGTGCCTTTTTAGTCCAAGTATTAAATCTCACTCGGGAATATCCTAGTTTGAGAAAGTTTGATAATTTTCTTGTCAAAAGGAGGTGGTTTCCTCCTGGCACTCCAGTTTTCTCTGCAATTTCATAACTGACCACTTCCATATAAGTGAAAAAATTCTAGACTGGGGCATAAAACACCATTTCCAACTAAAAAAACAGGTATAAAGGTATATCATAAACTACAATGTATAAATACAACTAGTTTACCTGAGATGTACTAAATATCGCAGATATGAGGGTTCACAACTGTTAGGATCTACTGGCATATAAACTGTTCTTTGTCTAAGGAATGTTTGACAGTTAGGGGGCATATCACTGAGATCATACATGACTACAAACATCTTCACGACTGTTTTGTTTGGATTAAATAAAGTCTGAAATAGAAAACAAATATTAATATTCAAAATTTCAAATATGTGCAACAAACATGTAATGTTTGTAAGGGAATTTCTAAAAACTGGGTCATTTCATGAAAATAACCTTATGCATCTAATCAGAAAAGATCAGTATCAAGTTATTCAAAAAAAAAAAAAAAAAAAAAAAAAAAAAAAAAAAAAAAAACAAGATAATACTGGAATTATTCCAAACTAAATTCATACAAAAAAGATGGGCCAGTGTTATAGTATTTTTGTCGGAAAAACTTATAATTGTTGAGCCCATTGTAAAGGGCCCCTTCAAAATTGAACAGAATCAATAAAATGAATTTTCAAGAGATATACATGTATAAATGTACATATATAATTACATGCAGGAGCCAATACTGTCTTCTTTAATATTCCTCTAAACACAGGCTGAACTATAAACCAGTGATTTTGCTATGGTTTTTAAAAACTACCTTCTACCTTTCAGATTGGGAAAATTTGGACCCTTTTTATGTCACATATTATGCTCAGAATTTTGAAATTCATTTCAAAGATTTTAAATTGTGACAATATCTAACATTTTTGTCTGTCAGAACAGTTTTGGACAACTGGATTTAACTTAAACTATTTGATTGTGTTTCACCGTTGCCTTTTGGGGAATTTTAGTTGTCAAATTGGGAAATTCTAGTCTTATTTGTCAAGGGGAAACTACCTTTATTCGGTAGTAATTTTAGGCAAACAAATCACTGATAAACATAGTACATTAACTTACTATCTGAAGTGTGCCACATTTTGGTATGTGATAGCCTTTTTTTCCAACAGGTTCCAAGTTAATATGTCCCTAAAACAAAAAACAAAGTTTTTATGATTAAAGTTTATTGTCATATTAACAGTATTACATGTACTGTCAAAAGTCACTGTGTTTGTGACCGTGTATTTTGCAGAACTCTCATGCCGGAAAAACCAATAGTTTTTATTTATGTTCATTTACTTGGTCACAATCAGAAAAAATTATGCCCTAATGCATTTTCAAAATTATTCTGTACAAAAAAGATGTTTAGGATTTTTTTACATGGTTTGATCGATAAGATTTTAACTAGATGATTTATGCCATTAGTAAAATGTTACAATGTACTGGTACATGTATGTTTATCCAATAGATCCACCATTTAGAAGATGCTAAATCCCCATAGCAGCAATGTTTTACTTTGAAAAGTTATTCTATGATAATTGCTGATGGGCAAGGCAAATTCCAGTTACAATAATGTTCAAATAGATGAAAATGCCCAAGTTTATTGAATTGATTTCTTTAAATGACTGCAAACTCTAAAAAGTGATTCAAAAATTATATGCTTCAGTGAATGATTTATTGTTTCAAGCTGCAAAAGCATTAGTCCAGCTAATTGTGACATCAGCCTAACTGCAACTATTAGAGGCATTAGCCTCACTGCAGCTAAATTATTCAAAGTATATGTGGCATCAGCATAATTGCAGCTATCTGTCGCATCAGACTAATTGCAGCTATTAGAGGTATCAGCATTACTGCAACTATTAGAGGAATAAGGCTAGCATCTCTACAGCTACACCACTCACAGTATATATGGGTGGCATCAGCCAAATATCAGCTTTTGTGGCATCAGCATAATTTCAGCTATTTGTAACATCTGTCTCAATGCAGCTACATGCATTTGTGGCATCAGCATAACTGCACCTGTTTGATGCATTGGAGTTATTGCAACTTCTTATAGTGAAAACACTGTAAAAGGCAGACTCTAGTCACTTTTTGGAGATGTAAAAAAAATCCCTTTAGCCTCATTAAGGAACATTCATACTAGAACAGGTTTACTTACGAGGTATGGTGAAGGAGCATTATCATCAGAAAGCTGGAAGAAATAGGCAGTGACAGGAAGTTTGAGATGTTTTGGACAAAATGCTCCTCCTGCACCTATTTCAGCTTTAAATCCTTCCACGACACCAACTGGCTCAATTCTACCATTCAAAACAGATTCCTACAACAATAAGATACTTCAAATCAAAAAAGAGTTGATTTTGTATAATTTTAAAAGAAAAAAAGAACGAATGCTGTTTGCATCAGATAGACATAAAAGTGTGTGTGTGTGTGTGTGTGTGGTGTGTTGTGTTGTGTGTGTGTGTGTGTGTGAGAGAGAGAGAGAGAGAGAGAGAGAGAGAGAGAGAGAGAGAGAGAGAGAGAGATAGAGAGAGAGAGATGAGAATATAAATAAGTACATGCGTGTGATTGGTTGGTTGTCATGTTTTTAAATGTTGCATCATCATTTTTTCAGTTATTCCGAAAGCAGCTTTTTTAATCTCTGAGGATTAAAGTTGCATCAAGTTTTTGAATTTTCTGAATTTTTTTTTGATTTTCTAGATTTTAAAAAAAAAAAAAAAAAAAAAAAAAAAAAGATAACTTTTAATCACGATCTGTGAGATTCATTTTCTAAAATTTCATTCCTATTAGCTGTGAATAAACGGATATCCTCTAATGGGATGGTTAGTGTTTAATGATGATTATTGTTTGCTTAAAGCATGTGCATTAATGTATTGTACGGGATTATTGTACGAGGTGAAAACTGACAAATTGCATTAATTGTCCCTCATTATTTTCCAAATGTATTTGTTATGTATCCTCTACAAAGTCACAAATGACAAATTTAATGAAATTCTGTGATTAATTTATAGTATTTCATCGTTTTGTAATCTATGTTTAAATGACCCTGTTTTTTTATGACGTAACCATGTTCTAAAATTAGATCCAACTGGCTTCAACTCACTGGGAAAAAACTGTTATTTCTGCATTCATTCAAGCTTTTCTAGTTGAACCAAATGTAACATTGTTCTTATGCTAGCTTAGTAAGGTGCTAGCTTACCATGTCTATATGTCACAGACAAGCATACCACTTTCTCAGTCACATTATCCTGGCACCAGTTAAACAAGTCAAAATTTGTCTTCCAAATGTTCCAGGCAGGGAAGTAGTAAATAAAATTTTAATGTTTTTTAAATTTTATGTCTGAATTGGCTAGGGTACAAACCTACAACCTCCCACTATCAAGCATGTGTAAGAGAGAGAAACATAAACTGTAAAGAGGTCACATTTCCCCCCCCCCCCAAGTTTGAGATAATAATTTCCAATGGAAGAAACGGCGGTAGAAATTTCTATCTTCACCTCCTCGTGCTGTTTATCTTCACCTCCTCCTGTTGCCGGAACTACTTTTTTAACTTTTCATAACTTCCTCCACTGACAGGAGCAAGTTTAATCACAATTTATTTCAATAATATTATTAAAATGTTTTCTGTTATAATTTTTCCTGTTTTCATGTTGCAGTCAAACTAATTTTCACGTTATTTATGCACTACATACTACTTGCGGAATAAGATGTACTTTTAAGTATAGCCATATGTTATATAGGTCAAGCTGCTGAGTAATACATTTTCTAAAAATACTCACCGACAGCTGATCATTACATGTAGATTTCACGATTGTTAATTCCCTTTTTAAAGTAATTATGTAAGAATTCCCGTTTTTTCAGCATACCACATTCATCTGACCCCTCAAACTTCGTTTTCTTGTCCTTTTCAGAATCATTTTCACCAATGTAAAATTTGCACTTAGTGAGTGGAATGTTGTCCAGACTGGTCTCCATACCAGCTTTACCGGTACCAGTGTTTCTGTGTGAAAGACTTGACAAATATGCCTCTATTTCCTCAGCATTCAGAGGCTGCACTAAGTCTTTTAATTTTCCTGTCATCACCTTTTCCTCGAGATTTTCTGATTTGTCACCAGGTTGACCAAGATCGATGTGTCGTTTTTTATAAAAAGTTTGAGGTCCTCTGTTATTACTGCAGGTAAACAAAACCTTTGGACTTGGAAGACGTTTCATACCTCCGTTAATTCCACTTCCAAATGCTTCCTGTTGAGGAAATACTAGCGGTTTTTCTCTGAACATGTCCTTTGGATTTTGTTTTACTTTCACTGTTTGATGACTTTTTGATTCCCCTTTCTCAAGAAGGGTCAAATTATCCAACACATTTTTCTGGGAATCTTTTTCAAAGTCCGTTAGTTTTGGGAAATCAAATTTCTGACTTCTTCCAGTTGGGGGTTTGTGCATCATAGTTTTTGGAATGGTCTGTTGAGGTACATCTTTGGCAAATTTTTGACTATCGGTTTTTGGAATAGATCTGGCTACATTATATTTTCTGTCTTCTTTTTTGATAAATTCACTAACATGATCTATTGTCTTTGATTTAGGTGATTCTTGTTGGAATTTATGATAGCTCAACTCTTTTTCCATATCTGTTTTCCTGTGCACCGACATTTTACAGAGCTGAGAGGCTCCTTTAGCATTTCTTCCTCTCTACAGTTGACATGAGGCACCGTCTCTTGACTTGGCAGTGAAGTGACGGCCACACGAACTGCCACATGGGACAAATCAGCAACTGGGAATGTGTGCGTTTCTTGTTTATCAGAAAATGTGTGAGATACAGACTCACCAGGAGCATAAAGTCTGAAAATAAAAATAATAATACATAATAATAAATAAAAAAGCTCTCTCTCTCTCTCTCTCTCTCTCTCTCTCTCTCTCTCTCTCTATATATATATATATATATATATATATATATATATATATATATATATATATATATATATATATATATATATATATATATATATATATATATATATATATATACATACATCATAAACTCATTATATTTAGGATTTATCAACTTTCAGTTTATAATTATTAGGAGTAAAATGTTGCAATTTGGTAGCTGATTGTTTAGTTGATTGGTTGGTTGGTTGATAAATTAGTTGGTAGTTGGTTGGTTGATTGGTTGGTTGGTTAAATGGTTGATTGGTTTGTTGCTTCCTTGGTTGGTTGGCTGATTGGATAATTGGTTTGCTGGTTCATTGATTGATTGATTGGTTGATTGGTTAGTTGAATGGTTTCTTGGTTTGTTGATTGGTTGCTTGTTTGATTGATTGATTGATTGGATGGTTGGTTGGTTGAATATTGTTTAAGGCCACATCAGCAATTTTTTTAATCTTAGTTGTAAAACGTTTTACTTTTACATCTCAATGATAAAACAAAAGTTCAATAGTTAAAGCAAGTAATCATGCTCTGCTTTGCTCTGCTGCTGTGATGCTGGTAACTACCGTATTTAACACAATGGCTTATACTATTCTTATCAGAAAGCAAATACAATTTTGCTGAAATTTGAAAAAAATTGCCAGTTCCATTACCAAAGATTGGCGGTTTACTCACGGCACTCAGGTGTCCTCCACCAACATGAAATGACTGCTGTGGTAGAAATGAAGGAATCTTGACTGTGGCGTAAAGTACCATTACTTTATTCCAATTTAAAACTAATATTTACCTATACACAATACTCAAGGGTAATGTTCCCATACTGGAGGTTAACCAGGAACTCATCTGGGAGAAATGCAAGTAGGATCTTATGGCTTGTAATAGAATTCTGCCAGACACAAACCCACCATTTTTCTCAGCTCTAAATAAAAGATAAAATTAAAAATACATCATTCATTATATACGGTATTACAATTTCATTCACACTGCTTACAAACTAATTATTTAAAAGGGCTATTAATTCTTCTATGAGGTTTAAAATATGTGCTATTCCAGAAAAGTCCAAATTTTGATTTTTTTTATTAAGTCTTGCCAAATTATACAAACACCATCACAATCAAAATCTCTGAGGTGTTTTTTCTTTTAAAACGAATTGGGCATTTACTCTTTTGACTGTCAATACAACTACAGTCAATTACTGATTAAAATGATAAAGTGTGGTCAAAAATTTTTGAAATTTTTAACTCTGATTTTGCAATAGTGATCATTATCAGATATGCCATGTTTGAGTTTTAATAAAATTTGAGCATTTAGGTTGAATGTAGGAATCAACATGCTTACAATTACATTTCAATATATTATATTTTGCGACTTGCAAAAATTTACTGCAACATACAGATGCAAAGAGTATGTTGTCACCTTTGTGTTATTTTATGTAATATGTTCCAATTTACAATGACAACAAAGAAAACAGCTAATAACACAAACATACCAGTCCATGCCAAAATCACAATCCCACCCCCCAAAAGTAAAAACTTTGAAAACTGGGCAACTCAGCTACACATGTAAGTTTCCATCAAGGAAGTGAGGTCAGGTGCTCTAGAAAGATAAGAATCTGTCTCACATGCAAAATAACATAAGTAAGACTATATTAATGCTCTTATTACCTTTTTGTATTAATCTGAACATCCCATCTTTCTATTAGTATACAGTTTTCAGGATGACTCAGATTGGCTCCCTCGACTGTTGAAGCTTCTAGATGACCATGATTACAATCAGGTAACAATAAAACATCAATCCTCATCGGGATATTGTTTCTATACAATAAAACCATCTGTTTCCGTAATTGATCAGCTTTCCGACACTGAAAATTAAAAAAAAAATTAAAAAAGGTCTTCAAAATTATTTTTATATATTCAAACCTTTTCCTTATGTCTGTACCCTAAACAAGCAAATAATTATCCTGATTTAATTTTCAAAAAAGAACAGGCTACTAGTTAGTGTATGTTAACTTCCAGCATCGTACCTTAACTCTGGATATTAATCCAATGTAAATAAACCACAAACTTTCTTTCTGAGACCTCAGAAAATGGAGGCATGAGGCACAGCCGTGGTGTTCATCTGTCTTTGCATATCTTCAAATGTTTTTCTTTCAGTTCTTTTTACCATGTTGTTGGTCCATTTCTTTTCTTTTTATATTTTCTTTTTTCTCCATTGGTACCCATTGTTTTTACTATCTTAGTAGTTTTAAGCAATGTGACACTAAATACCTTGTTCAATAACATACAAGACAAACTTGCTGGTCTTTAGAACATGTTTAACATCAAGCAGAAAAGCTATCTTTCATTTTTTTTTTTTTTGGTCGGAAATCCTATGACATAAATTTATGACATTTGCTTTTTGTCCATAATATAGATTTTGAGAACTTGGAAAGACCTAAATAGAATATATAATTTTACCTGCTCTCTATGTTTATCACACTGATGGGGTGATGTCCCTTGAATAGGGGGACAATGAGGTCCTTCTACTCTCCCTTTAACCGATAAATCTGGGGTTCTCGCTTCAGTAACTAACAAACCAACATCAACAAACAAATCTGGAAACGTTTGGAAAAACTTATTCGATTTGAGTTTTTTAAAATTATGGTAAGAGGCTGACTTTAGACAGATTTTGTACGACTTTTTTAGACCATAGAGGTACGACTGCAATAAACACTCAAGGAGTTTATCCAAGCAGGGTGTTCCTTTTACATATGGATTGATGTTTGCTGTCAAGAATTTTTGCGATTCCTCAAGGTGGAGATCACAGCTATATTCGTGTATCAAGGGCAGGATCTGTGTTATTGTATCAACTGCAAAAACATCAAATATAAACCCAAATTATTACGGCTTTTAAATGGATTTTTAAAAGAACCAAAATGGAAAAGGTTTTTGTCAAACAAAGTTAAAATTCTTAGAATGTTTCATCGCTTAGATGCAATCCCATTACGGAAAACACAATAGTGGAGAAATTTTCTAGTTTGTTTACAGGACGTAGGTTTTTTTCTTCGATGAATCTGGTTCCCTCCGCGATCTTAGATTTAATTGTTTACAAAATCGACTGGGGCATAAAACCTGTTATTGTTCCAGCGCTATTATTAGGTTAATAGGCAAGAAACGTACATTATTAGTTTTTGTCAGTCTATTTCAAGTAATTTATATTTTAACATTAATAAAGCTACATGTTAAATAAATTTAGCAATATCATTAAAAGAGATAATTGAAAACAAACCGAGAAAGTTTATGATAGACTTTAGTAAGAGGATTTGTAGGAAAATGTCATTAAATGTTTTAAATACAAATTTTGTAGTTTTTAAAGCTTATAGAATCTTGTATTTTATGCACAACGGAATACTTTGATTTCAATTAATATGATCGCATATGCTTCCAAAAACCAATCTTTTTGTTGTTTTTTTTTTCAGATAAAAGACTGCTCTTTCATTTCAAAAACTTATATATATAAATAAAATGATCGAACTGGTGATATGCGTGTATATTTAAAGGTTTTTGTATATTTGGATACACAACTTTTAAAAATTCCAGGACATCTTTAAATTTCTTCCCAGGAAGCGGCAACTCTTTAGCGGCTTCTTCTTTAAAATTTGACAAAAACATTTTCTTGAAAACAGGCGAAACAATGGACAACAATGCTTTGGATACGTACAGCTTTTTATCTTCTACAACTAGTGCAATGTCTGTTATCCCCTCTTCTTCAATAAAAGGATTGTCTTCTTCAGAATCAGAATCAAAATTGGAGTTTTCTTTTCAGAATCAGAATCGGTGTTTTCCATCCTTATAAATGTACGCTTCCGTTACATGTGCCTTTAATGTAATATGATTTTTAAAACGACAAAATCTTAAATAATTATACTCTTATATTGCAAAGTATTCGAGTTTCTGGAAATGAATTATGAACAAGGGTCATAGAAAATGGAAAAAAAAATAATTTAGTTTTTTAAAAGATTGTCATTATTTCGGTCAATATAAGATATAAACTAGGAACGGTAACTTGTTTAAATTGATCAAAAAAAAATTTCAAAACATTCTTTATCAATGTACATTGTACAAAACTTATCATAAGGAAATACTAAAAATTAAATTTACCATCTTATCAAGCGAATCAGGATTAAATGTTGACTTCATATTGATATATTTTATTTTATAATTTTCATTATTCGTAAAAATTACTAATCAGTCCAGTTGTCTTACAAAATAAGTAAACTTTGGAAAAAATCACCCAAAAAAGGTATAGACTGTATATATTTATAACCTTAGTTTAAACGGCTCATATAGTTCTATTAAAGCCACAGATTATCTTATACATTTTATCATTAACATCTTTAGTTTAGAATGAATATTGATACTTTTGTTTCCTGGCTTTCATTCAGAATAGATTGCGTAACTACATAAACACCTCCGGGTAAGACTAATTAACATCCGAATTGTTTTATATGCCATGGGAGACCCTTTTATACAAAGTAGTATTGTAGCCGTTTGTCTTTTCAATGTCGCTCCGAAAATTTTGTCTCTTTGTCTCATTGTAAGTTGGTGGTGGTGTTGTTGTTGTAAACCCATCATGCAAATAAAGATTAATTTTTAGGAAGGTAACGATCCACACTACGTTAAATGTATAAGTAATAATACTTATATCAAATAATAAAGATAAAAGATATAAAATCGTATATTATATATATATATATATATATATATATATATATATATATATATCTATATATATATATATATATATATATATATATATATATATATATATATATATATATATATATATATATATCATTTAATGTTATTGCGGAAAAATTACAACAGCGGTGTCGGAATACTGCGTGACCTTCGTTTTTGATGAGTTGTTATCTAAATTACTTTTTTAAATCGCAAGTTGAACCCCTATTTCCATCTGAACAAGAAAACCACTGAGTTAATTTGGGGTTAGAGGATGTGCCAAAAAGTTAGATAAATGTGTTAACTATATCGGTAAAATTTAAAAAAATAATAATAAATGCTCAAAATTATACATGTAGTTAAAACTTACCTCAATGAAATTTATATGCTATGTATCTAAAGAGTAATATCCTCTCTATAGAGCAAAGTGAATATCTTTATATCGACCTGTTAAATAGAACAAGCAGTTTTACGTCCTTTATTGTTAAAAAAAATCAGACAAGTACATTCAGATTATTCATTGCGTATATAATTTGCCTTTTAAAACCTTACTTCGATATGAAAATACATAATAGATACGAGATATTATTTCTTGATTGACTGCAGTTTGTTTCTGTTATTTTTTTGAAAATACAGTTCTATAGATTTAAAGCATTAAATTGTACATATATGCTATTTGTTTCGAGTGAAATTACTGTACACTTAAAAATTCATTTATTTTATTCATCTTTTTTATTCTATTTTATTTTTTTAATTATTATCATTAGTGGACGTTATAGTTGTATTAGGAGTACTTATCTATTTACATATTTATTTATTTATCTATTTATTTTTGATAGAAAAAGAAAAAAATGATTGGATTGAGAAATTTCGAACTTTTCGAAATTACATTATCAATTGTATCGAATATGACACAAAAGGCAAAGTACTAGCGCTACAACTCAATTGACAAAGTTTTAAGTATGTCCAGTTCGAGGACGAGGCAAACGCTCTACCACTTAGTCTCCTAAGTTTTCAGTGACAATAATGTTTATAATTCATTATAATTCAAAAAATTATCATGTTTTCGTAGACAAAAATAAGGATTATGATCCAGTTGATTTTGATGTTACATGACAGACAAATAATTAAAATATAAAACTGATTGTTTTAATGCTAATAATAATAAATCTTAATTTTGGTAATTATTATTAATATTAATAATCCTTATTTTCATTCTTAATTTTTCATTAATTTTCAAATTTTTGAATTACCTTTATGCATCCATTTGTTTGACATTCAGAGGACTGATAAGGAATGAATTTCCGAAATGTGCACATATGGAACATCAAAATTTAACAGGTTTTATTGTTTTATATTTAATATTATTATTTAATTCATTTATTGTTATTATTTATTTCCTTTATTATTATTATTATTATTATTATTATTATTATTATTATTATTATCGGATTAGCAAGACTCGTATGTTCATATAAATAAATAACAAAAATAGACGACTAATGGTAAATGACCTAACAAACAAACCCATCATAAATACATATTATTAAGCAAGTAGTTTTATACAATTACATGTAGGCCACTGCGGTTCTTTTGTTATGAAAAATTATGATTATTCAGTTCCTGGTTTGGAGATACGTGACAACGTTGTCAATCGAAAACAAACATACTATCTCACATAAAAACTATAATCCTTAAAGCAAAGTAAAATCTTTAAAAGAAACTGGATTATTTAGTTATACACGTGAATGTTTTATTTGAAATGAAAGGCCGAGTGCTTTGAAAGGGTAAAGAACCCATTTCTAGCTAGCTACAATCGCCACCTGCTTAATACGCTAAAATCTAGTAAATGACAATGACATGTCGTAAGTATTTGAAATAAGCTGAATTGATTCCCATCTACCGACAAAAAAGAATATATTATAATGATTGTAAACACGTGTTGAGAACATGTTAGTCTACAAGGAAACAGCTCCGGATCAAATATTTTTCTCACAAAATACAGGTCTAACAAGCAATCATAGGGAAAATGTCAAACAAGTGTTGTTATACGAACCAAATTGTTATTTCTAGAAAAAATTATACTAAATATGCGACTGTATGTGCTGATAATAACAATCATTGTGATAAAAGTTTTATAAAAAATTTCAGAGTACTCGCGGAATAAACTTTAACGCACATGCGTTCGGATAAGAAATTTAAGTTGAAACATTTTCATAAATGATTTAATTAATACGATACTTTGCTTCTTCGGTTTCCTCTTTGAATAACCATAGTCATTCGCGTTCTACAACTCAAGAAGTTTAAAGACATGAATATGACAATTAAGATCACGCGATACCTAGCGTGTGTCAAACGTTTTCATTTTTGACTGTTCTACAATGACCTGTCATAGATAAACTTAAAATTGTCCAAAAATACATTTGTGCTGTTGATCTTAGGCTTATCATTCTTTCTGTAAGGTAAATGAATGCAAGTGTATTTCATTTATTATTATTATTATTATTATTATTATTATTATTATTATTATTATTATTGGTTGTTTCTTTGTTTGTTTATTTGTTTGTTTGTTTCAATCTCATATCTCTTATCAGAGATTCATCAAAATGCAGGAAACGATCAGACATGGCAATAAACCGACATTTTATTGATTGAAAAAGACATCTAATCGACATGTTGTCTGGTTAGCTAAATCGACGTCTAATATTAATTAGTTTGAATAACATAATGCTGAAATAATCGACGTCAGCGAATCGACGCCAGATGACTATTCACAATCATATAATATCAGAATTAAGGTTAAATTACTAAGTTGTTGATATTTATTACGAAGTTATAAAGTTTAATTATCAACAATAAATGTCGATCTAGGACTTCCATACGAAACAGTACGATTCGAAATATGTCCTCTTTCTCTTTTCTAATCAATTTTAATGTATTAAAGTTTAAGTACTAAATCTAAACTTAAATTTCAAATGTCTCTCTAGGGATTGACTAGAGTACAGACCTGAAATTTAAATTCTAATGGAATTAGATTGCTTCGTAACAAAATGTTTTAAAGTGTTATGCTATACATTGACTTTGTCCCAATAGAACATTCAATGTCACTAGTGATTAAGCGGTCATAGATTTACATCTGAGTTATCTCTATCAGTAAAAAAGTTAAATGACGAAAGTTATATTATCACCGCAATCTGACCTATATAACCATAAGCGGAAAATACTTATTTGTGTATACAAGTATATATATTCGGTTAAAATTGTTATTCTTTTTTCAAAAGCGTTCAATACGCATTTAAAAACCTATGTCATAAACTTTTTTCATATTCGCCTTAAGTTTTTAAAGATTCCTTATTGATAAATAATTTATAAATAATACCCATAACTGTTGTTTATTTTGTTCTCTGTTCATATACGGTACCTGTATCATATAGCACTTTTTTTCAAAAAATGAAGTTATAACGACAAGACTGAATGAAGTTAAAACCAGAAATATTTTGTGAATTCTTATGTTTTATTGAATTTATAAGAGTATCAAAACCATTTTATCGGAATCATGCACTTAGCATCATCTTACACAAACAAGAAAATAAAAACAATGAATAGAAAGATAAAAAAACATGACAACAACACAAAAATGTCATATATTAAAAATTAAAAAAAATAAATAAACCAATCAACATACATGTATACAGGGCCGCGTCGGGCGAGTTAATACCTCCAAATCGAAGGCAGTAGATGTGATGGTAAGGGTTGAAGCCTACTTGATCACATTTAAAAAGGGGTTTATGTTTTTCCTAGACCTCTCTAGTTCGCGCTTTAATATTATTAAAGTATCATTGACCTGTGATGTCATTCTGCTAGATACCGGCAGATCATCAGCGGGCACGTTATTTATAAAAAAAATGAAATTCATGGATTACTCCACAGCGGAATGATATTAACTGGTTTATTATCCTTTTCAGCGAATAATTGTCAAAGTATCCTACCACTTTTAATTCATTGAAAACATGAATCTTAAAATAATTTACAAAATTCGGCTTAAAATAAATACTGTGTGTGTGTGTGTGTGTGTGTGTGTGTGTGTGTGTGTGTGTGTGTGTTTGTTTGTTTGTTTGTTAACGTTGTCTCTAAGAAATTATAACGGAAAATAAAATTAAGCTGTGCCACTTTTGTGCTCAATGATAAGTTGTTATATAAATGGTTTTATTTCAAATCGGAAGTCGAACACCGATTTCAATCCGATCAAGAAAACAATTAAGTTAGCTTTGGGTTTAAGGATTAAACGAAAGAGATATATATTTGTATTAAATGTATAGGTAGAATTTATAACTTTTACATAAAGAAATGTTGTGCATTGTTGAAACTTACCTGTATGAAGTTTACACAGAGTTCTACAGAATATCAATTGAGCGAATGTCCTTTCATCGACCTGTTATATAGAAGAAGCTTTTTAATTTTTCGAAAATAGAGTTCTATTCTATATATATTTTGAAATAATGAACAATGTACATTCAGGTGACTCATAGTGTGTTTAATATACCTTTAAAAGCTCTACTTCGCTAGAATAATCATATAAATTAAAATATCAAATATGTTTTTATTTCAAAGTAACATAATGGATACGATATTTTCTTTACTGAATGCAATGCATATTGTGTTTTATAAACCCGAGTTTTCATGGTAAGACAATATAGATATACGTTTTATAGCTTTGAATAATAAAACTGTGCATAAAGGCTATGTTTTCGTGTTAAATAACCTTAATTTTTTTATTGATATCTTTATTTATTTTTTATATTAAATTTTTTTTATTTATGATGATATTTTATTTTTTAGAAAACAAAAAATCGTTTGATTGAACTTTTTTTAACACAGAAATGCTTTTTAGGTTACATAATTAATAGTATCGAATGTAACACAAAAAGCGAAGTATGGGCTCGACTGACACTTAAACATTGTTATTAAATGTTCGTATTATACAGTTCCCCAGAAACTCAAAGTATTAATGATGCCATAGAAAGGTACCTTCGTGTGCAACAAATTATACAAATCTTTATATTTTACATACTAGAATAATTATATTGCAATTTGATGGTTACTGTATCATCTTTCATAGCATATATACGTTATAATTATTGAAATGTCGTCAATAACGTCGCAATAAATTTATATACAGAATCTATTATAGAAATACATGTGTATAAGATTTTTTCATATATATTTTGGTAGAATGTAGCGTTTGGATCATTCAAATGAAACCTAGATGTTTTGTTTATCTGTAGAATTATTATTTTAAAAACGTTGATTCAGCAATTCTTTAATCATTCTTGACGAGGCAATTTTAATGTCGAGGACTTTTCTTCACACGAGTTATGGTTTCGTAAGTGTACAAACATTTTTACCTAATTCGTATTAGTGCAGATTCTTTGGCGATTGTTAGAGGAGTGATAGTAAAAGATGTCAAAGTTAAATATCGGAAACCATTCTGTTAAACCAGTAAGAATCTATGTAAAGGAAAAACCTCTCCCAGTTCTGATTGACATGGGTCAAACCTACAGCGCTTATATACATTAAGTTTGAAGGCTAAGGCCTTAACGTGTAGTTCACCATAACCCTTATTAAAAGGTACGGAATGTTAAAAAAATTACAACGGTGTTGATTTAATTATGGATAGACAAACAGACAGGAGGTGTTTACTTTACCGGAGCAACCGGTCTTACTTTCTTGATGGAAGTTCACGTGTACAACTAAATTGTTCCGTTTTCACTTTTACTTTTAGAGCGACTTTTTGTAAGGTGCTAGTATATCACAAACAAACATACCACTCCCCCAGTCAATTATCTTTTCGACGGGTCAACTAGTCGATACTGAATACCGAGTGCCAGACGAAGAAGCAGCATCTCAAATTTTAAAATATAATACATGTCCAGGTCTGAGACAAATCCTCCGATCTCCCGCTCTCAAGGCAGACGCACTATCACTGAACCTCCGAGGCTGTTAATGACAATAATATTTATAATTCAAAAATCTGAAAATTAATTATGCTTCTTTCGACTAAAATAAGTATTTTCATGTAAAATATATATATATCAAACTGGTAGTTTAAATATTAAATACATTTTTAATGCTAATAATAATAAATCTTAGTTTGGTTGTTAATGATATTAATTATAATTATTTTTGTTATTTTTATGATTATTATTTATAATTATTATTATTATTATTATTATTATTATTATTATTATTATTATTATTATAACGAAAGTTATATTAAAAATGATTAACTTTAACAAAAACAAAACTTACTGAAATTTAATTTTACTACTTACTTTTTAAGGTTTGCTAGATTAAAAAACATAGAATGACTACATAATTTTCAAAACAAAAATGGCAATCCGATACAAATAATAATAAGCTACTACTGCTGATACCAGACTACTACTACTGCCACTAAAATATTTTATAAGCGTGTCACATGCCAATATACATTTTGAATAAAACATTTAGCATTCATTTTCAAAATGCCTTAAATAGTGAGACCCAGCGACACATGGCTTATAAGACACCTAAATGTAATAAATGAATACATATGAAAGATAATATATGTCTGGAAAATACCTGTATGTGTTTATATATTTTGTCAACATTATTTAATAAACATTTAAAAACCTATGTCATAAAGATTTTTTTCAAATTTTAATTAAAAGTTTTAAAGATTCCTTGTTCGTAAATACTTATAACTGCTGTTCGATTCTGTTCCCTGTTGATATTCGGTATCTAGAAAAAATATAAATTTGATGCTGTTTACAAAATTTTAAAAAAATGTGTCTCTTAGCTTGTCAATACATCTGTTATCTATTTATAATTTCTTTATTACTTTATTGTGCAGTTGCTGTGATGCTGTTTAACGTCGTATCGTAATTTTTTCTGCTTTCCAGGACTATAGACAATGTTGTATAGAAGGTTAACATACAGACACGTCCTATGTTTCAAATAAAATATATAAAGCGCGGTAATAGCACAAGGCAGATCATATTGGCACATTTAGGAACTTTAAAAATTTGCAAAAGTGGACTATATATATATAGAGGTTCATTTTTATGTATCAGTAAACTTATATTGTTTCTATCCAAAAATTGTGGTAAGTACTTAGTAGTTTTTTAAAAAAACTTATGTCCATTGTATGTTTCAGATTTTCTTTGTGAATATAAGTACTTTTTCCATTTTAAAAGAAAAATTAACAAAACACTAGTTTCATAGATAATATGCCTTTGATTGATAAAAGCAAAGCAAAAAAATCATTCATGGCAATGACCTGTTAAACAGAATTATTTTTTTTATTATTGAGAAATACAGTATACTCTGTATTAAAAGACCATCCAAAGGATTAAGAAAAAGTTGACTTAATATACATGTAAAAAAAAGGTAATCTTACGTGTAACTATATTGTTTCTATCCCAAAACGTCAAAATACTTAGTACCTTTTAAAAAACCTATATAAATATATAACACAAATACCAGTTGAATTTTGATGTGCCAGATGTGCACATTTCGGAAATTCATTCCTCATCATTGACACTAAGACCGAAAAGTTTGATAATAAAAAACATAAGCCAAACAATTGGAAATAAATAAATCTAAAGTTCCAAAATTATATAAATCCAAATCCAGCTAAGGAATTCTTTGCATGAGGGAACAAACATTAGTTTAAATAAATTTCAAATTTTAGAAGACTGAACATTTTGCTAAATGGTACATTTTCTGACAGCACAAAGTACTGCCTACTGAGTTATTGATACCCTAGGGGAGTTTTACTCCACCAGCAGCGGTACCCGCTCAGGAGTAGTTAATACATAACAGAAATATCAGTTAAATTTTGATGTGCCAGATATGCACATTTCGGAAACCCACTCCCCACCAGTGACACTAAGACCGAAAAGTTTGTATGTATGTTTTAATTTTGTGAGAAAAAATAATATAAAAAAAAATATTCATTACCAATCTTAATTGTGATGTATCGAGATTGGCAAACGAAATTGATATTATTTTTGAAAGAAACTTGAATGATTTGAGTGCGTAAACTTTTAGAAATTATAAAATTTAAAAAAAAAGACTTTAGACAGATTAAGAATCATTTCGGTCTGAAAAATTGGACTTTATTTAAGTTAGAGAGGTGGACTTTATATAGAGAGGTTTATTATAAAGTTAAATTTTTTGGGGATACTACAAGACGGTTGTTATAGACAGGTGGACATTAGATAGAGATGGACTCTACTGCAGGTTATTTTGTACTTCAAATTCCAACATTTAGTTTACAGTTGAATTTGAGTTTAGCAAGGGTCTTAACAAAATGAGAAGAATAAGCAATCTTTACTTTTTCCAAAGATTGTCATTTTGTTAGTCAATATATAAAACATAAGGAAATGCAGTTTACAAATCAAAATCAAATTTACAATCTGTCCAAGCAAATGGAATTTCATTGTGGACTTCAAATTTCTAAATCGTGTGTGGGGGGAGCAACAACAGATTCTGCAAAGATAAGAACAAGGTCCAACTGAAACAATCTGACTCTTAGAGTATGAATACGTACACAGTACGTTTAATGTAAAAGTACCTTTAACCGCCAAAAGTATTTCCATAAAAAGAAAAAAACTAAATTGTATGTCAAGTATAAAAATGAAAGATACAGGAAGGACTGTTATTTTAATTTGATTTAGAATATACATACATACACACACACACACACACACACACACACACACACACACATGTATATATATATATATGTTGTCGCGGAAAAATTACAACAACGTAATGTCGGAAAGCTGTGCGATATTGATACTAAATGAGTTGGGTGTAAATAACATTATTTTTAATCCGGAAGTCGATCAGCGATTTCAACCTTGCAAATAAAACACCCTAACAATTAAGTTAATTTAGGGATTAAGGATTTAACAAATAGAAGAAATGAATTTATGTTAAAAGTTTGTGGAAAAATTAAAAAGTTTAAATAAAGAAATACTCAAACTTCTACACAAAGTTGTCACTTACCTCTATGAAACTGATATACTGTGTGATTAAAAAGAGATAACTCTTCCCCTTTAGTAGTCTCTAAACGGCGTTATATCGACCTGTTATAAAGATCAAGCGTTTATTTTTATTTTCGGGAAATACAGCTTTACGTCATATATTATTAGGGAATAAGATATGTACATTCAGGTGACTCATTACGTGTTTGATATGGCTTTAAATCATTTTCTTTCTTTAGTTTTCAATAATATTTTTTACATGGATATTATTAATATTATTTTCAAGAAAATATCGGTTTGATTGAAAATTGTATGTGTTGCGTGAGTGTGGAAGTAATTTTTTCTGCCTTTTATCATTGACCTTTAGGCTGCTAGTGCATTTACTTGCAAACTTACAGATAAATATAACCGATCATTCAGTCCAACCAGTAAGGACCTATGTAAGGGAAAAACCTTTCCAAGTTGTGATTGGCTGGAGTCATGCCTTCAGCGATTAGACACGCTAAGTTTGAAGGCAAACGTCTTAATAAGACCGTCACCACAACCCTTTTGATATGGTAAGAATAGGTAAATTTTTTTCGACCCTAATGGTGTTGATTTTATTTTAGTCAGTAAAATTATTGTACTGATGATAAGATTTTATCAACATTAAGTCTACTATTTTAAAAAATTATGGCCTTCATCACAATATTGTTAATAAGTATGAAGTCAGTGATTCTGGATATATTGGACTTACCATAGTTTTACGTTCCTTTTATTCTCAAATTTGCCTTTGCACGTGACGCGTAGATAGAAGGTGCTTACACTTGCTTTCACAACATTGACGGAATTTCACTTGCATAACTTAAATGGCCACTTTTCAAAGCTTTTACTTTCGCTTTTTGGGATTGTGATTTGTACTGGTAAGTTGTGTTTTATTTTTTTATTAAAAATGATAACAGAAATTGCTGTTGTTGTTGTAATGTTGTTTTACGACACATCAATTATTTTTCAGCTATTTCCGACGAGAGCAAGGTTATTATTCTCTACGGATTAAGAACAAGGTCCTGTGTGTATGAGACATGCTAGTGTTATTTTGGTCTCTCGTGAAATAGGTCGAACTCAGGGCTACTTTTTGGTGGGATGCTAGGTTACGGAATCAGTATACCGGAGAAAACATACAACTCTTCAAGTCTTATCCTGGCTCCGAGTGAACCAGTGGATACTCTGGCTCGTAATGCAGCGTGACAGCCGAGGAAGAAGAAGCTCAAATTTAAAAATCCTGCAGATTATTTCCTATTTGCTTTAAGTTTTTAAAGATTATTTATTCATAAATAATCTTAATTGTTGTTCAATTCTGTTCCCTGTTAATATTCGGTACTTAGATAAAATTAATCCTTTGTGTTGTTTACGATACATGTATTTAAAAAATGTGGTTTTTTTTTACCTTTCAATGTATTTCTTATCTATTTATAATTTCTTTATTACTATTAATTTTCAGCAATCCGCGACGAGAACAATGATACTTATCTCTATAGATTGATCTTACGCAAGCTCGTGTTTGTGTCTGTTTGTAAGTGTGTATTTTGGAAAGCGTGTACTAGCGCGCACTCAAGGCGACGTTTTGTTCAACCATTCTATACTCTATCCTTCTAATGCCAAAGAACGTCGTTATATCTTTATGAGAAACAATAGACGACTCTGTATATAAAGTAAAAAAAACCACACACACACACACACACACACACACACACACACACACACACACACATATATATATATATATATATATATATATATATATATATATATATGTCATTAAATAATGCTCTTTTGTTTATCAATATTTATCAGCTTAAAAAAATTCAAATTATGCTTAAACAAGCAATCTTGTAAGCCCGAAATCTCATAATGTCATGTTTGACAGATTTATCGAAATTTCTTGTAGTTGCTTTTAAAAATGGAATTTTTTATGCTATATAGAGCATGAGAAAATTTAAGCAAATCTGAATGGTCTTAGAAAGCAATGTCGATAGTTGTTAATTCTGTCTTTCTTTTTTCTTGTATTCTTTCTTTTGTTCTTTTATGTGTGTAATCTATTAGTTATTTTTTGAAAATATATTGTTTATTTTTTTTAAAATGAACCAAAAAAAATGAAAAAGAGGACCGATTTAGGGAAGTATCTCAAATTTTTAAGTCTCACGATGAAATAAAATGCGAGTAGTTATATCTCTTATAAGGCATATCTTATCCCACCGACCAGCATCGGCCATGCACACATGGTTTTTCCGGTGTAATGTACCGAGAATAGCAACAAATTTGTGATGATATATCTATAACCCGAATAGGCTTGTAAAATGTCCAAATAGTTTGTTTCATAACAAAACGTGTTAGGCTGCTGAATAACATTTTATTTTTAAATCTAGCTCCTAAAGTGGATATATTTCGAAATTAGTGTTGTTGTTATTCTTGGTTTTTTAATTTAAAAAAATGATTCAAACTTGATTTCAACACAATAAAGTAAGTTTTTTTTAAATTATAATAATTATTACATTGCACAGCTATATATCAATAATGGTTCTTTTTTAATCTGAAAAAGGACGTTATACATGCAAAAAATATGTCCTTTAGTACCTAATTATAATTAATAGCGTTGTAAAATTTATCTGACATGGAACTTAACTGTTTAGTCGTGTGCATTGTTCTGCAAAATGAACATAATGTCTTCATGGACTTGTCAACCTGATCACCAATTGATGTTGCCCATTCGCCAGTAAAGGTGCATGAATTCTGGAGTGTCTTGAAATACAGACGTACTTTAACAGAATCCGGAAACTCTCTTACAATCCAGGAATTCTCTAAAGAACGCGCCGTACGAAGCGTGACTGCCTGTAAACAATGTTCAAAGGTGTTTTGTAGGCCAAACCTATTTAATATATTGAAACATTTTAAAAGTGTATCCTGGGAAATGTTGTTATTAGGAAGGACATTTGCTCTAAGAAATTCTTCACATTCCAATATCTGGCGTTTACAGTCGTATTCATGGAGCAAAGGAAGAACTCAAACAACAATATCGACTAAAATAAATAAATAAATAAATAAAATAAACTACATTATAATCTAGTATTTATGTTTTTCTGTAATGAATTGGATTTAACACACACACACACACACACACACACACACACACACACACACACACAGATATATATATATATATATATATATATATATATATATATATATATATATATATATATATATATAACAGGAAAACTCACATTTTCTTTAAAACATGTTAAATATGCCTCAATAATTTTATCCATAAAAAATACAAATAAAAAAAATAATATGGATGATAGAATCAAGGTGAATACAAACAAACTACACAAAAAGATATCAGAATATATTGAACAATCATTAATTACTTGACACTATTCAAACATTCCGTCTTTAATCAAATACAATTCGCTTAAAAACTTAGAACCTTGGTGGCCACGTGGTCTAAAGCGCGCTCATCACTTAGATTCGAATAAAATTTTAGAAGATCCAGTTGTGAGAAAAATGGTCAGTTTGCTATTAAATAAACAATATACTTTCAAAAATAGCAACTCGATCACACACTAAAAAAACGAAACAGTTGTACACACCGTAATGTAATACAAAACTGTGTAAAGACACGAAAGAACAATATAAACTTAAAGCAACGTATATCCAATTCGAACTAATAAACGAATAATTGTAAGTAAATTTCATTAATTTACGTCTTCATTGACACAATTATTATTTTTTAAAAGAAAGGCGCCATATTGTTGCCGTGGTTTTGTCAGTTTTGTTACATATAAACGTAAACATTTGTATCCGTATCGTGTTATAGAAAGCATCTTGGTATTAGACCGGACTGCTTAGGTGGCTCACTTGTTGTCTGTCCGTCTTAAGAGCGAGAGATCGTTGTCTCGAACACGCGTACTTAGAGTACTTAGGCAATAAATTGAGAAAGTGATACAAAACTTTGTCTGACTCTGAATAGGACTTGAAAATTAGAAGAGATCACTTTCTGATAAAGAGTTAATACATGTATTTAAAAATTAATGTTGGATAAAAATGATTCCCGTAACGACGCTAGACGTGGAACGCTTAAGAGCATTCGCTAAAAACCGCCCTGAGTGCAAAGCAAACATAAATGTTTTTCAACTTTGCCTATACTAAGTGATATTCCGATTGAAGTGAAATATCTGTGACAAGTACGTAAAACGTAAAATCTTAGTCAATGAAATGTAACACTGTATGGGAAATGTTTAAAGTAAATATCAATAAAATATGTCAATAAAATATATACACAGTCCATCGCTTGATCGTTATCAAGTGTGCAATTTGATTGACCTTGTCCCACATTTGCATTCTCAGTGACTTGAAGAATCTAAACAATAAAACAGTCCTATATGTTTGAAGCATCATATATAAAATTTCACCTCGTTATAAACTAATCAGCATTCAAGGCAATAGTGTAAGGAAAAATTTATACCGCTTAAATATTTTCTGAATTGAACTGAAATACTTGATAGAAATCAATTTTGCATTGTATAGAAATATCATAACATCATGATGATGATGATGGTGGTGGTGGTGGTGGTGGTGATGGTAGTGGTGGTGATAAAGGTGGTGTTGATGATGATGATGATGATGATGATAATGATGATGATAAAGATGGTTGTGTTGATGATGATGATGATATCTGTATCGAAAGACAAAGAGTTTCCTTAGGAGTTGAGTAATTGTGTTTATAACGTCCCAGTTAAGAATATTTCACTTATATCGAGACGTAACCAGCTATACGCGTAAGTGAAGAAGCTTTGCCTTTGTATTGCACTGATGACATTATACAGCAGGGTTTTTATCGTACCATGCCTACTGTGACACAGGACCTCGTTTGTTAAAGTTCCCATCTGAAAGAGACGTGGCTTTCATTTTGTAATGCCGAGTGTTTGGCGAAAGAACAGTCACTTACATTTCAAGTCTTGGATCATTAATAATAATAATAATAATAATAATAATAATAATAATAATAATAATAATAATAATAATAATAATAATATTATTATTATTATTATTATTATTATTATTATTATTATTATTATTAATGATGATGATGGTGATGATAATGATAAGGTCCAAAGGTAAGATTTATAATTATCAGCATGAACACATTTAATAAAATATAAGATACATCATCAACAGCATGATCATCAGCAACATCATTATCAGCGTTTTCTTTTTTTTCAACTTTTCAATTGTAAACATTAGTGTTATAACTAATCTACAACACTTTGAGAAAATCTTATCACTAATATAATGTCTAAATTAAAAGTCGTAATTTCAACACCTCTCATAGCCATGGATTCAAGTTAAGCTAATTCGTTATGTGTCGGGTATAGCTAGATAGACATTAGGTGTCTACCCTTTTAGAGCACCCGGCCTCAATTCCCTGATAACAATTAATGACTATAATGGCAGACAAAAGTGTTTGTGGTATTATGGATCCACATTTTCTGATTCGATAAATTTACTTAATAAGTGCTTTAAGAGAAAAAAAATTATTCAAAATGAATTTCATTCCATAAAATCAAACATTTTATCCTTGATGTAGACTCAAGATTGACATGAAACTGAACAAATTTTTTATCTAAAAAAATAAATATTTTCATTTATATGAAAATAGATTTGCTGAAGAGTAAGGGGGTGTGGTTATTTTCAGTCTCAAATTGGAGTAATGTTCTTTCAATATGTTGTGTATGAGATTGTTATCTGACTGTGAGTCTTTAAATTGGTCTAAATCTTTAAGCATCGTTAATTCTGATGATGAAAAACTTCTTTATTTTTGCTCGTCGTAACCAATTGTAAATCAAATTTTATTCAGATATTTATTTATATATTTTTATGTAAGTTTTTTTCAAGGAATAAATATGCACTCAAATAAAGTCAAAACGTCTAAATCTAGGAGTATCATTACGTATAACATCATTAAAGACTATGACTGTGTTGCATTTTTTCCTACAATTTGATTTTTTTTTTATTTTGTTTGTTTGTTTCAATAAGTGCGATTCAATGTATCAAAATTAAACTTAAACGGAAACTTTCAAACTTAATTTCTTAAAAAAAAAATAAAAAAATTATATATAAATTGGATTTTTCAACAAAGTTTTTATATCAGAACGCAATTAGATTTTGGTGAAAACAAACATATATTGTGTGTGATTAAAACTTAAACGTAAAATAATCAAAGTACTGAAAGCGGTTAGCCTGGTAGCTCTGAAAGTTAAAAAAAATCGAAAATTGAAAAAATTATATATCATTTGGATTTTTTTTCACGAAGTTTTTAAATCATTACGCAATTATATTTAGGTGAAAAGAAACCCATTGCGTGTGCATAGATTCATTTGTCACAAGAATCTGTCAAACTATTGATTTTAAAATCCACATGTAAACGTAAAATACGTAAAATAAAAAGTTGCATAGACATACACACTAGTATCGGCCCAGAAATAGATATTTTAAACATTAACGTCAATTCTTAATTTCCTGGTCAGCAGAGATTCGACCAATAAGATAAACAAGCGGTGTTTTCCTTCATTAAGGCTTCAGATGGTTGGCGGATTCCAGTGAAAGATTTTGTGACAAAGGATTACCTGCAACATTAAAATTACTCTCGCTCTAACAATCCCCTGCATAAACTCTTGCACAGAACGCAATAGACACACGATAAAGGATTTAGAATAAACCCTAATTTATTTAATTTTTATTCTATCCGCGAACAACACGAACAAGGGTTCAGATTAAACGCTTATTTTTATTCAATTGAATCGTGTTGCGAATGACTGATAAGGAAGTTTTGAAGCCGTAAAATAATAAACAAAGAGCCGATTTTATCATCTTTTGGCTTCATGACTTATGGATTCAATTTTGTGCAATTATTGGCATTTATAAGCCGTTGAACTGTAGCTTCATTCGACAGTTTGACGTCTTGGTGTTTTTAGTCTCCCTACGACGAAAACTTTATGATTTATTCTATAAAATAGAAATACCGTTTTGGACCTCCTCACGAATAGAGCTATGAAGAATTTCAGACTGAAAAAAAGACTTTTCGGTAAAAATTGAATGGTCAACATTTGTTCAATTCTTGAGGTAAAGAAATGGCATTTGCCAGTAACTATCGATATGGATCTAATATATAAATAGGAACAACTTCTGGACCTCAAAATGTGTGACAATAAACGCAGCGACAACGTTATTTCAGCGCGTTCTAATATTTAATTTAATTTTCTTTATTTTTATTGTTATTTTATTATTATGTTGTTGTTTTGTTGTCATGTTGTTCTAATCATTACCAAGGTATTGTCACATAATATATGATAATTGACAAATAATTTTATTTTCTCTTTTTTCAAAATTAAACAGGTATTTGTGTTATAATATATTTTCACATTTTACTACATCCGCCTTTAGAAACTTAACATGATGGATGATAATGAAAATCCATAACGTTTATAACAGATATGAATTCATCAATTTTCAGTTGAAATGTTTAAAATTATAAAAATTATAAAAACCATATCTTGTCTCTTAACATCAAAACAATTTTATTTCTTCAACAATTCTGACATATTTTGATAAACAACAGATCCTGATATCTGACCTTTGTAGTTTAACTGGTCTACAACAGATCTGCCGGTTTCTTCTAGTTTTTCTATTCGCCTTTTGTACACATCTTCTTTTATCTCAGGGGAAAGTATGAGAAATTCTTCACTAGACAGGAATGACTTTGAAGAATATCTAGACACCGAATCTAAACATTTTTCGTATGATTCCGTAAGACCAGTCATGTGTGTCTGTGACAGACACAGCAACATTTTATCTAAAGTTGCGTTTTCTCCTTTTGGATCTATCATTTTCATCAAAAAAGAGTTGCAGTTTTCCACTTGCTTTTTACAATCGTACTCGTGCATTAAAGGTAGAACTTGAGTAATTGTGTCAACTGAAATAAGAAAGGTAATGTGGCTTTTTATTCAGATACATATTATATAGATTAAGATATTAAGAAAAGATAATAAACAGTTTATTAAAGTGAAACATATGATAAAACCATTACATACGTATATATATATATATATATATATATATATATATATATATATATATATATATATATATATATATATATATATATATATAATAGAAAATCTAAAACACTGTTTGGTTTCCAGCCTAAAAGACTTATGAGACATTGTATATACAATTAAAAAAATATATATATATAAAGCATAGTTTCATTTTGCATAAGACATAAATGTTATAAATATCAATTAATCGGATATCTAAGTTTTAACATTCTTGATAAAATACTACTAAATATAATACTAAATATAATCTGCACTGCCTCATTCTCTAAAATATAGTAACATTTTTCAGCATAAGATAAAACCTGGACAAATAATTTCACACACTGGAAATAAGATTATGTAGATAAAACACAAACATAGCTGTCGATGTGTAAATCAAAATCTGACAAAAACGACACATGTAGATAAAATTTAAACTCTTCTAAGTCCTGTTAACTATCACAAGTTGACCATCCCATGTCACGCGATTAGTCAGATTAAACGAATTTCCCGAAATATGGACATGCCTTTTTTGAATAGTAATTGCTTCCCTGTAAAAGTTTTATCCAAAATTCCAGCATTGGTACAGCAAGAGAAAAATAAAGTTAAAATAAACGTCTTTAGATACGTCTCTGGCATTCAAACATTTCGTATGTATTGATGATGTATTGATTAATATACATTGTCGTATGTAGTAGCTTACCATAAGCGCATTTAGTAGCACAGTAATAATGCAAAACTAAAAAGTCCCTTATAATTCTAGAGACCATGTATTTTGTACTTGACAACAACCAAGTTTTATAAAAAGAATTATAACCACAGTTTGATTTATCTTTTGATGAATGTTTTTTTATGTTTTTGTCGCCTCAGCCTTTTTTCAGCTTTTCGCCAAAAATTTTCCAAACGATAAATCAAAACAAATGTGTGTGTGTGTGTGTGTGTGTGTGTGTGTGTGTGTGTGTGTGTTGTTGTTGTTGTTGTTGTTATTGTTGTTGTTGTTCGTGAGTTTTGTGTATTGATCTGCTTTGGACTAATGCATACTTATGGCCATTATACATTTGACCACAGTATTAAATAAATCACAAACATACCGTTCCGTATCCGAATCACAACCCACCCACCCCCATCCCATAAAAAAATTAAAAACTCTGAAAGAAAGCCAATTTAGTTAATTTCCATCAATGTAGAGAGAGCGGATAATCAAATTTGAAAATGAAAGGAAATTGAAACTATGGTAAATCAAATATAGCCAGTATAAGTTTAAATACAGTGACTTCATACTTATCAACAATATCGTGATGACAGTCATAAAACTTTTTAAAGCCTTAAAAAGCCTGGGCTTGCGATATCCTTGAGTCAACAATTTATTTGTAAAAACTCCTAGTAGTGGGAACAAGTTCTACCATACCGTATTAACTGTGAAACATTAACACCATACCCGTGGGAAGCAGGGATATTATTACTGCAAACAAACGGAAAGTTGACAACAGGAAAATTGAGGTCATCTCGTTTGTTTTATAGTGCCAGATGAAACCTTTCGTGCGTGTCATAATTGAGGTATAAGTCGAAATATGAAGCAGGACATGAAGATCAGTCGTTTTTTTATTTCAAACTTACATGTACAGATGGTATTCAAATAATCTTCAAATTTTTGGGTAAATAGAGACAGAAAGTCATCTATATACATGTAACTGTATGTGGAATTACATGATTTAGCGACAATCTTATCTCCAGATTTGAGAAGGTTTTGAAAAATTTCTGATTTATATGAATAACGAAATAAATCAGCAAGCAAAGGTGCACAAATATGTGCCCATTGGTATACCGATTTTTTATTGGGAAATTATATTGCCAAATACAACACAAATGTTATCTACCAATAACTCAACATTTAGTTGATGGTATCATTAGTATAATTTTGTTTGCTGTCTGTATGGTACTGTTGAGTGCTAGATATTTATCTTGATATACCGCTTATGTTAAAGAATGACAAATTAATGATTGGTTTTAGACGTCCGGGCAATTTAAAATGAGGCATAGTGGTGTAAAGGTAGAATACTCAGTTTTTATAATTTGTTCCGACGATAAAGTATTAAAACAATATGTTCAAGTTTTTAAAATCCAATCATTTGGTTGATGCTAAATATAGAACATATAAAGGCAGAAGTGCGCTTTAAGTAAGCTAATTTTTTAAGTGTAATGTTTTTGCGATCTGTATAATTTTAAGTAAAAGCAAACTTACAATTTACAGATTTCATGATATTCGGATATATACACATCAAAAACTCTAGTACGTCCTTATATTTTTTCCCTGGAAGTTCCACCTCACTGGTATCCTTTTCTTTAAATTTTGAGGTGAACATTTTCTTGAAGACAGGAGAAGCTACAGCTAGGACGAATTTATTGACGAACAATTTTTTCCCTTCCACAACAAGTGCGAGATCCGTAATGCCAGGTTCCTCAACAAAAGGACAACCTTGATGTTCCGGGTCTTGGTCCATTGCCATTCTGCAGTTAGTTACTACCTATAAATAATTATAATAGAAAGGTATGATGATGATGACACATACCCCGAGTTCTCAATCTACTTTCGAATCTTTCTCGGATGAAATTTACGTCAAGAAATTGGTTCGTTTGTAGAAGGGAAATGATGTTTGTTGCAACAACGGAACAGTACATAAGAATTTGTTCCACTCCGGCCGTATCCAGATTAGTTTATTTTAAAGTGTGTCTTACGAGGTTTTAGAAGTTGACATATATGGACTATATGACATTGTGTTGCGAATGTAAATATATAATACAAATACGAGTTAAATTTTGATGTGCCAGATGCGCACATTTCGGAAATTCATTCCTCATAAACTACTCAAACTATCGTTTGAAAAATATGATAAGTTTTCGAACTTAAAGCGGAGCACAACTATCGGACCCCGATATTGACTTCGGTCGACGGCAACTAAGAAAAGATTTTCCCATGCCGATGGCTCTTACTTGTGTGCTCTGTAAAAGTATAATGGACTTAGTGGTCTTTGACATTGCAGGGAGTGTACTAGCATTCTGAAGGCCGACAAAAATCCTCAGTAGTAAAATGCAGATAAGAAACACTTGCAATCGCACACACTACATAAACCTGCGTTGATATTAATCCTCGTAAATTGCTAATGACACTAAAACAAAGCCATAACCATAACCAACAGCCATCTTAAATTAATTCCACAAGGCACGACTTTAGTTCATTTTAATGTATCGTATAGGTCTTTTATAGAATTGTACCAATCAATAATTAGGCAGACTTTTTTTTACATTGTTCAGTGGTTGAATAGATATATTTCCAAGTGAACAGACTTCAGTCATGATAAGGTGGGTCTCAGATAGTCAAATATAGTGTCTAAAAATCGAAAATCCCAAGGGCATTTTGTTTGATCCAGTCAATTTTAAATCTAAAGGATAAAACTGTTTGAGAGCTTCTGAGCTTTGCGAATAAACTGTAATAAATGTAATAAAAACAATGCGCTTACCAAAATTAGGTGTTGTTCTTCAATGTTAATATTACTCAATGAAGATGTAGTTGCAGATAGGCTAATGATGCATGTAATGTATATCCTAACTGATCTGTTTTTTAACTGAAAAGTTTTTTTCATTTTCAACCAACAAATTCATACACATATTTACATATATTTTGTCAAAATATGTTATAACGTGTCCATTTAAACAAACAAGTTCGATTGAAAAATCGATTTTATACATATATATATAGTGTGTAGTGTGTGTGTGTGTGTGTGTGTGTGTGTGTGTGTGTGTGTGTAAAGGTAGACTTAAAATGTTTAAATAAAGAAATAGTTAAAATTATGCAAGTAGTTTACACCTATCTCTATGATATTTATGTACTATAAAGGTAAACTTGAAGTGATAAATCTTCTCTTTAAGTAAAGTAATATCGTTATATCGACCTATTATATAGGACAAACGTTTTGATTTTCAGAAAATAAAGTTCTACGTCCTATTTTATAAAAGAATAAGGCATGTACATTCAGTTGACTCAAAGCGCGTTTAAAATGCCTTTGAAGTAAGTGCCGACTTTAAGGAAAGAAACTCTGTTAAACATGAAAAGGTAATTGATCTGTAATAAAAATTGAACTAAAAAATACAAAAAAAAAAAAAAAAAAAAAAAAAAAAAAATGGAATTTTTTCCGTGAAAATATTGGTAGCAAAAGTAATAAAAGATTTATTTGCGTATGAAAACTACTCAAACTAATTTTTGAACAATTTAATGAAATTGACCAATTTTCTGTGTAAATTTACGACTGAGATCTGAAACTAAATATGGAGTAGTAGTAATAGTAGAAGTAAAAGTAGAAGTTGTAGTAGTAATTGTTGTTGTTGTCGTTGTTGTTCTAGTACTAGTAGCAGTAATACAACTTTTGGCAACAACTCTTACCTAAATTAGTAACCTAAATCGAATTTTTTCTGATAGCAACTGATGTCAGAAAGGGGCACCACCTCATTTCGCTTCAGACGGAAAATATAAGTGGAACTTCAGAAAACTTACTTGCCTTGATTGATTGATGAATAATTTGCTTTAAACTATTTATATATTTCAAAATGTCATCAAGATTACGTGACCTTGCAGAACTCTTGCAATTAAATATTTTGGAATACAAATCAATCACCTATCAGCATATCAGTGGAGGATAGTAAGTTCTTTTACAGTTTCAAAAATATTTTAGTCAAAAGCGAAAATGAGGCGGGCGCCCCTCCCTACACCAATTAGTATTGGAAAAACCGATGTACAGTGTCTCAAGGCATAAAGTGTGTTAGTGTCAGTGGAAAATCGGACAACTGTTTGTTTCCTCTCATTTCCACTACGTCAATTTTCAGTACAGATCTAACTTCTACATTCAAATACCTTACAACTTAACAACAATAGGATACTGAATAAAACAAATAAAAATATGCTTACCTAAATGAAGTTTTGTTTTTCAACGTATCTACCTGTTAACGAAGATGTCTTTGCAGTTGAGATCCTAATCGATCTGTTTTACAAAAATAATTTTTTTTTATTTCCGAAAAATAAAGTTAAATGTTATATCATACAATGAATATTTACTTTCAGTTTTTTTTTTTTTAAATCAATTACCTATGTGACGTAATTTTTTTAATGTCTAAGTTCGATTGAAAAATCGATTTTATTTAAATATTAAAATATATACTACTTGCTTGCAATTGAATTTAAATGCACATCAGAACAAATCGATTAAATTAAATAATCGATTAAACTTTACTTACTTTAATGAAATATTTACAGTCGTATATGTAAATATTAAATATTACAAATTTACGTGTAAAAATTGAGGACTGAAAAATTCATAAAAAACGGATTTTATACGATTCAATAAGGAAACTGAAATTTCTATTTTGTCCTCAATAAGACAGTAAATAATACCGATGTCAACACAAAAACATAACTTTGTTGTATAAACCGAATACACAATCCATTTGATTGCATTTAAATATCTGTTAAAATATTTCAAAAAGCACAGAAATCACAAAAGTTTAAACAAAGTTGGTCAATATATCCAATTTCGAACATAATCATTCTGAAAACGGCCACTGCGGTAGCTCAGTTGGAAGAGTGCTCGCTCCGTAAGTGGAAGGTCGTGGGTTCGAGCCCCGGCCGGGTCTGACCAAAGACTTGGAAGTGGGTAGTGACTGTTCTTTCGCCAAGCATTCGGCATTTCGAAATGAAAGTCACGGTTTTTTTCGAATGGGAACTTCAAAAATAAACGAGGTCCCGTGTCATGGCAGGCATGTCACGATAAAGAACCCTCCTGTATAATGCCATCAGCGCAACACACATGAAAAATTTCTGCACTTTCGCCTATAGCTGGCGACGTCTCGATATAAGTGAAATATTCTTGACTGGGACGTTAAACACCATTACTCAACTCAACTCAACTCATTCTGAAAACCTTGTACCATTATATTTTCAGTCAAATAGACAATATTTAGCAATTCCATGATTATTTTCCAAATGAAAACTCACCCTATTACAATTCATATTTGTACATTATACACATTCATTAGCACATCTTACACACCAACTTATTCGTAGATTTATTCTTAAAGATTTAATAATAAACTGTTTGTCACAAAAAAACTGATACATTACAACTAACCAACCTAAATTAGGTCACTTCTTACTTTTGACAAAATAGTGATTTTGCCAAAAAATAAAATCGGCTTTGAAACATCTTCAAAATGAAGTTTAAATAGTATCAAGAGCACGAAAACAAACACAAGGTCTAAGGGCCTAAGGATATGTTCCAAATTGCAAAGAACAATAATCAATAATTGTAATTACAGAAACTTCCCAAGGTTTCCAGTTTCGGATTTAAACAATATCTAGTTTCATTTTTATTATAAATACCTAAAAACTTGTTAACTTAAGAAAAATGGATGATTTCTAGATGATTAAATCTACAATAAGTTTTCCTTCAATTTTCTGAATTTTTTATGATTGTCTACAAATAATAAAAGAGAGAGAGAGAGAGAGAGAGAGAGAGAGAGAGAGAGAGAGAGAGATAACGTCTAATCACAACCGATGAGATTCATTTTCTAAAATTTCATTTCTATTGGCTGTAAATAATTGAAATCCTCTAACGTGTGGGATACATGTTTAATGACGATTATTATTAGCTTAAAACATGCGTACTGATTTTCCCTAACTTGAATGCATCATAGGGAAATAAATTGCATTAATCGTCCGTCATTAATATTCATATATATTCGCAATGATGTTATTTAAGTCACAAATGACAAATGTAATAAAATTCTGTGTTTAATTTCTCGTATTTCACCGTTTTGTAAGTTGTGTTTCAATGACCCGGTTTTTTATTATGTAAACATGTTCTAAAATTAGATCCCAAAGCTACACACCTCGCTGGGAATTACCTGCTATTTCTACATTTATTCAAACTTTTATCGTTAAACCAAAAGTAACCTTGTAAATTAGAACCATTTATCAAAATTATTTTAATACCTTTACCTATAATATTCATTTAAACATGCCCATATAAAAACTTGATAATTTAAAAGATAATCCATAAATTTAGTATTCTTTAGCAGAAATGAACTTGACCTTTGAACGTATGGCCTCAAAACATAAACATTTATAAAACGATAAGCATATTAATACCTACAGTATTTTGATATACATGCCAATACCAAAAGTTAACAATTATTAAGATAATTTAAAATTTTGGTATTCTTTATTGTAACATTGGCCTTTGAACCTATGACTCTGAATCAGATATCGAAAGGATAATCGTAAAAAACCTATAATATTTATCATACATTCTTAAACAAAATGATAATAGTTTTTAAGTTAGTTAATAATTTCTGTTTTCTTATGCAGCTTTGACCTTGACTTTTGAACCTGTGACCTTGAACCATATATAAAAATAATCGTTATAGCAATACCTACAATATTTTATATACAGTATACCTGCCTTTACAAAAACAAAATAATAGTTTTCTAGCTACTTCAAAATTTAAGAAGTTTTAAGCAAAAAATATCGTCTCTGGTGCAACAACTACTATACAAATTATCATATTGTTTCGAAACGTGGTATCTATTTTTGTCATGAGAAACATTTTTGTATGTGTTGTTTTTGTCCTACTCTTATAGTTTTCACAAACTAGGCCATGACCTTTATCTTTGACCATGACCCAAATTTTAAGGTTATTCCAATAAAATACTAAACTCCAAAACCCATGTCAATAACTGTTGCAATAGGTAATATATAAAAATACAAAAACCATTTTATGGTATTTTCAAAAATAAACATAAAAAGTGTAACCCAATTCTCGACCGTATTTTTAAAGATTTGTAATAAATACATACTTAAGACAGTTTCTACAGCTACGGCATCTAAAAGTGCAAGTCTGAAAAGCACCCTTCCAATAACCCTTCATGTGAAATGTGATCAATATTTGCCAGGTAGTTTTTGAGAAGATGGCGAAAATTTTAGTTTCAGACACACATGCGGGCAAACGAACATATGGACAAATGCTGAACCATGACATAAGCTCACATGGTCTAATGGCCAGGTGAGCTACAATGAATCTATTAAACGCTGTTTAAAATTTAGGAGATAAAGATTAAAAAAATAAAAAAATTTTATAAAATGTAATTACAATTTTTTTTTAATTGTTTATTTAATTTTTTTTTGTTTGCATATCTAGCAGATATGCACAATTGTCACCACGTTCTTGCAGCATGTGTTTTATAAATTCTTATAAGTGTACATGCAAATCGAGGAGTTTGTAGCTGTTTAGGTAAGGTTCCATCTGCCATCCAAAAAAAAGCATCCTGCATCCAAAAATCAACTTTAATACGAGTGAAAGGGTGTTGACTTGTCCATAACCAAACATAAATACAATCATATCCGATCAAAACAAGACTGTTTCACTTACATTTATATGGTAATTTATAGAATGGATTGGAGTAATGGAGTTTTATAACTCAAGAGAAGATTCTTTCAATTATATTGAGGAAGTCAGTTCTAGGACAGTGGAGGAAACCAATGCCCTCAGAAAACAACCAAATCTCGAACTGATAAAATTTTCTCTAAGATCTGTTGTGAGTGAATCGGTCTCTATTTGGTGTGACACAATGCAATCCAAAAACGTTTGCAGTCTTGGATTGTATCTGTTAATAGAATACCCGGAAAACTAAACCAACCTTCCAGTCATTTAACTCTAATTATGATATGCAACAAAGGTAAGCAAAAAATCATAAAACAATTTGTTTTGGATCTATTTTATTGCCATGCAAATAATTCACTTATAATCCATATTAAATAAGTTATACACACTTACACTCAATAAACAACATAACCATTTACACATTTTCAGAAACAGACTATAAAATAGGAATGGATAGTTAAAATAAAATAAGTGTTAATACAATATACTTAAAATACAAGGTGCTTGCTGCATACAAGCAGTAAATCTTTCTTGAAATTTCTTATTTGATGTCAGAAAACAGACTTTTATTTCGTCAAATGATTGACTAAATACAACATTGACAATTGTCTGTTGAAGCCATATGATGTATAGGGTTTGATAACACCATGTTACAATGGAATTACCTAGCGCACCATGTGATACCTATCAGCGTTTGGGTGGGACAATTATTTCTACTGACAATGGAATCGCATGTGATGTTTTCCCGTAATAACGACGTTTTTCGGGAAATTTGACGTAAACGTTATCTATTTCATTCTGCATTCATTCATTCATTAAGAGGTACTGATCTCGTGGTACGCTGGTGGGTTTCATTGTTTGATGACGTCACTTAAAGATCATTTGTTTGATGTCTTATGACAATCGATCGTTTGACAACCAACTGTTGGAAGACATCAAACGAAAACTGTTTGATGACATCATTGGAAAATCAAATGTTTGATGTTGTCAGGTGTCTAAATTGTTTTTCGCGTCATATATGACCAACTGTTTTGAAATCAAGTTGTAAGTCATATCATGATCAATTTTTATGACGTCGTATAATGTGTCTTCAAACTCTGTTTTTTTTTTTTTTTTTTTTTTTTTTTTTTTTTTTTTTTTTTTTTTTTTTTGAAAATTAACAAGATTCAAACACCCAAAGAAATTCTCCAGTGTACCTCCATGGTCTGTAGCTCTAAATAATTGTTGGGAGCTATATCAAAGAACAACATCATTTTTACAGTCAGGGTAATATTTTCCGGGTCCTTGGTAGTGGTTCAATGAAAGAACATAATCAAATAAAAATTTAAATAAATTTGTAGCCATTCGGCTTATTGGCATTTTTAACAATAATACTGAGGATATTTCCCATGGTTTCTAAAAACCGATTTTTCCTTTTTTGGAAAAAAATTCGTTTTACTTTTACTCATCTTCTTTGTGTCATTGATAATATAGTGACTCCTGTATTTTTATACATTTTTAAATGAGCTAGCTTGACGGGTGTAGCTAGCTAGACAGATGGTGCTAACCCTTCCATATAACTGAATTGGCCAGTTTTCAAAGCTTTTACTTTGTTTTTTTGTGGTTGTGATTTGGACATGGACTGGTGTGTGTGTTTTATTAAAGACTTTACTGGCACTTTTACAGATTTATGGTATTCAGTAGAATATAAATCATTTTGACAAAATTTTTTTCAATTTTGAAAAAAGTGTATGAGCCACTTTAATTTATATATGGTATTTTAGTACAAAATTTCGTGTGGCACTTTTACAGGTACATGGTATTTGGCAGATTTAAATCAGTTTGATACAATTTTTTTTTATTTTTAAAATTTTATGTGCAGCATTTTTACCAATATATGCATGGCATATAAATAAAACATTACATAAATAACTGCATACATTTTTTGAATAAATAGAGTCTGGAGTCTCTGGTCTGAACATAAAACAATATATATATATATATATATATATATATATATATATATATATATATATATATATATAAAGTAACATAAACACAACCAACTGAATCTCTTAATGTGTTTATACTTCAAATGAAGTAAACTCCATCTGTCTATATAAGGAAGGAAGCCTGAAAGTCTATGCAAGTATCATGGCAGGCTTCAAGCCAAAAAGTATGAAGCACTTTCTAATAATACAAAAACGTCATAGTAAGGTTTAGCTGCAGGAATTGCCAAAATCACCAACTGTGAATTTTTAAAAAAGTTGTAAACAAAATTTCACTTAAAGCATCTCAAGAATCTCAACCAGTTTCCATTTATTTAGTACCTGGAAGGACAGGGGCAATGTCAAAAGTATTTCAGTATTGCTTTAAAAAATACCACATGTTCAACCCAAAACCCAGCATCGTGATTTTTAGACCCAACTACTTTTCAACTCTCCTGAAAATGTAAAAACTATAAATATTAACTTATATATGTAATGAGTAATGATACATGATTATTGATCAACAAACACTGTAAAAATGAGTGTATTTCTCAAAGAAAATATACAATTTTTTATTTTAGCTGTGCACAATACATGAGTAGACACCTTTTTCCTCAAAACTTATTCCAAAAAATTAGACTGTAAACATTTACATGGATGTGCATATTACTTTGGATTTTTATAGTATACATAAAATAGGGAATTTTTCAGAACTACTTTCAGGCTAGCTTCCCAATACAAACAGAAAACAAATATCAACAAGTAAATCCATGAATAAATTTTCTCTTATGAACAATTTCAATTAAGCACTAAAGTATGCTTACAAACTGACTCTTACAAACAACTTCTATAAAGCACTAAAATATGCTTAAAAACAGACATACTCTTACAGACAGCTTCTATTAAGCAGTAAAGTATGCTTACAAATCAACAAATAAATCCACTCCTTCATCTTTCAAAGCAAATATACTTAATATAATGTAATTCTATGGTTCTTATAAACCAACAAAAATATATAAAACATTCAAAATTCCAATACACACATTAATAAATAATTAAAAAGCATTGTCATAATCATACAATTTAAATAAATACCAAAAATATTTCTAATGTTCTGCCCAATTTTATCCTAAATTTGGGATTAACCCATGTGTCTCATGATCCTTGCTATAGTTTCTACAATTTGGAGAAAAAGTTCCATTGCAAAAATTTGGATTTAATTTTACCCATCTGGTCATGTTGTCTGTTAATCTGGGCCCATTTTATGACCATTTCTTAACAAGTTTTTCCTTAACTAAAATCTTGCATAAAAAAATCTTATGATTTTATCAATTGTTACAATATCCTGGAACTTAGATGTTATCCTAAGAGCACATCAAGTTTATAACATCTGTATTTATTTTTATAAATATAATATTCATGCATGTAGTTTCAATTAAAAGCAAATTCCAAAATTAACTAAATTTTAGCCAAAAAAATTTAAGTAAAGTAATATGATTGTGAAATAGAGGCCTGAAATAGTGCTCCATGTCCCAGAAAAGGTAACTTCACTGAATGTTAAGCAGTGGTTAGTTTTGAAATGGTTTAAAAAAACCTGACCACTGTCCTCTAGCAAGCAAACTTTAAGCTTTCTCACTCTACAAGTGAGTGATTTATAATGCATAATATAGGATTTTTTTACCAATGAGTTGCAAAGCCCCATGGCCCATCCCATTATGAATAAGGTACTGTAACTAATTCTAGAAAAGTCAAGAAAACGAAACAAAATATAGGGTTCTTGACCAATGGGTTGCAAAGCCCCATGGCCCACCCCATTATGAAGAATGTAATTAATTCTGGAATAGTCAAAAAAAAATTAATAATACATAAATACAGTCAAACCTGCCTTAAAGGCCACCTCTCTATAAGGGCCACCTGCTTATAAAGGCCAATAAAATTCTATCCCATCCATTCTTTATTCATATAAATTGAACTTGTATATAAATGCCACCTGTCCATAAAGGCCACTTTTACTGATTCCCACAGGTGACCTTTATCGACAGGTTTGACTGTAAATAAAAAAGCTAGTATTCAAATAAAGCTGCTTACTTTCAGCAGTAAGCATGTCGAGTTTGTTTTAATACTATATGATCACATACATACTGTAAGAAAAGTGAAAAAGTGATATTGAACTTGTGTAACCCCTAACCCCTCAAGTACAGCCTAAGATATTTAAAAAAAAAATAAAAGTACTAAAAAAACTGAAAGATAAAACACTTTTACGAAAAATATGTATGTAGGTCTGGTTTCATTTATCTTTATCCAGACAAGAAGGTATCAATTTCTTTGATATCTTATTCAAAATCTATAACAGTCAATGCTGAATTTTTTTCTCAGGATAGTCAGAAAAAACTCGAGTCAGGCTTTTGTCAGAAAAAATTCAAAAATCATAAAAATCCACAGAAATAATTACATGTAGTTGTAAGAATAAAGTGTAAAATGAAACTCGCTTACAGAATTTCAAACTCCAATTTTAAAACTACATGTACAAGACCAAAAACAAGTACTTTTTAACATTCTTGATCACAACTAATATTAGATCACAAGCAAAACTAGAGAAAATAAAAAGATTTTTTTTAAAATTTAAGATGGTTATAAGTTTGCCTCAATAAAACCTACTCAAAATTTGTGATCAACAAATTCATTCAATTGAAATTTAACATGAACTATTTTACCAAAATTCAAACAAATTGTTGAATCCAACATGCTTTACTTTTGATAGTGTTCCAAGAACCACAACTCAAACCTATCTAGGTCTACCTATGACTACTTTCATTTGTTTTTCTAAAACCTCTCTACCTAACTCAACTTAATGTTTTATAAATAACTTTTTTTACAGTTTCAAATTAGGATACTAAAAGAACTATAAAGAAATGTTGGTACTATATCAAGCAAAATTTTGAAACCAGAATTTTTAAAAATTCTCAAAAATATTTTTTTTCAAAAGAAATTAAAAAAAAAAAGTCCACAATATCCAAAAAGTGGCTTTTGTTAACAACACCTAATAAAATGACCTAAACAAGCAAAACTAGGGTAAATGTTTAACTTCTCTCACTGCAACAAGTACCTTTGAACTGGAATTTGATTTTTTTTCATGTAAATATTGTTTAAGTCTCTGAAATCATTTAAGTGGGCACTGCCAACTATATGAATCATCCTTACTAGCTTATTAGATACTCCAGTATCTAAAAGGATACTGAAAGGATTTCTGGACAAACACAGCCTTTAATATCACTAGTCATTCCTTGACCACTACCTTGACCACTACCTTGACCTCAGCTACTCTCAACTTTATTGCATAGGTTGCTAAAAATGTGTCATAATTAGGACTTCAAATAGAACTAGAATGCATATCAGCTCGCTCACCCTTTCTATCTCTCTCTCTCTCTAGACAATAGTTGCTATCAGTCACACCTCTAAGGTGGTGCTCCAAACAGTTGAGGAAATTCCAAGAAAGAAAAAACTCTCTGCAATTCTTGGTTTTTAGCCAGAACCGTCTTGAGTCGTTCCGAATTACATGAGGAAGCAACCTGTCCATTGTCAATACAAACCAGTTTACAAAAATTTTGAATCGGAGCAAAATGTGATAGCAGAGTGAGAAGACTAGAGGAGTCTTTCCTCCTTGCAAAGACATTTGTTACTATAGAAACATCAACTTATATAATACAGTCAATACAGTTAAGGATAAAAATCAAGGCAGGGCTCACTGACAAATGTCTCTAATATTTAAAAATATTCACTTAAAAAAAATTAAAAAAAAAAAAACAATTAATTAACTAAGTTAAGCCTTTATCACCTTTTTGGTGAAAATTTCGGATTTTGAGGTCCTTCTGTAAATGACCGCAGTTCATAATTGGCTACTTTTGGATCAAATTCAAATTTGTCTCTAGCAAATATCAGTCTAATATCTGTGTGGAGATAAACTTTCCCCGACTTGCTGCTAGCAAACCTAAAAGAAAATAAGAATGGTTTAAGCATCTTGGAGAAATAGTGTTTGGTCTGTTGTTATGGTGACATTGGTGTTCCAGATGCTGGTTTTCCAAACTGTTACCAATTTGAAAGCAAAGATTGTTTACTTCCTGTTGTATGTTGCACTAGAGAGCTCTGATGTGTCAGCATTAATTAAGTTAAATTAGGTTGGTATTTTTCACTTATTTGTGTTAAGTTGTAACTGAAATTGCTATGCACATCTGTGATTACCATAACATATATCTGTAGAAAAGAAATTTCTGCTGCTATTAGGATTTTACATGTCCAAAATGGCAATGTTTAAATTACATCAATTTGATGTTCTTGATGGAGCATTATATCACATGTGCAAAAGATGCCACTATTTGCCTTGTTTTTTTAATAATTGCAACAGCTTGTAGTAAGTAGCACTGTGATCTTTAAGTGTGTAATACAGACCAGTCTACCACTGGGGGACCCTGGTAAAAAATGGAGACTACCATTAGATTATTTAAGTTTGCCAAAGTTCAGTGGTTTTCTCTGGGCACTCCAGTTTCCTCCACCATCCCACAACTGACTGCCTCGAATTAAGTGAAAGAATCTTGACTGGGGCATAAAACACCATAACTCCACTCCACAACACTATATATTATCTAAGTAATGAAACTTGGGTCAGAAAAAATATGTTGCTAAAAATGAATTAATTGCCTTAGCCACAGAAAAGGAATAATAATTTTAAAAAATGGCCTTAGAAAATTGTCATACTTCTGCAATATAGTCACTATCAGTTGTTTCTATACTTGGAGTAAATCAACATACCAATGAGGCTTTTAAATTGACAATCCAGCTAAAAAACTTATGGATCACAGTGCCTTTTTTGGCCAAGTATTAAATCTCACTCGGGAATAACCTAGTTTGAGAAAGTTTGTTTTTCTTGTCAAAGGTAAGTGGTTTCCTCCTGGCACTCCTGTTTTCTCTGCAATTTCATAACTGACCACTTCCATATAAGTGAAAAAAATTATAGACTGGGGCATATAACACCATTTCCAACTAAAAAAAAACAGGTATAACAGTATATAATAAACTACAATGTATAAATACAACTAGTTTACCTGAGGTGTACTAAATATCGCAGATATGAGGGTTCACAACTGTTAGGATCTACTGGCATATAAACTGTTCTTTGTCTAAGGAATGTTTGACAGTTAGGGGGCATATCACTGAGATCATACATGACTACAAACATCTTCACAACTGTTTTGTTTGGATTAAATAAAGTCTGAAATAGAAAACAAATAATATTCAAAATTTCAAATATGTGCAATGTTTGTAAGGGGATTTCTAAAAACTGGGTCATTTTATAAAAATAACTTTATGCATTTTATTAGAAAAGATCGGTATTAAAAAAAAAGAAAGAAAAACAGAAAGAAAAAATTGAGAAAAAGATAAATAGATGGGCCAGTGTCTACAGTATTGTTTGTTGGAAAAATTATAATTGTTGAGCTCATTGTAAAAGGGCCCCTTCAAAATTGAACAGTATCAATAAAATGACATTTGAGTTTCAAGAGATATACATGTAGGAGCCAGTACTGTCACATATTACGCTCAGAATTTTGAAATTCATTGCAAAGATCTTTTATTGTGACAATATCTACCATTTTTTGTCTGTCAGAACAGTTTTGGACAACTGGATTTAACTTAAACTATTTGATTGTGTGTCGCCGTTGCCTTTTGGGGAATTTTAGTTGTCAAATTGGGAAATTTTAGCCTTATTTCTAAAGGGGAAACTACTTTTATTCAATAGTAATTTTAGGCAAACAAAACCACTGATAAACATAATACAATTTACTTACTATCTGAAGTGTGCCACATTTTGGTATGTGATAGCCTTTCTTTCCAACAGGTTCCAAGTTAATATGTCCCTAAAACATAAAACAAAGTCTTTATAATTAAAGTTTATTGTCATATTAACAGTATTACATGTACTGTCAAAAGTCACTGTGTTTGTGACAGTGTATTTTGCAGAACTCTCATGCCGGAAAAAGCAATAGTTTTTACTTTTGTTCATTTACTTGGTCACAATTAGAAAAAAATTATGATCTTACGCATTTTCAAAAATATTCTGTACAAAAAAGATATTGAGGATTTTTACATGGTTTAATCAATAAGATTTCAACTACAGTAAAACCTGTTTTAAGAGGTCACTAATGGGACAGGACATAAGTGACCGCTTAAGACAGGTGACCTTTAAATCCAGGTTGTTTTCCAGAAGATATCTTTGAAGGAAAAATGACCCAATTTAATCATATATATATATATAAAATCAGAAGTCCATGAATTAAAAGTAATTCATGGACTTCTGATAAAATGTATGTGAGATATGAAGTAAAATGTTTGTCAACATAATACATAATAAAGTAAAGATCTCATGCAAAATAATCAATGATTTTTTTTTGTGTTTTATGGATTTTAATAACATTTTGGAGAGAGAGAGAGAGAGAGAGAGAGAGAGAGAGAGAGAGAGAGAGAGAGAGAGAGAGAGATCAGGTGAAAATTAAGTGATTAATCAGACGAAGCCATATATATATTTGATAATGTCAATTAACAAGCGTATAGTCTATTGTTATTTATATTAGAGGTTTTAGATAACAAAAGAAGGATTACCCGTCACTGTCCGTCTTAATGTAAGGTGATATCACTAAATAAAAACAATTTTAATTTAATGAAATTTTTAACTTTTAGAAGCTATAAAATCAGTTTCATTTGAATCGTTTGTAAATCGCAAAGACTTAAATAATTAATGAACCGGTTATTTTGATATGTTTTGCTGAAGCATATTTAAATCACTGCCTGCATTAATCATTAATTTTTTCATTATCGCTTACATGCCTTCACTGTTTTTTTTGTCTTGACTTTTATTACTTTCGAAATCCTTAATAAATCCGAATTATCTCTGTACAATATTCAAAATTTGCATTCGTCCGACATAAAATTTGTTCGCTTATTTGCGGGATGAAAATCCGGATTCGCTTTTTGATAACATCTTTTTTTTCTTTAAGTGTTTAAATGCTTAATGTTCATTAAATAAGACAAAGAAAAAGTGAATACTTCTCAAATAATTTTATTGTTTTTACTTAAAATCGACTCGACAAGTGCGATACAGCTGAGCAATCAGCTTAACATAGTATCATAAACAACATTACCAAGGCATGTGACAATTATCACGTGATACCATCAAAGCAAAATGGCCATCTAATCCAGGTTCTTCCTTGTTACCAGCCACAAAACTAGTGGCTGCTGACCGCGTTTCGCAGGTGACCGTTTATTTCAGGTGAAATATATAGTAAAATCCATTGGGTGGGATTCAACCTGACCGCTATCGGCAGGCGACCGTTAATTCCAGGTGACCGCTAAGGCAGTTTTTACTGTAGATGATTTATGTCTTTAGAATTATGTTACAATGTAAGGTATGTTCCCTCATGCAAAGCAATTACTTAGCTGGATTTGGATTTATTTAATTTTGGAACTTTAGGTTCATTTTTTCAACTATTTGGCTAAATTTTTAATCTATCAAATTTTTCGCCCCTAGTGTCACTGATGAGGAATGATTTTCCAAAATGTCCACATATTGCACATCAAAATTTAGCAGGTATTTGTGTAACATAATTAACTACCCCTGGGCGGGTACCGCTGCTGATGGAGTAAAACTCCCCGAGGGTATCCATAACTCAGTAGGCAGTACTTTGTGCTGTCAGAAAATATACCATTAAGCAAAATTTTAGCTGTCTTTATTTTTGAAATTTATTTAAAACTAAGGATTGTTCCCTCATGCAAAGCAATTCCTTCACTGGATTTGGATTTATATAATTTTGGCACTTTAGATTTATTTTTTCAACTATTTGGCTAAATTTTTAATCTATCAAACTTTTCGGCCCCTAGTCTCACTGATGAGAAATGATTTTCTGAAATGTGCACATATGGCACATCAAAATTTAGCAGGTATTTGTGTTATATAATTTACAATGTAAATGTATGTTTATTAAATAGATCCACCATTTAGAAGATGCTAAATCCCAAAAGCAGCAATGTTTTACTTTGAAAAGTTCTTTTATGATAATTGTTGATGGGCAAGGTAAATTCCAGTTACAATAATGTTCAAATAGATGAAAATGCTCAAGTTTATTGAATTAATTTCTTTAAATGACTGCAAACTCTAAAAAATGATCCAAAAATTATATGCTTCAGTGAATGATTTATTGTTTCAAGCTGCAAAAGCATTAGTCCAGCTAACTGTGACATCAGCCTAACTGCAACTATTAGAGGCAATAGCCTCACTGCAGCTAAATTATTCAAAGTATATGTGGCATCAGCATAATTGCAGCTATCTGTGGCATCAGACTTATTGCAGCTATTAGAGGTATCAGCATTACTGCAACTATTAGAGGAATAAGGCTAGCATCTCTACAGCTACACCACTCACAGTATATATGGGTGGCATCAGCCAAATATCAGCTTTTGTGGCATCAGCATAATTCCAGCTATTTGTAACATCTGTCTCTTTGCAGCTACATGTATTTGTGGCATCAGCATAACTGCACCTATTTGATGCATTGGAGTTACTGTAACTTCTCGAGGCGAAAACACTGTAAAAGGCAGACTCTAGTCACTTTTTGGAGATGTAAAAAAATCCCTTTAGCCTCAAGGAACATTCATATTAGAACAGGTTTACTTACGAGGTATGGTGAAGGAGCATTATCATCAGAAAGCTGGAAGAAATAGGCAGTGACAGGAAGTTTGAGATGTTTTGGACAAAATGCTCCTCCTGCACCTATCTCAGCTTTAAATCCTTCCACGACACCAACTGGCTCAATTCTACCATTCAAAACAGATTCCTACAACAAAAAGATACTTCAAATCAAAACTGAGTTGATTTTGTTCAGTTCTGAGAGAAAGAAAAAGCGGAATAATGTGTCTATGTAACTATGCTGTTTGTATCAAGATAGACTAAAAAGTATGTGTGTGTGTGTGTGAGAGAGAGAGAGAGAGAGAGAGAGAGAGAGAGAGAGAGTGTGTGTGTGTTGAGAATATAAAAATGCACATGTGTGCGATTGGTTGGTTGGTTGTAATGTTTCTAAATGTTGCATCATCAATTTTTCAATTATTCCCAAGAGCAGCTTTATTAATCTCTAAAGCTTAATCAAAGAACATGTATGTGTAAGATTTGTGAGTGTGTATTATATACTGCCTTACAGTGAGGTGCTAGCTCATCATGTCTGTATGTCACAGACAAGCATACCACTCCCCCAGTCATATTATCCTGGCACCAGTGGAAAAAGTCAATATTTTGTCTTCCAAATGTTGAGTGCCAGGCAGGGAAGTTTAAAATCTTATGTATTACTCAGTCAGGGTACAAACCCACAACCTCTCACCCTCAACTATGTGCAAGAGAAACAAAAGAAACTGTTAAGAAATCAAATTTGATCTCCCTCATCATAACAGAAGGAGAAAAAAATCAATGAGAGAGAGAGGGAGACTCTGTCTTACACCTTATGCCCTTCAAATTGTCATTTTTAGTTTAAGAGAGAGAGAGAGCGCGAAAGAGAAAGAGACTCAGTCTTACACTTTATGCCTTTCAAATTGCCATTTTTATTTTGAGAGAGAGAGAGAGAGAGAGAGAGGGAGAGAGAGACTCTGTCTAAGACTTTATGCCTTTCAAATTGTCATTTTTATTTTGAGAGAGAGAGAGAGAGAGAGAGAGAGAGAGAGAGAGAGAGAGAGCATACCTCAAAATTCCCGAGAAGACAGTTAGTAGAAGCAGGAGCACTGGTACTTAAAACTTTCGGATTGTCTTCTTTATCTGTTCTACTCTCTGACTGTAGTACCAGTTTGGAACAAGATAAAGCACTGAAAAAAATTAACAAGAATTATATATCCATAATTATATGTCCTATCATTCCTATCTCTACCATTTACTGTTATGATAATTTAAATTTTTGATAACTTTATAAATCCAATGCTGTGAACAGTGATGCCAATTCACTTATTGTGTTATTGTTGTTGTAATGTTGTTTTAAGTTGTATCATCAATGTTTTTAGCATGAATTTTCAATGATTTATTTCGACCCTTCAGCAGCTTAAGTCCAATTTGAAACGGGCACCGTTTTGAGTCCCATATGGTCAAAATTAAAAATCACTTCACATGGAATTGGTATTGTGAATGTTCATTCACAGTTTCTTTCATTATCCTCAAAGAAGTTCTGTTTTTGACAATCAAAATCAACAGGTAATTCAGCACTGCCTTCGTTCCTTTCTGTGAAAACAGTGCACCGTCCATGATCTGTCAACATCAACTGGGCTGCCAAATTCACTCAACAATGTTTTACTTTTGTGTTTTATGATGCCACATGCTATCACTATCACTTGATTTACAATTCTCACTTGACACATGATGGGCTATATCTTTGTCAATCTCACCAAGTAGGAGGGGTCGACCTCGTCTGGCATGATTCAACTCAGACAATTCAGATTTCGACAATTTTAATGCAGACATAAACTGTTTTTTTTCATGACACGCCAACTACTTTCACCAATATCCATTTGCAGTTCTTTACTTGATTTTTTAGCAGCTTTTGAATTTCAATGTGTATTCAATGAATTTCAGGTGTATAAAAGTTATTAGTTGCTTTTCTCTTTACACCATGTTTTGATACAGTTACATCTGGTGAATTAGGAGGAGTAACAGATCTTACAATTTCATCATTTGCACTGGACATAAGACTAGCTAATTCTTTAGCCAACGCATTATCTGGAATGGTAAACATAACAACTTAGTCTCTTTTGAGACTTTTCTGGTAACAAACTTCAACATAGCCATTTTGAAAACGTGATGAAAAACAGAGACAGAATGCTCGTTTTATGCACTACAAGTTTCTTTGTAGTGCCGATTGTACTCTAACCTGATGCGTTACAATTGGGTATGTTTGTTTTTTTTTTTAATTTAAAAGAAGACTACAAGTTTCTTTGTTGTGAAGATTTTATTGCAGTCAGATACTGTTTTTCATGACACGCACGTTTCTTTGTTGTGACAATCATTTACCACTCTGGTTATTTAAAACAGCGCGTTATCGGTGCATAAACATTTGCCGTCTGCACTCTTTTTTAACTTTCCGCTGTTTATTTTAAAAATGTCTACCGAAAGTTTATGTTTATAGCGTGTTTATAAAATAAGGAAGACATAAGATAATTATTTCCGAGTCTATAATTTTCAGTTAATAGTTGTAAGATAAAAGGCAAAATTAATAAGAAATTAAAAATTTAGAATTTAAATAATTGCATTAATTTCATTAAGAATTATACTTCAAAATCGGCAAGTCACATTAATTTACCAATGTACAGTATTTGCAACACATGTGTTTATCCAGGGGAGGAAGTAATGTCTTGAATTTTGAAATATACATGTATATGAACTAGCCAAGGCTCATACTCAGGTCCTCCCACTCTCGAGGCATTTTGTGTCAATTCTTAGTTTTCGATTGCCCTTGCACTGATGAGTTAGCTAACATTTGGCACAAATACCCACTTTTTGATTGCCCTTGCATTGATGAGTTAGCTAACATTTGGCACAAATACCCACTTTTTGATTGCCCTTGCATTGATGAGTTAGCTAACATTTGGCACAAATACCCACTTTTTGATTGCCCTTGCATTGATGAGTTAGCTAACATTTGGCACCGATACTTACTTTTTGATTGCCCTTGCACTGATGAGTTAGCTAAAATTTGGCACCGATACTTACTTTTTGATTGCCCTTGCACTGATGAGTTAGCTAACATTTGGCACCGATACTTACTTTTTGATTGCCCTTGCACTGATGAGTGAACTATCATAATCAAATCTTCCTGTAGACTTTCTCTTGACTGGAGCCTGAAATATCAAAAACAAAAATTAAATTGATTTGCAATTCATTCAGTTCATAAGCCATTTAACCCAATACATGTATTTTTCTTTACATCCTGTTTTTCAGAGCAGATGATAAAGATGAATCAGAGATATTCAGCATTTCTGCATTACTGGATGTGTCACTGCATGTTTTTTTGCGACAGTGAAATTTGCTTAATTTTTCAAAGAAAATTTAATTAACTTGAATCAAGTTTGGCATGTTTGGTATTTTTCACTTTTTCACTCCATTGTCTACAGCATAATGACAGGGCCATGATCAACAGACAAATCTGTGGGATAAAATCAAAAGAAATGGCTTATGTACAGTCATAACAATTACTGGGGAGACTTGGCCTCTTATTACAAAAAGAAGACTCTGCTGGTATGGACATGTACAAAGATCCAGCAGCGTAATCAAGTATGCACATGATTTACAAGTGGCTGGAAAGGGAGGTGTTGGCCATCCAAAGATGTTGTGGAAAGAGCGAACAGAGAGAGATTGTACAGAGTGGAACCTCTCAAATTCCAAACTCCATGATTGCAAGAAACAGAGACTTGGGGTGAAATCTGCCATGTGTGCAGCTAGCCAGTCATTTGGAAGGGAGCCTACTAGTGTAGACAATGCTCCTGAACCTGCAAGTTAATCAAAAAGAAGCCGATGATGAAGATGATGATGATAACTGAAAATCACTATATGCATAGAGATTTCAAAATTATAAGTGGAGCTAATTTTGTATTTTTATTTTCCTGTGCATTTAGTAAAAAATAACAAACTTTATTCAAGTTAATTAAATTTTCAAAGAAAATCAAGCAAAATTCACTGTCACAAACACAGTGACTCAAACAGTAAGATGGAAATAACACAAGGTGACAGCATGCATAACCTCTACCAACTCTTGGTGCTGCATGAATGAAATGTCTTTCCAACAATAAAGTGACCAAAAAAATAAATTCTATATGTAAAAATTAGAACTGAAATCATGAAACCAGATGCTCAGAAGGCTGAGCCTGTATGGCTCACCTGGGCCAGGTAATCTTAGTAGAAGATGTTTAAATCATTCCTGTAAAGTTTGGTTTAATTTCAACCAGTAGCTTCAGTGGAAATAGTCAAAATATGCTTATCCCATAGGGTCCAATGTTAAACTATGTACTATGCTGGTGTCCAAGTTTTTTGGCAAATTCAAAAAAACTTTTCAGCAATCTATAGAAAGGACCTTTCATACATCATTCCTGTATTGTTTGGTTCAATTGGCTTCAGTAGTTTCAGAGGAGATAGCCAATATATGCTTCTCATAGGGTCCAATATTAAACTATGTCCTGTGCTGGTGGCCATGTTTTTTTTTTTGGCATATCCGGAAAATTTTGGCTATCCTGGTAAACAACCATACATCATTCCTGCAAAGTTTGGTTCAATTTGCTTCAGTAGCTTCAAAGAAGATAGCCAATATATGCTTTTCCCATAGGGTCCAATGTTAAACTATGTCCTGTGCTGGTGGCCATGTTTTTTGGCAGACCCGGAAAATTTCAGCTACCTTAGTAAAGGACCATCCATACATCAATCCTGCAAAGTTTGATTCAATTTGCTTAAGTACCTTCAGAGGAGATGGCCAATATATGCTTTTCCCAAAGGGTTCAATTTTAAAATATGTCCTGCACTGGCAGCCATGTTTTTTAGTGGATCCAGGAAATTTCGACAATCTTAGTAAAGGACCATCCATACATCATTCCCGTAAAGTTTGATTCAATTTGCTTAATTAGCTTCAGAGGAGATAGCCAATACATGCTTTTCCCATAGGGTCCAATGTTAAAATATGTCCTGGGCTGACAGCCTTGTTTTTAGTGAATCCAGGAAATTTCAGCAATCTTAGTAAAGGACCATCCATACATCATTCCTGTAAAGTTTAATTCAATTTGATTTATTAGCTTCAGAGGAGATAGCCAATATATGCTTTTCCCATAGGGTCCAATGTTAAAATATGTCCTGCACTGGCAGCCATGTTTTTTGGTGGATCCAGGAAATTTCGGCAATCTTATAAAAGGACCATTCAAACATCATTCCTGTAAAGTTTGATTCAATTGGCTTCAGTAGTTTCAGAGGAGATATCCAATATATGCTTTTTCCAATAGGGTCCGATGTTAAACTATGTCCTGCGCTGGCAGCCTTGTTTTTTGGTGGATCTGGGAAATTTCGGCAAACTTAGTAAAGGACCATCCATACATCATTCCTGTAAAGTTTGCTTCAAATTGGTCCAGTGGTTTCAGAGGAGATAGTCCAAATGTGAAAAGTTTACGGATTGGCAACAGACGATGACGGATGCCAAGTGATGGCAAAAGCTCACCATGGCCTGTGGCCAGGCCAGGTGAGCTATCAATTGACATTTAAAGGTAAGAGTTGAGTGAGTTGAGTAATGGTGTTTCATGTGCCAGTCAACAATATTTCACTAATATCGAGACGTAACCAGCTATAGGTGAAAGTGCAAAAGACCATTTGGTCTTATGTTAATGGACACGATGAGATCCTTATGTCAATTTTTATAAAATTATTGCTCAGAGTTTGGACATCCATACAAATGTGTACATACATACAGAAAGACTAACTGATGTATGGATTGATGGACAGACATACAGATAGACAGACAGACAGTGAATTCTGCACACTTCTGTAATTGAGACAAACAGACACAGATAGAGACACAGAGACAGACAGACACAGATAGAGACAGACAGACAGACAGAGAGACAGACACACAGAGAAACAGACAGACAGACAGACAAAGAGTCACAGACATACACACAGAGACAGACAGACAGACAGACACAGAGATGGACAGAAAAACAATAAAAAGGACATATGGTGATTTCTGCATGTACCTATGTGTTTGTTTGATTTGAGGTATAAAAACTTACAGGACTAGATTGTGTTGGGAGACCGGTTGCTGTACTAAACATCATGGATGCACTTCTCCCTAAGTTTTTACGGAACTGTAAAATTTCATCTTGATCTGGCATTTTCTCTGTATTTGGCATGGTTAAAGCTTCCTGTAAAAACAATTGAGAGTTCTAACTAGAATTCATTGAGAATATATATTTTCTTTTTCGTTATTTTTTCTATTTGTAAAAGGAAATCAGGTAATAGAAAAGTTGATAAAAAAAATATGTGCCTGATACAGCATGTTCAGGCAGATATTTTTTTTATCAACTTTTCTATTTCCTAGCCTTACTGACAAGTGAAGTGGAGTAATGGAATTTTAAACCCAGTCAAGATTTTCTCGATTATACTGAGGAGGTCAGTTCAAGGATGATGGTAAGAGTTAAGTTGAGTAATGGTGTTTAACGTCCCAGTCAAGAATATTTCACTTATATTGAGACGTCGCCAGCTATAGGCGAAAGTACAGAAATTTTGCCTGTGCGTTGCGCTGATGGCATTATACAGCAGGGTTCTTTATCATGCCATGCCTGCCATGATACAGGACCTGGTTTATTTTAGTTCCCTTCCGAAAGAACCGTGACTTTCATTTCATAATGCCGAGTGCATGGCGAAAGAACAGTCACTACCCACTTTCAAGTCTTGAGTCAGACCCGGTCGGGGTTCAAACCCACGACCTTCCACCTACAGAGCAAGCACTCTACCAACTGAGCTACTGTATTGGTGGAAGGAACCGGAGTCCCAAGTAGAATCAAACTGACAAACATTCTCATACTAAGATCTGCTTCAATATAGATTTGAACCCAGTCAGTGAGAAGCATTGTAACCATACAGCAACAAAAGTCCAAGCATTGCTGGTGGATTCTGATAAGGCTTGCACCACTATGTTTAAAACAGACAGTTCAGGGATAGTTTCAGGGATAGTGGTGGACAAGACTTGTTGGTAGAAAACCACTATTTTCCAGCAAACTGACAAATTTTCTCACACTAAAATCTGGCTCAAGTGTTATCAAGGTAAGCAATGAGATGCACTGTGATCCAAAAATTGCACTTAAGACTGCTTTGCCACCACATTGCCCGTGTCTGGCGATAGGCACTGTGTTCCAAAGGCTGCACTTAAGACCACTTTGCCACAACGTACCCTGCATGTATCATTGTGAAAGATGACCAAGATCTTATCAAATTTATCAGAAGACAGAAACCTCATTAAAAATACTTACATTTTGCAGATTTTTTTGGAGTTCTTTTGTTAACAATTTTTTGCATAGTGAGAGATCTTTTGGTCCTTGGAGATTTCCTGAGTAATCCTGTGTCTGACTAGAATCACATGAGGTTTTTAATTCCGTTTTCCGATTTTCTATATTTTGTTGAAAGTTATTCAGTGATGAAAGACTAGCTTTGGCACAACTGTTTATAGTCATAGTGGAAAATTTCTTTTCTAAATTATTATCACATTTCTTGTTCTCATATTTTGTCTCTAATTCAATTGTTGGAGTTAACTCCCTTGAAGATAAACCGGAACTAACTCCAAAATCAATTTTATCTTTAAGGCCACACGATGATGTCATGACTCCATTGGTTTCTGAAAGACTATTGGTAGGTGTTGAATCATATGATGACCCTTCACCATCTGAAAGTTCCCCATCTTCTGGAGAATTTCCATTTGAGATTTTTCCTGCAAGCTTCAAAGATTGCTTGGATTGATAGCCATCGATTTGGCTTGGTAATTCTCTCTCAGGATCAACCTGAACACTTTGATTTTCCTCGGACAATTCCAAATGTTCAAAGCTTGGTCCTGGTTCAGAAAAACTTTTCAAGAATAAATTTCTGACTAAAGGATCATTATTTGAATCTTGATGATGAATATTCTGTTCTGGCTTGTTGAATGTGAATTTGGATTCTTCTTGAGTATTTTTAGCTGTACTTGTTCCAATGAAAGATGAATCTAAATCTGGTTTACATTCATCTGACCCCTCAAACTTTGTCTTCTTGTCCTTTTCAGAATTATTTTCACCAATGTAAAATTTGCACTTAGTGAGTGGAATGTTGTCCAGACTGGTCTCCATACCAGCTTTACCGGTACCAGTGTTTCTGTGTGAAAGACTTGACAAATATGCCTCTATTTCCTCAGCATTCAGAGGCTGCACCAAGTCTTTTAATTTTCCTGTCATCACCTTTTCCTCGAGATTTTCTGATTTGTCGCCTGGTTGACCAAGATCGATGTGTCGTTTTTTATAAAAAGTTTGAGGTCCTCTGTTATTACTGCTGGTAAACAAAACCTTTGGACTTGGAAGACGTTTCATACCTCCCATAATTCCACTTCCAAATGCTTCCTGCTGAGGAAATACCAGCGGTTTTTCTCTGAACATGTCCTTTGGATTTTGTTTTACTTTCACTGTTTGATGACTTTTTGATTCCCCTTTCTCAAGAAGGGTCAAATTATCCAACACATTTTTCTGGGAATCTTTTTCAAAGTCTATTGTTTTTGGGAAATCAAATTTCTGACTTCTTCCAGTTGGGGGTTTGTGCATCATAGTTTTTGGAATGGTCTGTTGAGGTACATCTTTGGCAAATTTTGGACTATCAGTTTTTGGAATAGTTCTGACTACATTATATTTTCTGTCTTCTTTTTTGATAAATTCACTAACATGATCTATTGTCATTGATTTAGGTGATTCTTGTTGGAATTTATAACTCAACTCTTTTTCCCTATCTGTTTTTCTGTGCACTGACATTTTACAAAGCTGAGACGCTCCTTTAGCATTCTCTTCATCTCTACAGTTGACATGAGGCACCATCTCTTGTCGTGGCAGTGAAGTGACAGCCACACGGACTGCCACATGGGACAAATCAGCAACTGGGAATGTGTGCGTTTCTTGTTTATCAGAAAATGTGTGAGATACAGACTCACCAGGAGCATAAAGTCTGAAAATAAAAATAATAATAATAAATAATAACAATATAAAAGCTCTCTCTCTCTCTCATTATATTTAGGATTTATCAACTTTTAGTTTATAATTTTTAGGTGTAAAATGTTGTAATTGGGTAGCTGATTGCTTAGCTGATTAGTTGGTAATTGGTTGGCTGATTGGTTGGTTGGTTAAATGGTTGATTGGTTTGTTGCTTGCTTGGTTTGTGGGTTGATTGGTTAATTGATTGATTGATTGATTGGTTGGTTGGTTGGATGGTTGCTTGGTTTGTGGATTGGTTGGTTGCTTGCTTGCTTGCTTGCTTGCTTGATTGATTAATTGATTGATTGATTGATCGATCGATCAATCGATTGATTGGTGGGTGGTTGGTTGGTTAGTTGGATGGTTGGTTGGTTGAATATTGTTTAAGGCCACATCAGTAATTTTTCGAATATTAGTTGTAAAACTTTTTACTTTTACATCTCAATGATAAATCAAAACAAAAGTTCAATAGTTAAAGCAAGTAATCCTGCTCTGCTTTGCTCTGCTGCTGTGATTTTGGTAACTACCGTATTTAACACAATGGCTTATACTATTCTTATCAGAAAGCAAATACGATTTTGCTGAAATTTGAAAAAAATTGCCAGTTCCATTACCAAAGATTGGTGGTTTACTCATGGCACTCAGGTGTTCTCCACCAACATGAAATGACTGCTGTGGTAGAAATGAAGGAATCTTGACTTTGGCATAAAGTACCATTACTCTATTCCAATTTAAAACTAATATTTACCTATACACAATACTCAAGGGTAATGTTCCCATACTGGAGGTCAACCAGGAACTCATCTGGGAGAAATGCAAGTAGGATCTTATGGCTTGTAACAGAATTCTGCCAGACACAAACCCACCATTTTTCTCAGCTCTAAATACAAGATAAAATTAAAAATACATCATTCATTATATAAGGTACATGTATTACAATTTCATTTACACTGCTTACAAACTAATCATTTAAAAGGGCTATTAATTCTTCTATGAGGTTTTAAAATATGTGCTATTCCAGAAGAGTCAAAATTTTGATTTTTTTTATTAAGTCTTGCCAAATAATACAAACACCATCACAATCAAAATCTCTGAGGTGTTTTTTTTTTTTTTTTTTTTTTTTTTTTTTTAACGAATTGGGCATTAACTCTTTTGACTGTTACTACAACTACAGTCGATTACTGATCAAAATGATAAAGTGTGGTCGAAAATTTTTAAAATTTTTAACTCTGATTTTGCAACAGCAATCATTATCAGATATTCCATGTTTGAGTTTTAATAAAATTTGAGCATTTGGGTTGAATGTAGGAATCCACATGCTTACAATTACATTTCAATATATTATATTTTGCGACTTACAAAAATTTACTGCAACATACAGATGCAAAGAGTATGTTGTCTTCTTTGGTTTATTTTATGTAATATGTTCCAATTTACCATGACAACAAAGAAAACAGCTTATAACAAAAACATACCAGTCCATGCCAAAATCACAATCCCCCCCCCCCCCCCAAAGTAAAAACTTTGAAAACTGGGCAATTCAGCTAAACATGTACGTTTCCATCAAAAAAATGAGGCCAGGTGCTCTAGAAAGATAAAAACCTGTCGCACATGCAAAATAACATAAGTAACACTATATAAATGTTCTTATTACCTTTTTGTATTAATCTGAACATCCCATCTTTCTATTAGTATACAGTTTTCAGGATGACTCAGATTGGCTCCCTCGACTGTTGAAGCTTCTAGATGACCATGATTACAATCGGGTAACAATAAAACATCAATCCTCATCGGGATATTGTTTCTATACAACAAAACCATCTGTTTCCGTAATTGATCAGCTTTCCGACACTGAAAATTAAAAAAAATAAAAAAGGTCTTCAAAATAATTTTTATATATTCAAACCTTTTCCTTATGTCTGTACCCTAAACAAGCAAATAATTATCCTGATTTAATTTCAAAAAAGAACAGGCTACTAGTTAGTGTATGTTAACTTCCAACATGGTACCTTAACTCGATATTAATCCAATGTAAATAAACCACAAACTTTCTTTCTGAGACATCAGAAAATGGAGGCATGAGGCACAGCCGACCCGTGGTGTTCATCTGTTTTTGCATATCTTCAAATGTTTTTCTTTCAGTTCTTTTTACCATGTTGTTGGTCCATTTCTTTTCTTTTTATATTTTCTTTTTTCTCCATTGGTACCCATTGTTTTTACTATCTTAGTAGTTTTAAGCAATGTGACACTAAATACCTTGTTCAATAACATACAAGACAAACTTGCTGGTCTTTAGAACATGTCTAACATCAAGCAGAAAAGCTATCTTGCATTTTTTTTTTTTTTTTTTTTTTGGTCGGAAATCCTATGACATAAATTGATGACATTTGCTTTTTGTCCATAATATATATTTTGAGAACTTGGAGACTTCAAAAGAATATATAATTTTACCTGCTCTCTATGTTTATCACATTGATGGAGTGATGTCCCTTGAATAGGGGGACAATGAGGTCCTTCTACTCTCCCTTTAACCGATAAATCTGGGGTTCTCGCTTCAGTAACTAACAAACCAACATCAACAAACAAATCCAACGGATCCCAAACTTCATCTTCCATATCTTCTGATCCTAAATGAATGAATAAAAAAGTAGTATGTCAACAAATGAATGAATTATACTGAATATAAGTGACTTAATGAATGAATGAATGAATGAATGAATGAATAAATGAATGAATAAAATAAACAAATAAATGGATGAATTGATAAATGAATGAATGAAAAATCAGTAAATAAGTATATAAATGAATGAATGAATGAATGAATGAATGAATGAGGCTTTAAAAATATTTGTTCTATTCTTCCACTTTAAACAGTGTAGGATAGGGTACTAAGGAAGGAAATTTTATTAATTTTTTATACCGGTTTACAGACAGCTCAGGTCAGCACTTGCACTAGTGGTACAGGGTGTACCAGCACATCAGAAGACAGGCTCTTATTCTGGTTACAGGAAAATCGGACCAGCATTTGCCATGACTACATGCAGGCACATCAGACAAGCTCTTATTCCGGTTAAAGAAAAACCAGACCAGCATTTGTCATGACGACAGGCACATCAGACAAGCTCTTATTTTAGTTAGAGGAGAATCAGATCAACACTTTTCCTGGTGTGGCCATATAAAGCCAACATTTATCCTGCTTATCACCTGAAAGGAGTGGGTTCCATACTCATCTAAGGGACTGGGTGATGCAGTAAATTTTTGTAGATAGTCCCTCCCTCCTGTTACAGCAGCAACTTATTTCACTCTTTTTTAAATTGGATGTTGTGCTATTGTAAGGTATTTGACACATGTTGATCACAGATAAATAAATCAGGAAGGAAAATTTTTTGCCATCTTAGATACCCCAAGTGAGATTTATATAGTTTCATCCTACAATATAGGTATAAGATTTTTTGGGGTAAATCCCTTCTCATTGTTCCTCTTTACATTGTAATCTTATCATATTGGGGGGGGGGTACAGTAGGTAGCAGTATGAAAGAACTTTTAAGAAGGAAGTGTGTTGATGATGCAGCAAAAACAGGAAAATATGTGACCTCATGACTCCAGGGAATGTTATATTAAACAATGGGTGTATCGTCGGTTATTGTATCTATGTTGATTATTATAAGTACAATCAATTCATTTAAAAAAAGGGGAAAAAGTGGGGAGTTTTATCATTTAAAATACTAACAGAAATTATGAGAAAATAATATATTTTTTGTTCTAAAAATCGTAAATTTCATTTCCTGAAATATAACAAAAAACTTAGTTACTAATTATAGAACATTTCAGAGGTCAACTTGTATGGTCGCCAAGCACAAAAACACCCAATGTGTGTGTCATAATTTCAACAAAACCTCAAAATGAGTCACCCTGAACTTGATATTTTTCTTTGTTTAGTATAACTAAAACACTTTTTAAATTTTATTTAAATTAGAAATTTTAATCCGACGGATTTGTCTTTCGGATCCGAAGTGACCTGTCATTTTTACAAAACAGCTGTTCGGGTTCTGTTTATGCATGAATATTCAGTCATTGACTTTTCCGACTCAATTTTGATCAACCGAAAACTTACCTTTTTCTGGCTTCATTCTCCCCAAATATCTACACAACTAAGGTCTGCTCTCAAACACCATCTCTCTAACAAATGCTTGACTACATCTTAATGTTTCCAGTTCAACAAACTGAAAAAATTTCTACGTGTATTCTTCCGTCTTTCTCTCAACCCATCTGTCTGCTTTCGTCCATTGATCAGTGTGTTATGGTTTAGATCGGTAAGTCACGTGAGCAAATACGAGTACTTTTGGAAAGTAACTCTAAAAGTGTTTCTAATCTTTTTAATAAATATAATAATGATATAACTCATTTATTGGTCATAATTAAATTATTTTCGAAATAAACCACAGATGATTTTGACAGACGTTGACCTTTTACCTTGACCTCAAATGACCCAGTTTTGAAAACTGACCCGTGCTCAATTACTTTGCCCTTTCCGTAGTTTCATCCTTACTTAGAGAACCAATGTAAAATAGTCTTTCTAGGCTCTTGTTTCAAAAAACACAAAGTAAATTTCTTTTTACCAGGAATATGAATAAATATCAAAATCTTAAATTTATTGACATATTTGGGGACCAATGCATCAAAATTATTAACGATCTTGACTTATTCGCTATACGTTCTATGTTAAACAGATTTTTAAATAAAATAAAATGAAATGAAATGAAATGAAATGAAATAAAATAAAATAAAATAAATAAAATAAAATAAAATAAAATAAAATAAAATAAAATAAAATAAAATAAAATAAAATAAAACAAAATAAAATAAAACAAAATAAATGATGATAAGTTTCGCAAACCGATTGTGTTGAAAATTTAGAGCAAGTACCAAATTTAATTGAAAATTTTCCTTACAATATATTAAAGTGTTTCCTGCAATTTAGAGGCTCAAAGTTAAAAACAGTTGAAAAAATATCAAAAAAATAAGCACCAAATCTTTAAATTTATTAGGACACCATTTGAATAGTCCTGTGTCTAAATTTTATCAAAATCACATCAGGGGATTTATTTATTTATTTATTTATTTATTTATTTATTTATTTATTTATTTATTTATTTATTTATTTATTTATTTTTTCATTCATTCATTTATGAATTAATATACATAATAAAATAAAACAAAATTATCATTTTGTTTCAGTTTGTGTCAGCTGCAAGCGGCCATTTGGTTTAGGCAGAAATTCACAGGTGATTAATTGATTGATTGATAAATTTAACTTTAAAATTTAGGAAACTGCACCCTCGCATGGCGCTAAACATAAAGAGTATAGAGTATTGACTGGTTCCCTCGGTACGTGGAAAATGGATTGAAAAAAGGATTGGAAAGTGATCGATGCTTGTCTGCGGCATACTGACCCTAACATCGGCATATGATCAGCAACTTACCAAAAAATCGACCGGGTGCGCGCCAGTACACGGCAGACCAAAATAAAACAATTGCAATTCTCATGAATACATGAACATGTTATAGAGATTAATAAACTTGCTGTCGTCGAGAACTGAATATTGTTGATGCGACGATAAACAACAACAACAATAACAGCAGCAGCAGCAGCAACAACAGCAACAACAACAACAACAACAAAGTTTTTAAACATCGTTTCAACTTTCATATTGCCATGTTCAGAATTTTTGAATTTCTACCAAAAGTAATATTGCAAATTCTGTACATGACAATGTTATAAATATACCTTTTTAATTTTTTTGGGAAAAAATAATAATGAAACCACAGAGGCTTGACGCATTTTATATCTTTCCTTAAAAATACATGTCCTAGGGTCTCTTTTTTAATACCATATGACATATGTTTTTAAAGAAAGATATAAAAACTCGTCAAGCCCTTTGAATAAAACCCAAAATCTAACATTCATAAAATTATAACACAAATTACATGACGAGTTTTCGGCGTATATAACGGTGCTTTTATGTTGTCTAAAGTCCGTTGGCGAGATATAACGGCACGGAGTAGAGTTAAACAATATTACGTCATAACCTGATATTTATCCAACGTGTAAATAATGACGAGATATTGCATCACTAGCCAGTCAGTAATGGGGTAATAGATAAGCCTATATATCATGACATAAACGAAACGGTCACGTGATGTGTCTGTAATTGAACTAATTACGTATAATTGAGTAAATTAATGGTAATAAGAGGGTCAAGAGCTACTTAAACGAATCACGTGATCAATAATAATCTATGATTGATAAAAGATGCATGTTTGTTCTTATTTGAACATGCTCTAGATAGTGTATTTCATTGAGAGAGAGAGAGAGAGAGAGAGAGAGAGAGAGAGAGAGAGAGATGGAAATGGTGAAATATCAGACCACGCACTCATTATCATCACACGTATACATATCAAGAATGCTCTGACAAAAATAATAATAATAAAAATAATAAATAAATAAATAAAACTGACAATGTCACATGAGCTTGGAAAAAGATTAAAAAACTCAAAAAAGTTAAGTTTCTGATTTTAATCTATTTTATTAGTTACTCTCTACATGTAATTGAAGGTTGATATGTGTGTAATGTAATCTTCTTATACAAATGTTTACGGGACACCTAAGTGTCCAGCTGTATAATTTGATGTGGACAGCTCAAACCGAAGTCGGGGCCTCGGTGGCCGAGTGGTCAAAAGCGCGCGCTTACGGATCACAGCGCCTCTCACCGCCTGGATTCGAATCCCACTCGGGCAAATCCTAGTGTGGAAAAGTTTGTCAGTTCGCTTGCGAAAGTTGGTGGTTTTCTCGGGCTCTCTGGTTTACTCCACAATCATCTAACTGACCGTCTCGATTAAAGTGAAAGAATCTTGGCTTGGGCGTAAAACACCAATACTCTACTACACTCAAACCGAAGTCATATCTTTTAATTTTGAATCGAAATCATGTCATAAGAACTGCCACTGCGGAAGCTCAGTTGGTAGAGTGCTCGCTCCGTAAGTGGAAGGTTGTGGGTTCGAACCCCGACCAGACTTGAAAGTGGGTAGTGACTGTTATTTCGCCCAGCACTCGGCATTACGAAATGAAAGTCACGGTTCTTTCGGATGGGAACTTAAAACAAACGAGGTCCCGTGTCATGGCAGGCGTGGCAAGATAAAGAATCATTATGTTGTACAATGCCATCAGCGCAACAAACAGGCTAAATTTCTGTACTTTCGCCTATAGCTGGCGACGACTCGACATAAGTGAAATATTCTTGATTGGGACGTTAAACACCATTACTCAACTCAATTCATGTCATAAGAATTGATTGGCGGTTTTCTGAATGCTGAATTGGACGAGACTGAAAATAAAATCAAACCCCGGTGGCCATGTCTGGTTGTAAGTCAAAATGAAAAAAAGAAAAATTCTAAATGGATTGGAAAGGATTGGATTATTGGCGTTTTACGTCCGAGTCAAGATTATTACGGGTAGACTAGTTTACATTGGAGTCTTATTCTTGTTCTGAAATCCCTTATTTATGTATTGTAAATTTGTTTGTATGCACGGTTACTTAACGAAATAAACACTTTTAAACTAAGATTATTTCACTTACATTTTTACGCCCCAGTAAAAGTATTTTAAGATTGTTATGTGACCGAACAACCTGACTTTATCACACTAGGATCTGCCTGAGTGGAATTCGAACCCATGAGACGAGAGGTACGTGCGCTGTGATTGGTAAGCGCTCGATGTAGACCTCTCGGGTATAAAAACTCCTGGTTTGGTGAGGTTTTTTGAGGAAATCTGTTTATAAATACGAGCAGTTCTAAAATTATGCCTTAAGCATCATCGCACGTCAGAGGAATCTAAATTAATAACACCAGAATGTTTTTTGTAAAATTTGAAAACCAAAGCTCACTTGGTCTGATGCTATAAAGACTGACACATTGGATATTTCTTGACTGCAAATGGGAAATGATAGTATACGTAGTATACTAGTATATTTTTTTCAGGATTAAAAAAAAGATGACTCTTGCAGGCGTAATGAAGTGGCATTTTTTATGTCTACTGTTGAATTTCAAATGGAACACACACACACACGAGCGCGCTGACTGTTCAAAATGCAAAATTTTATTGTGAATGCGTACATTTAAACAACATATTATCAATTTCTTACAAGAAATTTAAAACTGATACTTTGTAAAAGAAAAAAATCACGGATTTCAACGCTTTCAACTTGAGCACCTGTTTTGTCAATTAAATCCCTTTTTTTCCATTTTAAACATCTGTGATCTCCTTAATTGTTAAAGAACAACTTTTTGTAACCAATTTTTATTTATTTATTTATTGTTTGTTTATTCATTGTTGTTGTTTTTATGTTTGTTTGTTCGTTCTTTTGACGCCTCTGAAAAAATCAGACGCCTTTGAAAGAATCACGCCAGGTTAACGCATTTTTATTTAAAAAGTAACTAAGAAAACCACCGACCTTCGGCAAGCGAACTGACACTTTCTCACACTAGGATCTGTCCCGAGTGGGATTCGAACCCAGGCGGTGAGAGGCACTGTGATCCGTAATCGCGCGCTTTAGACCACTCGGCCACCGAGGCCCCCGTAAAAAGAGCCTTTTGCTTGTTTTTTTTTATACCTTACTACCAGTATAAAAGTCTGAATGCACTAACAAGTTAAGATACACTTTTATAAGCTCATGTACCCCCAACAAACTTAGAAAGTTTGCTTTATCATTAAAGCTACATTAAGTTTTCCTAGGAAAAAATTAAAAAAAAGGTTTAGATCTAACTAATGATGTTCTTAATGAACAATGTAACATTTGGTTCAAGGATAAAAGCTCGAATAAACACAGTTAAATACAGGATAGGAGTTGATATGTTATTCGAACGTCCTTATACATAATATCAGTACATTTTAAGCTATTCGCGATGAGGAATTTAGCCAGAAATGAAGTTTATTGACCAATGAGCTCAATTTTGGATAAGAACTAAGAATGCAGTGGAGTATTTGTGATAAAAATTTACACATCATTCAAAATTCTTCTGTCGCTTTATTATTTCGAGGCGGTCAGTTCTGAGATTGTGAGGAAACCGGAGTGTCCATTGAAAACCACAGACTGTCGGCAACCAAACTGAAAAACTTCCTCATCTGTCCGAGTGTGCTTTGAAGCGTGGTAGTGAGAGGCACTGTTACCGGTAAACACGTGCTTTATATAGACAACTCTGCCACTGAAGACCCATGTATAAGAACTGGATATTCAGCAGACCTTTGATTCATTGTCATTATCGGTTAAATCAAACAGCGAAAACTCAAATATTGATTAAATGGGGGGGGGGGGTTACGTCCCAGTCAAGAATATTTCACCATATCGAGACGTCACCAACCATAGGTGAAGTGTCAGAAATTTTTACGTTTGCAATTTGCTTAAAGGGCAATGTGCAGGGAAAGTTCTTTAGCGTGCAACGCCTGACTGCATCGGTTTTCAAGTTCTCCTCCGAAGAATCCCTTGACTTTCATTTCTAAATACCGAGTGTTTGTGATAGAAAAATCACTACCTAATTTCAAGTCTTGGTCAAACCCAATCGTGACTCGAACCCGATCTAACATACGAAGCGAGCACTTTACAATCTGAGCTACCATAGTGATCAATTGTCATCATTGGTTAAGTCAAAAATCAAAGAGCGGCTTATAATGTAAAACACAGATGACAGAATTTGCAATTGGTACTTCAAAATACCGAGTCAAAAAGCGAGGCAGCAAGGAATCGCCCTATGAGGTTTTACTTTGACGATAAAAGGCATATGGTGTCCTGAGATCAAGTCTACAAATGTAATCAGGTGGTCAAATTAAAATTCATTTTATCATTCTAGTTAATGAAATTTCTGAAATATTATTTTAAAGTACCTTTTGAAGCACCTAAACACTCATTTTACAATCGGGTACCCCCGTTCCACCCCAACCCCCACAGTCGAAAAAGAGAAAAAACATAATTCACATGCATTATGGTGGTTCTCTAGAGCTGAATGCTTCTTTTGGCAGTAATGCCACTGCAGTAGCTCAGTTGGTAGAGTGCTCGCTCCGTAAGTGCAAGGTCGTGGGTTTGAACCCCGACCGGGTCTGACCCAAGACTTGAAAGTGGGTAGTGACTGTTATTTCGCCAAGCACTCAGCATTATGAAATGAAAGTCACGGTTCTTTCGATGGGAACTTAAAATAAACGAGGTCCCATGTCAAGACAGGCATGGCACAATAAAGAACCCTGCTGTTTAATGCCATCAGCGCAACAAACAGGCTAAATTTCTGTACTTTCGCCTATAGCTGGCGACTTCTCGATATAAGTGAAATATTCTTGACTGGGACGTTAAACACCATTACTCAACTCAACTCAACTCTTTTGCCAGTAGTTATTTGAGAATATCTTTTTTTCCATAAATCTCTTCACTTATTCCAAGCAATTGCAATAATCTATAATGTTGCTGTTCCAAGATAACCATTGCATTATTTGTCTCACGAAGGAATTTCGATATTTGACATTAGAAAATTGCGTTGCTTTTGGTTACATCAGATGATAAATTGACATCAATGACATTAATCTGTTGTTCTTGTACCCGGAAATGCCAAATTAACGCTGATCACATGATCACACCAACACGCCTTGTTTATCTCGCATTACTGTAGTTACTAAATTATTGGTTGCTGGAATGGTAACTAAAACCTTTATATTATTTTTGGGTCACATAACATATCAAATTGGTTAAACAAGGAAAAGTACCAAAAAAAAAAAAAAAAAAAAAAAAAAAAAAAAATATACTATCCTTTGAAAAGCAAAGTGATAAGCCTTCAAATACTAGGATTAGCTGAAGTAGTATTTCTGGAAAGGACGAAATATAAAAAATAATTAAACTATAAATAAAATAAATAAATAAATAAAAACACCAACCTTTGGCAAACAAAATAATATTCTTTTGCTACAGAAGGATTTCTGGATGAAGATTAAATGAACTTTTCCATAGTTTATAAAATTACAACAATTCAAACTAATTATCACTAATTTGATTGGACTGGATTAGATTAATGGTCAAGATTCTTCCACTTGTAACAAAGTGGTCAGTATTCACATGGTAAAGAAAACCGTACTGCCCAGAGAAAATCATTAACCTTCTTCAAGCTTTCAAACTGACAAACTTTCTCACAAAAGATTTGCCCAAGTGGGATTCGAACCTAAGCAGTGAGAAACACGGTGATCCGTGAGCGTGCACTTTAGACCACTCAAACACTGAGGCCCCAAATTATTAATATACATGTATATTGAGGTGTCGGGTTCTAGAATATTCATGGAAACTTGAGTACTGTGAAAAAAAACAGACCCTCTACAATTAAAATGAGAAGAATCTGCTCAAGTGAAATTCGAACTTGAGGTTGTTCTGAAAAAGATATACAAAATAGAATGCTAAACGAAAATTGGCTCACATATTGGTACAGTGCTGGGGTTCAAATCACTCCCCGGTCTGACCACAAAACAAAAAAATAAAGGAAAGTGTTCTTTCCGAAAAATACTAGGTAATCCTGAAAAAAAGTTAGTTCTTCTATGATATTTTGAATCAAGAAGAACATCTTAAAAAATAAATGTAAACCGTTTTTAATACTATTTAAATAATTTTTATTTCATATTCTCCAAAATATAACAAACATGACTTTATTGCTCACAATGTAAAATGAATTGTGTGATAAAATATTTCAGAAAGTTATTGTATATATTGAGCATCTTGATATTAAGAAAAAAAGAAAAACAAATGTTTAAATAGGTAACATACATCGTTAAGAACATTTTGTACAGAGCTATCACTTTTATTTGATACGGAAATAATGTCAAACACCGCCCCTCCAAAATATTAAATAAATAAATAAAAATAAAATAAAAAATGCATAAATAATAAAATATTTAAAAAATTAATTAACAGAATCCATAAAAATTTCATGTAAATTCTTTTCTGTGACTGTTTGAAGAAATTATAGCTCTGCCATAATGAACTTTAAATTTATTCATTTTTAAATCTTTGGATTATCTTTTTTATCTTTAAACCTTTTCGGCCCTTAGTGTCACTAATGAGGAATGAATTTTTGAAATCTGCACATATGACAAATCATAATTAAACAAGTATTATTGTTAAGACCAAATTGTTATCAACTTATATGCTGCTTAATATTGCATGTTTGAAAGACGGAGAGGAATTTTTAGATAAAAATATCATAAAGCATAATAGATAATAAAATGGTAAAAAAAAAAACAAGAAACCAAATGTTACATGTATTAACAAATAAACAAGGTAAGATTGATAACGTATCACAGTTAAGAGCTTGAGTAAATAACAATTCATTTTAAAAAGCTTTTCCAACAGGATAAAACAAATTGCAACAAAATATCTATTAAAATATTAGTATAACATATACATGAACATAGAAATTATTTAAAATCAGCATCAAGTCAAGACAAAATTCATTATGTAGGAAAGAAGAGATTTTGAAAAAATAAAAATCTCAGAAAAATGTTATTGTGAAAAAGGCATTAAAGCACCTTATAGTAAACATATTTTACATGTACACATATACAAATATTCTAAAATAAATAGATAATGAAATTGAATAAATAAATAAACAAATAAATAAATGAATAAATAAATAAAATTGAATTTAAAAAAAAATAATTAAAAAAATAACAAGATGAGAGAAAATAAAATACATGTTTAAATGAAAATAGAGGGATGAAGTCTTGTAAAATATATAATATAAATATATATACATACAGTAAAAAGATTTTTATTAAAATCACTAATAACTATATAAGCTTAAATGGCAGGATTTGTGGCAGTGCTCTTAAATGACATGAAGTAGTGAATATATAAAAACAAATTGTATAAAAAATTAAAAATGAATATGATGAAACAAATCTATAAAATCAACAACCAGGTCAGTCAAAATTGACATGTTGGACATAAAGCAAAATTATCAGCCATCTTAACTTTTAAAATCTATTTAAAACTAAGGTTTTTTCCCTCATGCAAAGCATTCCTTATCTGGATTTGGATTCATGTAATTTTGGAACTTTAGATTTATTTATTTATTTTTACTTTAGATTCATTAATTTTTTCAACTGTTTGGCTTAAGTTTTTTATCTATCAAACTTTTCGGCCCTAGTGTCACTGATGACGAATGATTTTCAGAAATGTGCACATATGGCACATCAAAATTTAACAGTTTTTTTTGAAACATATTTACATCTATAATAAAGTCATGTACATAATACCAATTTATTAAATAAACAAAACTCAACATGTTGAGTGGAGTGGTGTAAATAAAACAAATTAATAATATCAACATCCAGATCGGACAAAAATTGGAATTCTGGAATGGAGTGGTGCATAATATGGAACACATTTTTTAAATCAACAACCAGGTTGGAGTAAACTCAACATGGAGTAGTGGAGAGTTGTACAAAAAATCAAAAACAAGGTCAGACAGAACTCAACATTCTTAAATGGAGTGGTGTAAAAAAAAAAATAATTACATTAACACCCTGGTCAGACAAAATTCAACGTGGAGGGATGGAGTTGTGTACAAAAAATAATTACATCAACACCCTGGTCAGACAACACTCAACATGGAGGGATGGAGTTGTGTACAAAAAATATGTACATCAACACCCTGGTCAGACAAAATTCAACATGGAGGGATGGAGTTGTGTACAAAAAATAATTACATCAACACCCTGGTCAGACAAAATTCATCATGTTCGAATGGAGCGGTGTACATACAACAAATTTATTATATCAACAACCAGGTCAGACAACATTCAACATGGAGGGAGGGAGTTGTGTACAAAAAATAATTACATCAACACCCTGGTCAGACAACATTCAACATGGAGGGAGGGAGTTGTGTACAAAAAATAATAACATCAACACCCTGGTCAGACAACATTCAACATGGAGGGATGGAGTTGTGTACAAAAAATAATTACATCAACACCCTGGTCAGACAAAATTCATCATGTTCGAATGGAGCCGTGTTCATACAACAAATTTATTATATCAACAACCAGGTCAGACAACATTCAACATGGAGGGATGGAGTTGTGTACAAAAAATAATTACATCAACACCCTGGTCAGACAACATTCAACATGGAGGGATGGAGTTGTGTACAAAAAATAATTACATCAACACCCTGGTCAGACAACATTCAACATAGAGGGATGGAGTTGTGTACAAAAAATAATTATATGTACATCAACAACCAGGTCAGACAAAATTCAACATAGAGGGATGGAGTTGTGTACAAAAAATAATTACATGTACATCAACAACCAGGTCAGACAACATTCAACATGGAGGGATTGAGTTGTGTACAAAAAATAATTACATCAACACCCTGGTCAGACAAAATTCATCATGGAGGAATGGAGTTGTGTACAAAAAAAAATTACATAAACACCCTGGTCAAACAACATTCAATATGGAGGGATGGAGTTGTGTACAAAAAATAATTACATCAACACCCTGGTCAGAGGGATGGAGTTGTGTAAAAAAAATAATTACATCAACACCCTCGTCAAACAAAATTCAACATGGAGGAATGGAGGAGTTGTGTACAAAAAATAATTATAACATCAACACCCTGGTCAAACAAAATTCAACATTTAGGAATAGAGTTGTGTACAAAAAATAATTACATCAACACCCTGGTCAGACAAAATTCAACATGGAAGGATGGAGTTGTGTACAAAAAATAATTACATCAACACCCTGGTCAGACAAAATTCAACATGGAGGGATGGAGTTGTGTACAAAAAATAATTACATCAACACCCTGGTCAAACAAAATTCAACATGGAGGGATGGAGTTGTGTACAAAAAATAATTACATCAACACCCTGGTCAGACAAAATTCAACATGGAGGGATGGAGTTGTGTACAAAAAATAATTACATCAACACCCTGGTCAGACAACATTCAACATGGAGGGATGGAGTTGTGTACAAAAAATAATTACATCAACACCCTGGTCAGACAATATTCGACATGGAGGGATGGAGTTGTGTACAAAAAATAATTACATCAACATCCAGATCAGACAAAATTTAACATGGAGGAATCGAGGAGTTGTGTACAAAAAATAATTACATCAACATCCAGGTTAGAAAAATTCAGCATGGAGGAATTGAGTGTGTGCATACAAAAAATTTATTACATCAACAACCAGATCAGACAAAATTCAACATGGAGGAATGGAGGAGTTGTGTACAAAAAATAATTACATCAATATCCCAATCAGACAAAATTCATCTTCGAGGAATGGAGGAGTTGTGTACAAAAAATAATTATATCAACATCCAGATCAGACAAAATTCAACATGGAGGAATCGAGGAGTTGTGTACAAAAAATAATTACATCAACATCCAGGTTAAAAAAATTCAGCATGGAGGAATTGAGTGTGTGCATACAACAAATTTATTACATCAACAACCAGATCAGACAAAATTCAACATGGAGGAATGGAGGAGTTGTGTACAAAAAATAATTACATCAACACCCTGGTCAGACAAAATTCAACATTGAGGAATGGAGTTGTGTACAAAAAATAATTACATCAACATCCCAATCAGACAAAATTCAACATGGAGGGATGGAGGAGTTGTGTACAAAAATAATTACATCAACATCCAGATCAGACAAAATTCAACATGGAGGGATGGAGTTGTGTACAAAAAATAATTACATCAGCATCCCAATCGGACAAAATTCAACATGGAGGAATGGAGGAGTTGTGTACAAAAAATAATTACATCAACATCCCAATCAGACAAAATTCAACATGGAGGAATGGAGGAGTTGTGTACAAAAAATAATTACATCAACATCCCAATCAGACAATATTCAACATGAAGGAATCGAGGAGTTGTGTACAAAAAATAATAACATCAATATCCAGGTTAGAAAAATTCAGCATGGAGGAATTGAGTGTGTGCATACAACAGATTTATTACATCAACAACCAGATCAGACAAAATTCAACATAGAGGAATGGAGTGGTGTACAAACAAATTTATAAACTCAACAACCAGATCATACAAAATTCAACATGGAGGAATGGAGTGTAATATACAAAACAAATTTAAAATTTATCACATCAACAACCAGATCATGTTGAAACATGTTGAAATTGTATGGATGTAATGGCATAATTCATGAAAAACATACGATTTAAATTGTAATACACAGAAATACCTTGTAGATATAAAAAATGGACCCTTTAGTACATGTAATTAATTTTTGTAATGAAACAATCAATCTCTTGATGCAATCTTCAGTAGGAATATTTTTATATTTTTTCATCTCTGCAGACTCCAAATATTCATCATTTATTTGTTACTGACCTTAAATGAATTGACCTCAATATTGAAGACTCTGCTTGAAAAAAAAAAAAAAAAAAAAAAAAAAAAAAAGTCAGAAATGTGGTTACTTAGTGTGATAGTTTACAAAGTCAACAAAACAATTTGCACTTGAGTTTACGCTTAACTAGGTTTTATACACTGCTATTTCATTTCCGGTGATTGATTGATAAAATATTTGCAAATATAGACTTTCCTGATTCAGACTATTGAGAATATAATACAAATAATATAATAATGTATTATGTACATTGATCTTATATTTTGTAATTGTCGTTTTCCAAGGAAACTACAGTTTCCCTAGGTTGTTGTCTTGTGAAGTAAGCAAGAAAATGGGCAAAATGGGAAGGAAAATTAGATTAATAAAAACAATTAAAATGATATACCCTTTTAAGCTCAATAATTACATTTACATTTCCTTACTATGGCGAGGCCTCTGTGGGCCAAGTAGTCTAAAGCGCTAATGGATCACAGTGCCTCTCACTGCCTGGGTTCAAATCCCACTCGGGTCAGATCCTAGTGTGAGAAAGTTTGTCAGTTGGCTTGCCGAATGTCAGTGGTTTTCTCTGGGCACTCCGGTTTCCTCCACCATCCCAGAACTGAACGCCTAGAAATAAGTGAAAGAATCTTGACTGGGGCGTAAAACTCCATTACTCCACCCCACTCCTTACTATGGCACTTTTTTTACCAAACAAAAATATGTTAATACACATGATCCATTTATTATGAAAATTGATGCTGTATTTAGTGGAACCTGTCAAAACTAAATGCTGAATCAGAATGGCTATACTGAAATCTTGTCATATCTGAGAACAGTATCATGATCATTCCTTACTTTTACCAAGATTTTCATAAACTAAAAGTCCATAATTAAGTAAAAATTAACAATGAAATTTGTCTCAAATTCAAATGCAATTAGTTAAGCAAAACAGAAAGTATTGGTCCACTTTTTAAAATATATTGATCAGCTCTCTTCTAGCTTCATAATGGGATAATACAACTGATATGTTTCAAAATACCAGTAAGACAGATTTTGATTGGACACCACTGTGCACTGCTTTCAACAATGTCTTGAAGCTTTCCATTGGATGGCAGGAAATATATAATGTCTTATAAATATCAAACAGGTTTTGATTGGATACTATAATTTTATCAGTTCTACTGTAACTGTACATTTTGTCTTGCACTACTTCATTGGATGGAATTACTCTGAATCAAAGATAAGTTTTGATTGGATATCATAGTTTCTTTAGTGCAGCTGTAAACCTCAGGATCTCTACCATTGACATTCCAAACTTCTTCTGTAATGACCGATAGTAAAATTCAGGTGCCTTAAAATAAAAAATGAAAAAAAATCTTTATATTCCAGAAATATTTATAAAAATTAATTGTGATGAAATTCTGTTGAAGCAGATACTGTAAACATACTAATTTTACTGGTGCCTTAATTTAGCTATTTTTCACGCTAGGACAGTACAGACAAAAACCCTGATCACTTCACTTGATTGCTAATGATGTCATAGTTGTTGACATTGACAACAACATGGAGGTTTTTGAAAACTATTTAGTATAATGTATAATCTATAAGGTTTTACTCAAATATTTCCATTTTCTCTCATTAAAACAGTATTAAACTCTCATTAATATATTTAAAAAATTTAGTTTTATGAGACAATGTTTTGTATTGTTCAACAAATCTACACTTAACAATTTTAAAATAACATTAGATATTTAATTTTATCTGTATAATGTCTGATAAACGGACGCTGAAATATTTCCTAATTTGAGTTGCGTGTAGACTCAATTGAGTGAATATTTGTGAAACTGGGGCCTGGATAGCTTTGTATATTCATATCTTTATCATAACACTATATATTAATGATATTGTTATTATACCTCTGTTTTTATACATTTCAGTTCATATAATAACTCTCCATCGAATGATTCCACATGCTTCAGACATCTGTAATAAATATATATGCATTGATTATCTATATAATATAAAGATCGATACATTATTGCTAAAAATACCAATAAATAAAAAAAAAATCAAATGGGAATAATAATAGTTATGTCAGGATTATGTATTGATAAAAGGGCAGGTAGATATCGGTGTATAGTATGGCCTGTGTTTTACACAAGAATTCCACAGATTTAAATGTCTGGCCTGGTTAGTTTTTGGTCAAGTAGAAAATACATTAATTTAACATAAACTTTCATATATTGACATGCAGCTGCTGCCTATCACAACACCGGAAACGTAACACCTAAGTCTCGCCTTATGGCGTTGCCAGGCTCGACAAAAAAATGATGTTTGGGCAACTTTCTTTGTTTGTTTTACTTTTTAGACTTGTCTGGGTGACTTATTGCTAAGGTCATGGGTATTTTTATGCCAGACAAATTTGTGTCAAAGGGTGTGTATGTGTTGGAGTGGGAAAATATTGATTCATGTATTCAAAAATAAATCAAAAGAATAAAGTGTAATATTATCCAATCCATACATCCATCAATCCATCCATCCATCAATACATCCATCCATCAATCCATACATCCATCAATCCATCCATCCATCCATCCATTCATCCATCCATCAATCCATCCATCCATCCATCAATCCATACATCCATCAATCCATCCATCCATACATCCATCAATCCATACATCCATCAATCCATCAATCCATACATCCATCAATCCATACATCCATCCATCCATACATCCATCCATCCATCAATCCATACATCCATCAATCCATCCATCCATCAATCCATCCATCCATCCATCCATCAATCCATACATCCATCAATCCATACATCCATCAATCCACACATCAATCCAAGTCTTAATCAGACAAGAGAGAAGAAATTTTAAAGATAATTAAAAAAAAATGATGATTTATAATAAAATTGTGGCAGTCTGGATAATAGCTCAGAATTAAGAATATAGTCACAGGTTGGTGGCCAGTGTGTGGTCATGATCAAAAGTCTCAGATGGATTATTAATTGTAGCCATATAATAGTCCTGTTGATGGAATTTGGATTTCCAACATGAACATCATGACAAAATCAAGAAAAATGTTGCAGGAGTTTAGTTGTGTAATGGTGTTTAATGTCCCAGTCAAGAATATTTCACTTACATTGAGTCGGCCAGCTATAGGCTATTAAGCCTGTGTGTTGTGCTGATGGCATTATACAGCAGGTTTTTATCATGCCATGCCTACAGGACATATGCATGGGACCTCACTTTTTTTAAGTTCCCATATGAAAAAACCATAACTTTCATTTCATAATGCTGAGTGTTTGGCGAAAGAATAGTCACTACCCACTTTACATCTTGGGTCAGGCCTTGTCGGGGTTTGAACCCACAACCTCTCACTTATGGAGCCATTACTCTAGCAAATGAGCTACCCCAGTGGTAAAAACTTTGGAGGAATTTTGCATTCTGAGTAGCTCCATTGGCAAAAAAGTTTCTATGGAGTGGGTGGTGGTCCAAGGTTTGATGACCATTTTGACCATGCATATTTACTTTACCCAGTCACTGATGAGGAATGACTTTACCAAATGTGTAAATATAGCACATCAAAATTTTGTGAAATATTCACATAAAAATTTACAATTTTACCCAATACTTTTGCACATCTCTGTCTGCAAAATATAAGAAACTGTATTATGACTTAATGAGATTTACATTTTATTAGTTTCTGACAATGTGACCTTGGATGACCTTATAACCTACTTTGCTGACCTAGATTAGACAAACTTACCTGTCAAGACTGTTATTACTCATCCAAGATGAGACCTGCTCTGGTGTCATCTTCAGTGACTCTGGTGAAAAACTTACTTCTTGTCCACCAGGTGGTGCTCTGAATGTAGCATGATGGGAAGGAATTACAACTGGTGAATCTGTTGCATCATCTTCAAGGAGAAAACATTACATTATATCTATTGTATAAACAAATAATAATGCAACAATTTTTAAAAATGTATCCTGTTTGTGTGGTCATAGATGATACCTATATTATGTACCACATGAAAAATGTTCAATTTATTCATTTTTTCAAAAATACAAATATTTTCGAATAATATTTTTAGGTTGTTGGAATATATACTGCTCGCAAAAAAGTTATTTACTATTATTGTATTATTATGGACCTTTTCCAAGGGAACTGTTCTTCTATAGTATTGTTTGGAGAGGTATAGTGGTTGAGCTGATAGGCTTGGCCACTTTATCCAGCCAACACTATAGGGGAACTGTTTATGAAAGAAAGGTCCATAACAGATATAGTAATCACAGATCTATGCTTGGCAATCTAGAATCAATTTTCAAATTAACAATTCATTTTATAAACATCATGAATTTTCAACTGCAATAAGACTTCATAATAATAATAATAATGACAACAACAACAACAATAATAATGATGATGATGATGATGATGATAATAATAATGATAATAATATGTGTTATTCAAAATAAGTACATATCACACAAAATATTGTTGATAATGAGTTGATCGATCTCCATAGATTGTCATAAATTTTTCATGCTTTAAGAAACAATTTAAAATGTTTATAATACTTTGTGACCTCCGTTGTTATCTTATTTGTGAACCAGTCATTTATATCTTTGTAAATCACACTCCATTTTGTATCAAACAACAACAATAAACAGAGGTACCTGAACAAAAGCGAGTACTGTAAAATCATCAATTTTCATAGTGGCCCAATTTTTGTGGTTTTCGTGGACACCTTGATCCACGAATTTACATGTCAACCAAATTGTTTAATATAAGCTATTAACAACTTAATTTTTTTGAGGACATGAGTGAAATCAGTAGAGTAATCCGGTAACACTGAACACATAAGACGGTGTTTTTACAACTTGCGGTTCACCTTATTAACTACAGTCATAATCATGAATTCATCCCCCCACAAAATGATATTTTTTCTTAGAACCACGAAAACTGGACACCACAAAAATTGATGATTTCACAGTATTAGATTTGGTTTGTGTGTGTGTGTGTGTGTGTGTGGGGGGGGGGGGGTTTACTCAAGGGACTATTCTTGGATGTTGGTCGGGGACTATTTTTAGTATAATCCTGTTGCTATGCATTGCCAAAGGCAGATGATTTCTACACCAAATAGTATTCATGTCATTATCCAAAGATTAATCAACAAATATCATGTGATATGTACTAAAAAATTTTTCTTTACTCGTGCAAAGTAAACGATTTTTGAAAATATATTTGTTAGGTGCATTACCATAGTCTGTCATTGGTTGAGCTGTTAGCATTCTACTTGTACTTGCATCAATATGCTCCACATGTTTCAGTGATTTTAACTCCTTTAGCAAACCTTCCCATGGCTTCTGAAACTGATATTTCCCGCTAAAGTCAAAATAGAGTTTAGTACCAAGAATAATTCCAAGCCATCCATCCGGTCGATATTTTTTCTGTAACATCAGGGGGATGTAATTTTTCTGGAGCTTGATAGCATACTCTGCTTCTAATTAAAAATAGAACAAGAGGAGATAATTTATATTATATTATTACTCGACATATTAATTTCTTGAGCTATGAGTGATTTCTACCCAAATTTACAATGTAGGAAAAGTCTTTCAAAATCAATATGCAACAGGTGACATTTCGGTACTTACCCCTCAGCAGGAAAACTCATAGAAATTCATTTCCCAAAACATGCAGTCTAAATTCAAGCTTGTAATATATGTCAGAAAAATTTGTATTTCTAATGGCAGAAATCCCTCTTAAGAATGAGTTACAAAAAAAGGTAATCATCTTAGGTTTACTCTGCTTTTTTGTTTAAACTTATCCTAACTTTATTTTAAAACATCTTTGGAAAACAGGGAGGGGTAAGTTGGGATGGTATTGGCACTAAGACATATTGGGTAAAATGGGATTAAAAAAGTATTTAATTTGATTTGATTTAATGGAGTTTTATGTCCCAGTCAAGAATATTTCACTTATTTCAATATGTCACCCGCTATAGGTGAAGTGGCAGAAATTTTAATCTTTGCAGTGCACTTAGGACATTCTGCAGGCAGGGTTCTTTAGTGTGGCATGTCTGCAGTGAAACCCAGCATCTGTTTTTAAGGTCTCCTCCAAAGAAATCAATGACTTTCTTTTCAAAATGCTTAGTGCTTGGCAAAAGAACAGTCACTACCAATCACTTCCTGTTACATTTGGGGGCTTGTCCGAACCTTAGAAGTGGCTAACCAACATGTTGGTCCCAGGGTAGAACCTGGAAGTTTTGATTCAAAGTAGCAGAATCAAAATAAGGAAAGGAGGAATGTATTAAATTGGGCTTGATAGTTGGCTGGGTAGCTCAATCAATAGAGCATCCTGCTACTATTGGAATGTGCCGGGTTCGAGACCCGGTTTGACCACTGCAGTTCTTTCCCTTTCCTGTTACACTTGTAAGCAAGACGAGCAAATTATCTTTTAATAAAAAGACTAAATAGTTAGAATGATAAATAATGAACTTTCTTACCCAATCTACAATTCGGACTTTGTTTATACTTCTCAGACATTCCAATTATTACTACAGAGGAATTCTCTACAGCTTTGGCCATTGCGTCCAGTGTAGACCCACCCATTTTTTCTACATCAATCCATACCGAAAATCCCACAGCCTAGAGAGAGAAAAAAATTTTTGAAAAAATAAATAAAAAAAAACAAGAATTTCACAGATTTGAATGTCTCACCTAGTTAGTTCTTGATTGAGCAGGAAATACATTACTTTTGCATAAATTTTCACAGTTTGACACGCCGTTGCCACCACTGCCGCCTACAACGACACTGGAAAAGTAACACCTAAGTCTTGCCAGGCTCGACAAAAAATAAAGCAAGATATATCTTTAGTATATTTTTTAGTTAAATTGATAAAAAAAAGCAAAAGGGTGGACTTAAATCTTTCTATTACCAAACCTGGTAAAATATCAATATTTGAATGGCAGAACAAGCAGTAATTGTCTTGGACCATTATACGACCTAAAAATTGTGTGTAAAATAAACAGCACTCTGGTAAGTAGAGCAGTTGATCAAGACAAAAATCCCTGTGCCATTATAATCTATCAAGATACATTCAAACAACATGAAAACAAAGACAACTGACAAGAGAAAAAATCAGAAAAGAGAAAAAAAATCAGATATTTAATTTACCTTCTTTAAATTAGAGGCATCAGTGGTTGAGAGGTCTACAATGTGATCTTACAGATCAGAGTTTCTCACTTCCTAGGTTCGAATCAAACTCAACCATCTCCTATTGTGAGGAAGTTTGTCGAAAGTTAGTTATTTCTCAAACCACTCTGGTTTCCTCCACTTTTCCTTTTTTTTGACTGCCTAGATATAAGTGACATACTTTTAAATGGGGCATAATAAACCATTATTTTTCCCTACTTTTATCAATAGAACTCACTGTGATTAATTTGTCTAAAGCTCACATTTACAGTACCACTGACTGCCTAAATTTGAATCCTGTTTTTGGCAGATCCCAGCATGAGAAAGTTTTTCAGTTTGCTTACTAAAAGTGGGAGGCTTTATCTGTGTACTCCTATTTCCCCATCAACATAAATCTGACTTCTTTGATATAGATGTAACAATCCGGACTGGGGTATTAAAACACAATTATTCTTATCCTACCTTCAGTCTATCCTTTAATTCATAAATGATTTCTTTCTCATTCCAAGAATAACTCAAAAATATATGTCCTTTGTTTTTGGCTGATCTTGGACCTGAAAAAAAGTTTAATAATTACAATTAATGCATGTTTTCTCAATTACCATGGTAACAAATTGTCATGCATCATACAATCAGCAAATATGATGTATATAATCAATCAGGCTACTGATGTAGTCATTACAACGATTGTCATGTGATAACATCATCCAGTGAACAAAAATAGCTTGATACATTAATCAAAATATGTAGGCATTGTATGCAGCAAGTTGGTTGAGTTGAGATGTGTTTAGTTACGGTGTTTTATCTTAAATCAAAAATACTGAATCCCCAGAAAAAACCTCCTGCCTTTGGCAAGCAAACCAAAAAACTTTCTCAAATAGAAACTGCACAAGCCTGATTCACTAGGAGGTTAGATGCACTGTGTTGCATTAATGCATGCTTTAAAATACTAGGCCACTAATTCCGCTGTTTATTGAGTAATGTCTCAACTCTGAATGTCTGAATGTTTATGCAGCTGTCTCAACTCTGAATGTCTGAAGGTTTATGCAGCTTGCTCAACTCTGAATGTCTGATGCTTATGCAGCTGTCTAAGCTCTAAATGTCTGAATATCTATGCAGCTGTCTCAACTCTGAATGTCTGACTGTTTGTGCAGCTGGTTCAACTTTGAATGTCTGACTGTTTGTGCAGCTAGCTCAATTCTGAATGTCTGAATGTTTATGCAGCTAGCTTGACCCTGAATATCTGAATGTTTATGCAGCTGGCTTAACTCTGAATGTCTGAATGTTTATGCAGCTGTCTCAACTCTGAATGTCTGAAGGTTAATGCAGCTTGCTCAACTCTGAATGTCTGATGCTTATGCAGCTGTCTCAGCTCTGAATGTCTGAATATCTATGCAGCTGTCTCATCTCTGAATGTCTGACTGTTTGTGCAGCTGGTTCAACTCTGAATGTCTGACTGTTTGTGCAGCTAGCTCAATTCTGAATGTCTGAATGTTTATGCAGCTGGCTTAACTCTGAATGTCTGAATGTTTATGCAGCTGGCTCAACTCTTAATATCTGAATGTTTAAGCAGCTAGCTCGACTCTGAATGTCTGAATGTTTATGCAGCTAGCTCAAATCCGAATTATGTATCTGGTTTTTACTGTACTTACGATTGGACACATCATTTTGTCCTGTAAGCACAAAGAGAGCTCCTTTTACATTCTTCTCAACATCTTTATTGGTACTGTCTTTGAGTTTCTCTAGTGTTGGCATCATGTCCTTGAACTCTACAATGGCCTTACAAACTTCTTTGTCAAAAGATAGTGTCCAGATAACCCTGGCTGCCATGGACTTGTCTTCCTCATTTTTTCCTTCTAAAATTTCTAGAAAAACTGGCAATGCCCCAGCATCTATAATCTAAAAAAGTAGGGTACAAATATTGTATAAGCAAGAATTAATAAAGGCCCTCAAAAAGTTTTTTTGGTTGTTATCAAAAAATTGTTGATAAGTGTGATGTAATTATACCAAAAACTATCTTGTTGACATTTGATATCCTATAGTTCCATGTTTCTTTCATTCCCAGTTTTGGTTGGTGCAGCTAGCTAGACAGGAGGTAAATACCCTTTCAGAGGACCTGATTTGACCTGGCTGGTGGAAGTTGACATGTTTAACACCATTTACTAGTTTTGAATTAAATTTTCTTTGATTTTTTTATCATGATTTGAACATTGACTGGCATGTGTGTGTTTGTTTGATTGAAATAACATTGGTATTAAACTATAATTTGATTGGACAATTTCATTGGTTTGCTTGTGTTTGATTGATTGAAATAACTTTGGTATTAAACTATAATTTGATTGGACAATTTCATTGCTTTGCTTGTGTTTGATTAATTGAAATAACATTGGTATTAAACTATAATTTGATTGGACAATTTCATTGGTTTGCTTGTGTTTGATTAATTAAAATAACTTTGGGATTAAACTATAATTTGATTAGATGATTACCTTCTGCTTGTTCTTGTCGTTTACAGCCAGTTTTGATAAGCCATCCATTAATTCATGAATAGAAAACCCTCTGAAGCAAAAATCATGTCTATTCTTCAGCGCAGAACTGATGAATTGAATTATATTGTTGATAGCACCTAAAAAATAATAATAAATCAATAAATCAATAAATAAATAAATCCATCCATCCATCAATCAATCAATCAATCAAGAAGTACATTCTGGGTTTAAAGTTGCAAATTCCTTCTTTTAAAACCATGAATATAGCCGGGTTCGAGTTCTGATTTGGCTGCTGCATTTTCCCCCTTTCCTATTATTTTTGGAGACTTGTCTGAACCTGGGAAGTGGCCAACCAACAGGCTGGTCCTAGGTAGAACAAGGTAGCTTTTATTTAAAGGTGATATGAATGGACGTCATTATGATCCCCGTATTATTGGGAAGGTCCAGGGTTGGAGTCCCAGACTGGCTGCTTCATTTTTTCCCCTTCCTGTTATGATTGGAAAATGTACCACTTCCAATGACCAAAACTGCTCTGGTAACTTGTGAATGGGAATTACATTGGTTATATAACAAAGCTTTAAGTTACTTTGATAAAAGATTTTTCAAAAAGTTCCATTTCCAATCACAACTTCTGCTATTGTGCTTGGTGATTTCACATTTACACATGTACTGGTATTATAAGAAGGCTTAGAATCCTTAAAGAAAATGTTGTTTGATATTGGGTTTGAAAGTACACCATTTTGAATCACCCTAAATTTCCTTGTACCTTGTGATCTAAAAATTTCAATTGTAATATATCTGGTTAGCCTATGACAAAAGATGTTGGACCATGGGTTCTAATGTGTATCATATGATCCCCCCCATATCATTAGTAACTGGCTCAGTGGTAGAGCATTTGCCTCAAGAAAAAGGGGTTATGGGTTCAAACCCTGGCCGGGTCATAAACAATACTTAAAAATCAAATATATTGTTTCCTTGCCTGGCACTCAGCATTAAGAGGATAAACATAGTATAGACTGGTTTACCTGTTGTCATTATACTGGACTGGGGAGTAGTATGCTTGTTTGTGACAAATGGTTCAGTGAGCTAGCACCTTACAAAAAGGTCACCCTGAATATGTGCTTGTACACAGTAGGGCACAATATAAACTCACATATCACACACGAACATGAACTTGTTCTTAGTTTGATCCATAGAAAATAATGGTGATGGAATGTTAAACATTAAGATGATAGTAGGCTGGCAAACTTGATTTACAGGGTATTGATGGAGAAGTGGCCTTAAATGTGTGCTTCATGATCACAATGCCTCTCACTGCCTAGGTTCAAATCCTGTTTGGGCAGATCCTAGATTAAGAAAGTTTGTCAGGTCCCTTGCCAAAGAACATTGGTTTTCACCAACCGTTCCAGTTTCCTTTACCAGCCCAATACTGACTGTATTGATATAATTGAAAGAATCTTGACTAGGGCAAAAAACACTCTTAACCCAACCCAATCCAACCTAATCCAATGCAATCAACCTAATCCAATCCAATCCAACCCAATCCAATACAATCCAACCCAATCAGATCCAACCCAATCCAATCCAACTGAATCCAATCAACCCAATCCAACCCATCCCAATCCAATCCGATCCAATCCAATCCAATCCAATCCAGACTTGTTTTACCTGTATTATCCATTAACTTGTCATTGTCCTCTTCATCCACTATATGTGACAATATCAACATTGCTAATACTTTTAAAATTTCATTATTTTTCTCTGCATACTTATCAAGATAATTGAGCATCACCTGTAAACAACAAATAACCATAGTAACAATTAATAGCAAATTTCCTTTTAAATGGCATAATGAAACAAAATAACTAGTGTCAGGGTAGGCATGGAAGGAACAAGGCTGATGGCTGATCATTGCTATAAGCTATGAAAGCCCATTGAGCTCACTTTCGTAGAAGAAAAAAATAAAAATAACGCGTTATTACGCGTAACTTTCATGAATAAATGCGAAAATTTCACGAAATAACGCGAAATTTTCGCTAAATATCATAAAACTTTCGCGAAAAAAACGCGTAACTTTCACGAATTAATGCGTAACTTACTATATAAACAAAATATATCTTAATGTAATTTACTCAATATAGAATGGAAAAACAAAGAGTAAAGTTTGTGAGGTTATATTTTGAACTTGGGTTATCATTTTTTTAAACATAACTGGACCGTTTTTATATATATAAATGTTCAAAACGATCCTTAGTTTTTTTATGATAATTATAAGATTATGCACGCAATTGATTTTTAAAATGATAATGAAGTTTAAAAACACCACCTCTTTCTAACTCATATTAAAGTAATGTACAGGTGTGACCGCAGGAATAACAGTTAATTTCACGCATGCGTAAAAACGGGTTAATTTAGATTTCTGCCTATGGAGAGAGAGAGAAAGAGAGAGAGAGAGAGAGAGAGAGAGAGAGAGAGAGTTCGAAAATTGGATGCGATTTGTTCAAATTGTAAATTTTAAACTTGAAACGAAAGACTTCTTAACATTACCGGATTGTGTCATAGAAGGTACTTCAAATACGTTTAAAGCTCTTTTTCTTTCTTCCTTTTTTTTTTTTTTTGCAAAATTATTAAGTACTTCGATATATGATTGACCTTTTTTGTACATAAAAAACATTACTATATTTTTAAGCCGCCACTCTGAATTAGCATCAATGACAATGTAATAAAAGTGCCACGCAGAACTAAGTTAATCTTATGTCAAACATAGCCGAATAGCGTCGCGCAGGACACATTTTCTTATAAATCATTTTTTTCTAAAACTAACTAAGATGTCATAAAAACTATGGCTACTAAAATTTCATGATATCAGTTTCCACTAAAAAATATATCAGGATCTGATGTCTACCTATTTTTTTAAAATTCAATATATTTAAGTATATAATTATGTTTATATGATTAAAAAGAAAACTAACATTTATTTGATTAAAAACGTTAAAATCTCACGAACACGCATTCTTATTTGACAACAACAAAGCATCGGTTTTTGGCAACTAATTATTCTTTTTTACAAAAATTACATAATCTGTTTTTGATATGTCCAAAAGCAAAGTAAATGGTAATGCACCTGTTTGCAAAGTTAAAATAATGGTTACAATTAATTGATATAATTTGAAATGGAACTTTACGCATCCGCAATAATGCATGTAAACTCTACGGTGTTGCACATTTTCTACATACTTTACAAAAATTGTTTTATAGTAAACGCATAGCATATATGTTAATTTAACATCAGTGGACATAATATTCAAGACATGGAAATTTCATTGTCACACTTCAGTGTAGAATGAGTTATATGCTGTGCACCTGGTCAACTGACTATCTGCGATCAGATCAAATTCATAATAATTAATGCTATAAAGCTTCAGACGGACAGTCAGATGGATGTTGAACGGTAGATGATGGTACTAGGACAATGTCTATTTGTTCAGTATTTAGCTCATTATAGTTATTGCTATCTAACCTAATATAATCTAAGCAAAATATAAATGAATATTATTTTTACTTAAAATTTATTTTCATTTATAATGCCTACATTTTCCTTCACCATTTGATCTTTAATGTATTCTGAAGATACCTCTTCTAGAAATACCCAAAAATCATTTTCATTATCCATTGTTTAACTGGCAGTCAAACCTACCTTAATCGCTTTTTATGACGCAATTCGCATTTTTTCACGAAAGTAACGCGTTTATTCGCGAAAGTTTCGCGTTATTTGCCACACCCATCTGTTTTTGTCAAAAGCATAGGTGGGTGTGGGTGGAGCTTCACATAAATTTGAATGCCATTCCATCAAAGGCTCTGCATATAGGAAATGATATACTTTCTACAGTATAATAATGAAGAGGTTGAGGATTGATCGAATTTTATATGAATGTATTCAAGCAGCTTCATTTTTACACTCTATATATATAATCACATGGAAGATGTAAAATTTTGCATGGGTATAAATTCAAAGTGTACTATACTGGTAATTAAAAGTGTGCAATACCAGTAGTTTAAAGTGCAAAATACTGGTAATTAAAAGTGTGAAATAACAGTAATTTAAAGTGTGAAATACTGGTAATTTAGAGTATGAAGTTCTGGTAATTCAGGATTTAAAATACTGGTAATTTAAAGTGTGCAATACTGTTAATTCAAAGTTAGAATACTGGTTATTCAAAGTGTGAAATACCGATAGTTCACTCATAATTAAATGTGTGAAATACTAGTAAATCAAAGTGTTAAATACCAGTAATTCAAAATGTGAAATACCAGTAATTCAAAGTTTGAAATACCAGTAATTATGATTATATTAGCCACTTGAGAAAAGAAATCCTTATACTGTAAAACTATTAAAATTTTTGGTGATCAAATTTTTCATTGTTTTCGTAGACCATTAGACCCATGAATTAACATGTCAACAAATATGATTTCAAAAATTAAAATATATGTTTACTTATCTTAACTTAATATATTATGTTGGTCTTGTAACCGAAACAAATAAGAAATTGGAAGTGATATAAAGTAGGGACTACTGGGACAGCAACATGTTTACTCGGCCAAATTCTATTACTGTTCAATGCAATACACATGAGTAACACCTGATAACTAATCACCTTCATTGATTAACTAATCACCTTCACTGATCAACTAATCACCTTCTTTGATCAACTTTTAAAAGTTTTTTAACAAAATTTGAACCACGAAGTTATCATCCCAAGAAATGGTATTTTTTCTTCAAACCACGAAATTTGGATCCCCAATGAAATTAAAGGTATTTACAGTACTTACTTCTGAAGTTTTACATTCTTTAAAGTACTGATGTACCCCAGTTGATCTTGCTACATTATGTAGTATACTCATGGAAGCCCTTACAAGAGTCATAACATTCTGAAAGAAAAATAAAAAGTAAAGAGATACGTTGTTCCTTTTTTTACCATTCGCACAAAGTTTTCTATCATAGCATAATTGTCAGTAATTTTTTTAAAAATTCAAATTTTCGAAATATTTTGAAATAATTTTTGGATTTATTTTTATCAAGTTTTTTTTTTATATATAAATACAATGTATACAATTTTGATGAAATCTAACCAATTTTTCTTTTGAAATTTTTTATCAAAAACAAAACAGAATTAAAATGAAAATTTTATTGAAACAAAACTTTGGTAGAACTTAGGGTTTTACATTTAGAAGGGTAATCCTTGTACTTTTTGCTCTGATATGAAATACAAACCCACAAAAAGCAGAGAGTGGGCTACCACTGACTCATATTAAATTTGATTAAATATAGTAGTACATGTAGTTCTAATGCTAGTGATTTTGCCATGGCTGTATAAAACTAGCTTCTACTATTTAGATTTGGAAAATCTGGACAATTTGATATGCTTAGAAGTTTGAAGTTCATTGCAAAGATATGACAAACTATTTAGTTGTGTGTCACTGTTGGTTTCTGGGGAACTTTAGTGGTAAAACTGAGAAAGTTTAGTCTCGATTCTCCAGGTAAACTACCTTTATTTGGTAGTAATTTTGAGCAAACAAAACCACTGAATATTCATATAGATATATTATGATTTAGTTAACCATGGAACAAATCTAAAAATGGCAGTTATAATGTTGTAACTTTCATTGCCTTCCAAAGCAAACTGAATAATGTGTCTTTCCTTTTGATCATTTGGCAATTTAAATGTCACATGGTACAATAATAGTAAAACTTGTTGAAAAAAGATTCAGTGGCCATTTGGTTTGTGGAAGACTGGACTTCTCACAACCTAAGTCCGAATCCCATTCAAGCAAATCCTAGTGAGAAAATTTGTATGTTCATGCAAGTGGTATTCTTTGGAATTTCAACAATGTCTTCTATTGTGCCAAAACTGAATGCCTTGATATAACTGAAAGGAAAGACCTTTTACTGTTATGGAAATGCAAGTTTACATATTAAAATACACTATACCTTTGAAGTAAGTGCTTCCAAATAAGGCTGATGGTTACAATTGGTTGTAAAAATTTGAACTCCACCAGCCTCGCCTACTTTCTGAAATAAAATACAGTACATGTATATGATTAATTCTTATGAGAGAAAGAGAGAGTGTGTGTGTCTTTCAGTGAGTGAATCCATGTCTCTCTGTGTGTGTGTGTGTGTGTGTGTGTGTGTGTGTGTGTGTGTGCGTGTGTGTGTGTGTGTGTCTCAGTGAGTCTGTGAGTCAGTTTAAGAGTCTGTACAGTACATGTATATAATTAATTCTTAAAAGAAATGAGAGAGAGAGAGAGAGAGAGCAAGAGAGAGTGACAGACAGAGATAGAGAGAGTCTATCAGTTAATGAGTCAGTGAGTTAGTCCATGTCTCTGTCAGTTAATGAGTCAGCAAGTGTGTAAATCTGTTGGTAAATGGGTCAATGAATGAGTCTGTGAGTCTATCAGTGTGTGATTTTGTCAGTGAGTGAGTAAGTGAGTTTCTGTGTCTGTCAGGGAAGAGGTGAGCATTAAGTGGGTGTGAGTCTGTCAGAAAATGTGTCTTTGAGACTGTTTGTGGGCCAGTTTGTGTCTCTGTCAGTGAATGAGTCAGTAAGTGTGTGATTCTGTCACTAAGCAAGTCAGTGAGTGAGTCTCTAAGTCAGTGAGTCAGTGAGTTTGTTTATCTGTCATTGAATAAGTCAGCAAGTGAGTGTGCATCTGTTAGTGTTTTTGTGATTCTGTCATTAAATGAGTGAGTGAGTGAGTGAGTGAGTTTGCTCATGGAAGCCCCTTGTTGTGAATTGATTTGCTATGAATAGAAACACTGACGATGCTTAATCTTTTGTGTAATTACTAGTAATTAGTTCTTATATGATCTTATTCAAGTTAAAATCATACCTGTCCAAAAGATGTGCTAGCATCTGTGTAGTTCCACAATATCTGATGTACATAGTAGGCTGGAAACCAGATTGAATCTCTCTCATAAATCCCTTTTTTATTTAATTCTATAATTATTTTGACGCAAAGTTCTAAAAAAACAAAAAACACAAAAAGTAAATAAAACAGAGATTCTGGTCTTAAACACTTTGTGGACTACAAACAAAAAATATACTGTAGATAAGTGTACCACCAAATTTTTTTTAAAGCTTTTGATAGACAATATATTTGTTGTGTTTAGTAACAAAAAAAATCCAACAATGGTTAACCAATAGGCATAAACTGTGCACCTTTGCTTGTTAATTTGTTTCTTTATGCAAATAAAACAAAATATATGCAGAATCTTGACACATTTTGAGAAAAGACTGCAGCGTAATCAATCAACTCCATAAACAGATATATAGATGATGTTCTATTTCTTAAAAATCCCAAATTTAGAAAATATGTGAATGTCATCTATAACAGTGAGCTTGAAAAAACATGACAAATTTTTCAAGTTCTGCTATATATTTGGACTTGAGCTTGAAAAAGAAACATTGTTAGTATTATGTCATTGTATGCAAAATTCGCCAGAAAATATCTGACATCCCATAATTCCATGTTCCTGTCATTCTCAAATTTGATTTCACAAGCTGCTTAAAAATAAATTGTTGAATCAGAGATATTGCAATGCCTTTAAAGAGTTTTATCCTTTTAAACACAGTATTGGTAATAAGTATGCCATCACTGTCTGCAAAATTCACTAGAAAATATTTGACATCCCATAATTCCATGTTCCTGTCATTCTCAAATTTGATTTCACATATGATTGGTGTAGCTAGCTAGACAAAGATGCTTACTCTTCCAGAGCACTCAGTCTCACATTTCAGGTGGAAGTTTAGCCTCACTTTTTAGATGGACACTCATGTGTTTTACTTAATTTGCCAGTTTTCATAGTTTGAAATTTTGATTTGAATGTATTGTGTATGTTAAACATGTTCGATTTTTTATCACACTCAGTCTTTGAACTTCCAGCTCGAGTTTTACTTTTTGAGTGTGCATTGACTCAAATATTCCCATTTTTCTCTCATCAATATTTTAAAATTTTAAGTTTTATGAGACCATGTTCTGTTTTCAACAAATCTACACTGAAGAATTTAAATATAACATTAGATAACAATGAAATGTTATCCTAATTTCAGTTGAGTGTACACTCAATTTAGAATGATTGTAAAAATGTGGCCAGGTTTTATTCTTTTTAACCAAACTTACTGTGAAAATAGGGATAATTTTAATCATTTCTCTTTTATCCGAACTTACTGTGGCACTTATTGTTTTCTGCCACTATGAAACAGGGCTTCAGTATTTTCTGCCACACTTCCTCAAACAATTGCCATCAGTTTGGTTTATTTATTTATTTATTTATTTATTTATTTATTTATTTATTTATTTATTATTTTCTAAATTTTTAAAATTTATTTTTTATTTTTGTTTATTTATTTTTTTTTTTTTTGCTTTCCATGAGCATAACAGTCCTATGGATGAGCCCTAAACTGCTAAAAATTCACCTTCTTATTAGTGTTATGTCATTAATCAGAAAAATTAATATTTTGTTGTACAGCCCACCATTTAAATGATAGAGTGAAAATCTGAGTTTTACCTGAGGAAATGTAATTGTAACTTTAATTTCAACCTTTGAATTAATTTTTAAAATGAACATTTTAAGAATTGAAAGGATATTTATGATGTTGAAAGGTCATTCAAGGTATATGAGACTTGAAATTGTATTTAAACATTTATTGTTTTCATCTATTTACATATGACAACGACCATTGTATATTTTGAGTTTTGAAGGAGGTGAAAAGTAACCGTAATGACATAAGACCCTTGCTAAAAATGAGCAGAATCTTAAGACTTGTAGGTAGGACTGATTAGTATTTTTCTGTAAAACTCATAACTCAGTAGGCAGTACTTTGCATGCTGTCAGAAAATGTACCATTTAGCAAAATTTTCAGTTGTCCTAAATTTTGAAATTTTTCTAAAAATAAGATTTATTCCATCATGCAAAGCATTCCTTAGCTGGATTAGGATTTAAATAATTTTGGAACTTTAGATTCATTAATTTTCAACTTTTTGGCTTATGTTTTTTAACTATCAAACTTTTTGGTCTTAGTGTCACTGATGAGGAATGAATTTCTGAAATGTGCACATCTGGCACGTCAAAATTTAATTGGTATTTGTGGTATATATTAAACATAGACGGTAGTTTTTTCTGCCAAACCTATTTAGACATTGAACATAAGCATATTTTTGTTTATAACTTATTAATTACAGTGGATAAATTTAATTTTGTGATAACTTTTTTTAACAATTCTTAACCAAAAACTATTTTAGACAATTCTTTTTTTTAATTTTGTGATTTTTTTTTTTTCAATCCTTAATAAAATAAATAGAAGTTTTATCTTAGTGCACTTTACTTTCCACAAATCATAAATTTCACTGTAAAACACTCAAAACACAATCTATGGACCTTGTGGGCCTTAAGCTGCTCACCTGGTGAATTAAAAAAGTCAGAATCATGAAAAGCTATTTTAGGAACATTTTAAGGTCAAGATATAGCAATTTATTTGTTGTGTTTGCTTTGTGTGAGCTCAAGATGAGCTTAAAGGTGCTCAAAAATTAAAATGATAGTGCTTAGAATAAATTTAACAAACCTGCAAAACGAGTCTCTAAAAATATGGCTATTATCTTTCCATGTATGGTTTTATATTTTGAATAACAAAGACTGATTTTTTCAATAGACTTAATGTTTCTTTATTGTCGTAATCTTTCATCTTCCCAAAGTCTCAATAAACTTCTTAATTTTTGACAGAAGGTGTCTCTTCATCTAAATCCTTTATATCTGTAAACTTTATCCATTCTGGGTCAAATTCCTCCTCTTTTTTCTTTTTTTTAGCCTGTGATTTCTTGACTGTAGAATTTTGTACTTGCTGATTGGTTGAATTTTCTCCTCCACCTGATTGATTAACTGTGGAATTTTGTGCTTGCTGATTGGATGAATTTTCTCCTCCACCTGATTCATTATTTTTATTATCCCCAGCACCTGTTTGGATGATTCCAGTTATTTCCTCACTGTGTTTTTTGGCTGCTTCAAGGATAGTGGATGTCATCGTTGCATTAGTGTCTGTTAATACTCTATTCTCTTCTTCATTTTTTCTTTCATTCTGATTATTTGATTCTTTATCCATTTGGCCAGTATTAATTTCCATCTTCTATTTTTTGTGCATAAAGGTTTATTTTTTAAAACTTTAAAGAATCTAGACTGGTCTAAAAAAATAGATAAATAAAATTTATAAAAAAATAAAACAACAACAACTACAATAACAAAACAAAAAAACATTAAAAATAATAAAATTTAAAAACATGCACACACAAAAATCATTTAATTGAAACTTTTTTTGTACCAAATTTATTATGCTTAAAAAAATCTCAAGATTTATTTTCATGTTTTACCATGCTGAATGAAACCAACTAAAAATGGAACCTAGTAAAGTGTATTACTTAAAGATGTTTCTTGGTCATTTCAGTTGAAATTATAATTTTAGTTGAGGGTACAAAAGGAAGTCTTTCCGAGACATGTCAATTAAACAAGATTGACCAATGCCAAGTGAGTTATTGTCTACTAACTTAATGACTAAACACACCACACACACACACACACACACACACACACACACACACATATATAGTTAAGTAGTAATTTCAAGATAATCCATGACAATGTTACGACTTTTTTTCAGTAGACTTATGGCTGAAGAGAATGGCCTTTGAATTTAATTAGTTTATAATGGTCTAGAACTTACAGACCAGAAGGACATTTTATCTGAAATTAAAATTTTTTATTCTCATTTGTATAGTAGTAGAGATGACAATTTAGATGAAATTGATTTAGACGATCTTCTTAAAAATTATTCTGTTCCTTAATTATCTGAAGATATGAAAAAATATATTGGAAAATCCTGTTTCAAAAACTGAAATTCTGAGATGTCTTAAAAATATGAAAAATGATAAGTCCCCAGGTACTGATGGGTTTTCTGCAGAATATTTTAAATATTTTTGGTTAGAATTAGGTGATTTTTTATATAGAAGTATACTGTTAAGTTTTGAAAAAGGCATACTTTCACATTCTCAAAGACAAGGTATTGTTACTTTAATACCTAAAGGGGTAAGCCAAAGGAATTCTTAAAAATTGGAGACCATTACACTTCTTAATGTAACATACAAATTATTATCAAGTGTACTGTCTAGCAGGCTTAAATTAGTTATTAGTAAAATAGTTCATGATGATCAAAAGGTTTTATTTCAGATAGATACATTGGGGAAAGTACAAGATTACTTTATAACAATTTTACACTTCACTGAAGAAAACAATATACCTGGACTTGTCCTCTTAATTGATTTTGAAAAAGCGTTTGATTCTATTTCATGGAGGTTCATTTTAATGTTTTACAATATTTCAATTTTGGTAACTACTTTACTAGATGGGTTCAAATCATTTTAAATGATGTTAAACTATGTGTTATACAAAATGGTTTTTTTTCTGAATTTTTTAGTATTAGTCGTGGATGTACCAAGGTGACCCAATATCACCATACTGTTATTTTGTGTGCAGAAAATCTTAGCTATAATGCTTAGAAATAGTAAAACAATCAAAGGTATACATAATAAGAGTAAAGAATATCTGATATCACAATATGCTGATGACACTGTAATTTTTCTAGATGGCACTGAACAGTCGCTAAGAAATGCCTTGTCTTTGATTGATCAGTTTTCAAAATTTTCAGGTTTGCGTCCAAATTATGATAAAACCAAATGCATTTGGATTGGCTCAAAGAAAAAAAATAGAGACAAGATATGCCAAGAATATAATTTAATTTGGACGAGAAAACCATTTACTGTTCTGGGTGTAATCTTTTCTACAAACTTAGATGAAATATGTGAACTTAATTTTAGACCAAAAATTGAAGAAATTAAAAAAATGGTCTCATCTTGGTCAAAACGTCAAGTTAACAACCCTTGGAAGAAATAACAGTGGTCAAAAGTATCATGATATCAAAAATCACACACTTGTTTATTAGTCTTCCCAATCCCAATAATAACATGATTAATGAATGGAAAGTGTGTTGTTAAGATATATTTGGAATTCCAAAACTGCCAGGGTAGCTAGTAAAACAGTTATTCAAATTATTCAAAAGGAGGAATAAGGATGATTCATATCAGATCATTCATTAAAGCTTAAAATTATTATGGATAAGAAGGATTGTTGTTATATGACCTCAAGTTGGATTGATCTATTATATGATGCTTTGCCACCAAATTTCAAAAAAGTTTGTACCCTTGGTCCAGAATTTTTAAAATAATAATGACAAAAGTAAAAAATTCTTTTTGGAATGATGTTTTCAATCACTATATGATTTTATGAATATATCACAAGATGAGTATATTTACATGCCTCTCTGGTATAATAAATACATTAAGATAAATAATAAAATTGTATTTTACACGTCTTGGTTCTGTAAAGGTATTCAAGCTATTGGAGATTTGATTGATAAAGATGGAAATATATATGAATATGAAGATTTTTGTAGAAGGTTTAATTCCATCCTCCTTTTACTCAGTTTTTAGGTCTTGGGCATGCAATTAAGAAAGCATAAAAACTTTTGATTTTAATACATACATAATAAACCATCCATATATATATAAATTTGCACTATCTCTGGTAAAATTGTAAAAAGGGATCGATGTAAAATATATATGATCTTTTTATTAAACAAATGAATGTAAAACCTACAAGTCAACGTAAATGGGAACAGAAATTAGTATTGAACTTTGATGATATTTGGTGGAAAAACTGTAATTCTTGTATTTTTTAAACTACTAAAGACATTAAGCTATGCTGGTTCCAATACCGTATCTCCCATAGAGTTCTGAGTACAAATGTATTTTAGTGAAAATTGGATTGGCAAATAATGAACTATGTAGTTTTTGCAAGGAAGTTCCTGAAACTTTAGAGCATTTGTTTTGGTATTGTACGTAATATTGTTACTCAATTTTGGAAAAAATTAATAGATGGTTTAATGAACTTTTCCTCTTAAACAACAACATTTAATATAACTGATGTCTTTTTTTGGATATTTTTCAAAAAACAATTCTCTTATTTCTCTTATTTATACTTGTGTATTACTATTGCTAATTTCACATTTATCGTCAAAAGTGGCGAAATTGTCTCCCTTGTTTCGAAGGTGTTAAAAAGGAAATTTTACATTTCAAAAAGATTGAAGAATATATATTTAGGAAAAATTGTCAATATGCTAAATACATCCTCAAATTGAGATATTTTCTGGATAGGCATGCAGTCTTTGTAAAAAATTTATTTTAAACTACTGTGTGGGGGCACAACAACATAAAGTACATTTACAGTATTTACGTTCACTATAATTGTATAAACATGTACTTAAATTAGTATATTAAGAATGAATGGTAGCGTGTAAGTTTGTATTTGTCATTTGTAAATGTCTTTTTGTCTTTTATGTTATAAAATTTCTTATGTAAATCAAGGAGAAAAAAAAATTTATAATGGTCTAAGGGAGATAACTCCCTTTAGACTTGCTATTACCAGGCATTGACCAATTCGAAAACATGACAGGGGAAGTAACTCTTACGATTGGAAACGAGGCTGGGGGGGCAATCAAAATCCAATCTCATTTAGCCTGTGTACTTGTTGGCTTTGAGTCGGGGTTTTTTTATTATTATTTTATATTAATTTTTATTTTAATTATTATTATTATCATTTATATTATTATTATTTTTTGTGACCAGTTGTGTATCTTGTAGAGTTTGAAATCTAAA